>CM035227.1:103731731-104153747 GCA_020226215.1 Sindora glabra | reverse complement strand
ACATCTTTTATAAACAAAAAACTTGGATATAAAATAGGTTATTATATTTAAGATGAGGGCATGTCATTCCTCTCGGATTATATATAATACTATTTACAGATTATTTAACTCTTTAAAATTATAACAATAATACTTAAGCTTAAAATATAAAAGATTGAAAATAGCAAATTTTGTTAGTTGAATAAACTCAAAATTTAAACCGTGGCAATATTTAAACCTCTTTATTTATTTTAAGTTTGTTTTGTTCACCTCTTGGGGGTAAGTAAAATGAAAATTCCACGATGCTTGACTTTAGAATATTGTTAATATAAAGAAAAATCCGCATTTGTGTTTGTTATTGTATATGGTTCAGTAACTATACAGAACCTATCATCAAACATGTGCATGTGGGACTTATTTAATAATTAATTAATAGTTATAACGATTAAGTGACTCAATTAATAGTTTGTTAATGGTTGATTGTATTAGTTGATTTGATTAGTTAATTACATTAATTATTTAAATAAAAGTATTTGATAAAATTAATTATTTATAATTAACTATTTATATATAAAATAAAATAAGATATAAGTATATTTTATGAATTATTTGAACATTCTTTTATTTTAATATTTTAAGTTTTATTTATTATTTAATAAATTAAATTTTTATAAATAATATATTATTATAAATTATTATATATTAATATTTTATAATTTAAAATAATATAATAAATAAAACTTTAAATTATCAAAGGCATGGGCTTTGAATTCATACTGGATGGAGAAATGAAGAAAGCAGTCTTTCGATTTGTCAAAGAGGACAAATTAGGAAATATAAGAATTAATTAGAGGTAATTTAATTTTTTTATAATTATTAATGCATCAGTTGAGTGTAAAATATTGGTCTCTCTAGCATTTTGTAAAATGACAATTTATTTAATAATCAGCTACTCAAATAGTTAATTATTAAATACTAAAATTAGTTGATTGATAAGTTAATTAGCGAATTTTAATTAAACTAACTAAAAGGTAGGTAAACATGCCCAAAGCATTTCTCTCCCAATCCTTTTTCAATGGCTAGCTTTCAATGAAAAAGAATCAGAGAAAATTCTCATATAATAGAATATTAAAAATTGAAGAGAAGTTTATGCCAATATCAATAATAAAATATTTTAGACTTTATTATCACAAATTATTCGAAGTATTAGATTCAGACTAACCTAATCATACCCAATTTAATATAAGTACGTATAGCACATAACCTAGATTCACCATGCTTATCTTAGAATAGATCATATTAATCAATCCATTTTCATAAAATATCAGTTATTTCAATTAATATTAACATTAGTCCCCGTGGAAAAATATCTTATACAAGGATGTCGTGCAACTAAGATATCTAGTGCTATGAAGTTTGCTGAGTTGATAAGTGGGGGAAAAATGTCGAAAGAGATCACGAGACACGAAAGCAGAATATATTCAAAAAGAGGGGAGCAGAAAGTATCGCAAGGGATCAGGATAAGATGTTAAATAAGAAATGTCGATGTCGTCCCAAGAGGTAATCATTTCAATTAATAAACCAAAAGAGAGTACGATGCAAGGGTGAGTGGATAGAATTGGCAGAAGAGATGACACCAAGAGCCCATTTTTCTTTTGTTGCCATCATATGGCCAGTTGGCCCCAATCAATTTCCAAATTTTATATTGTCTCTTGGCAGCTAATCAACACGGAGCTCTTGGAATTGCACTACCAAAAGTAATGTCTAGGAATTTTCTATGGCCGAGTTTGTCTGCTGACCCGAAAGATTTTTTTTTCTTTTTGGTAATGTAGAAATTAACGGCTCTAAAATTGTCAAAATAAGTTAAATCTAATGAATTAGTAAGAAATTAATATTATTGTATTTGATTTAGGATTGATTATTTTTATTATTATTATTATTATTATTATTATTATTATTATTATTATTATGGTCTAATTTGATAAAAAATAAAATTGATTAATCGAATTTATTAAAAAATTGAAATTAATGTGTGAATCAACCGGACTATTTAAATTGATCCGTTAACTTAATTAGATTAACTTATTAAATTGCAAATGAAACTTAGTTAAGGCATAGGCTCCCAAAATTTTTAAAATTATATATTATTATCATGTAATTATAAAAAAATTAAAAATATTTTTATATATGTCATTTATCCCCTCCAAAATTTTTTGCACCCAACAAAATATTAAGTCAAGATCAATCATTACTTAAAATTGCCTAATAAATATCAATTTAGGATTGAAATTAAAGTAATATATCCAATCAAAAAGCAATTTAACCTAACATTGATTTCACATATAAGTTTTATTGGTTGAATTAATTTAGTAAAGTTAGATTAATTTATTTTTAATAAATCTAAATAATTTTTCTACTCTATATAAAATATGAATGAGTTTTAAATTCGAAGGTAAAGTAAAAAGCACATCCTCTAACTATTTGACCTATGTATTCAATGAGATAATTATTTGGAATGCAATGATAAATCTTAATATAGTATCTTAGACTGACATTCAAAGTGTTTCCTTATCCTTTTATTTATTTATTTTTTTGTTTCATCGAATGTGGTTGCAACTTGCAAGGAAGAAAGAATAGCATATCTACTACAATATAAATAATACTAGACGCCTTAGTTGACTAGCAACAAAACAAGAACATAATCACAGAAACATAATATAATTAGAAATGCAATACTAAAAAAGGTATAAGATGAAAATAATATATGATAAACTACTTTTAATAAAGATATTTTCAAGGATAGGAATGTATATTAGAAACTTAATTTATTATTATTAAATCAATCAATTGATCAAATACTTTACGAGATTAAATAATTTATGTAAAAAATTTTATATTATATGACATTAATTAAAAATTTTAGAAACTTTTTAAAAAATTAGCACCTTCTTAATTCTAATAAAGCTCCGCTGCTAACCACATGCATCCATTTATAGCAAAAAAAGAGAGCAAAGTTGAAAGTTTCATCAAAGAGACAAGCAAATAGTAACACGTACAAGTTAATTATCATTAGACAAGCGCTAAGGATTATTTAAGCATCAAGAATAGAGAAGAGTAAAATAATTTTTTTTCACTTTAAACTTTTTTGTTAGATCATGACCCTCCAAACCCTCTATTTCTCCTTAACTCTCCCCCTATTTACAATAGTTAAAAAAAAAAAATCTAAAACAAGTATAGTACACTGATCAATAGGGGGTGTCTGCTGGCCAGCTTACTGCTCTTAACTCTAGTAATGTGTTTGAAATTTGAAATAAGAGAGGAAATAGATAAAAAAAAAAGAATAAAGAATAAAAAAAGTTTCCTTTCTTTTTTTTTCATTTATTTTTTAATAGCCCTTTGTTCCCTCAACTTTTCATTCTCCTACCGCATTTTCTCCCTTCATGTTTTCAGTGGTAATTAATAATTAGGCTCAAAAGCTTATTTTAATCTGCTTTTCCGTTCAGGATGGGGATATTTTAAAGTGAAAAATATAGTGTTGGGAATAAAGTAAATAACCGTCGGTGAAGAAAGTGAATAACTATAAATATAAAGACTATTTTTAAAGTGGTCAAATTTGATTTAGTGTAAAATATTTTATATTATAAATAAATGAGAAGAAGATATATTATTAAAAAATTATAAGTAATTGAAAATTTTTAATTGTAGTAAAGAAATTTTAGTAATTTTTTATTAATATGACAACATATAAATATGTAATAGTATAAAGTTAATTTGTGTTGATAGTAGGTTAAATTTAAATTTATTTTTAAATGTTATATGTATTAAAAATTATATTTAAAATTAAAATTTGAATACAAATTAAAGATTATCATTAAATATAGAATAATAAAATAAATTTATAAAATTTAATTTAATAAATTAAAAATTTTAAAATTTAATTTCAAATATCATTTTTTCATACCTATAAAAATTTTGTAAAATTAATGTTTTGGTATAAATTAGCACCTCCAGTCTTGTGATGTGATCCTTAACTAAGCTTTAATCAGAAACCACTTATCTATTTTGGTCATCCGATCTCTCATTATGGCGATCTCTCCTTTCCTTTGTTTGGATTTATAAAAAAAAATGAAAAATAAAAAATATATAAAATATATATATTTTTTTAGTTTTTAACGAATTTTTGAAATCAAAGAATATTTCTATTATTATGAAATGAATGAATACAAAACTAACTTTTATTATGTCCCATATATATGAAAGCTCCTAAAACTAATTCCTAATTGATTTTATAACTAACTTGACTTAATTGATAAATACAAAATACAAACTAATTTGACTTTGTTTGAATATAACTCATAAGACCCCCCTAAGGTAGAGCATAAATGTTAATAATGCCTAACTTAGATAATGATAATGAGAACTGAGAGGTAGTTAGAGGATTAGTTAAGAAATCTACAAGCTGATGAATTAATTGTACTCTAAAAAGATGAAATAGTTTAAACTATAATTTCTATTTGAACAAAGTGACAATAAAACTCGATATGTTTAGTTCCTTCATAGTAAAGTGGATTTTTAGCAATTTGGATTACTCATTTATTGTCATAAAACAAAGGAGTTGGTTAAGAGATGACAACACCAAGGTTCTGAAAAAGGTAAGCGAACCATTAGAGTTTAAAAGTTACTAAAGCCTAGGCTTTATCTTTAACTTTAGAGGAAGATTTGGATACGATTTGCTATTTTTTAGACTTACAAAACACAAGATATGAACTAAGAAAAACATAATAACTAGTGACTAATTTTCTTGTGTTCAAACAAGTAACCCAGTCTGAGTCACTACATGCTTGTAATTTGATATCATTGTTGGTAGGAAAGAAAATACCCTAGCTTGGACTGCCTTTAATCTATCATAGGACTTTAGATGTAGTAATTAAATGATTAATGGTAGGACAATCAAGAAATTAGGATAACTGCTAAATGATAAAATTGAGATTAGGTTTTATAGTAGTTAGATAAAATAACTTACTAAATTTTCTATAGGATATAACATCATTAAGAAAAGAACTATCATCTTTTTTTAGCCTAGTTGAACACAACTATTGGAGAAAAAAGTTTATTTGCATTCAAGAAATTCAATATCAATTATTATATCCTATAGCATATTTCCTTTTACAAAGAACTATATCTTTGGAGGATCTACTTTAAAACCAAGGAAATACTTTTAAATACCAAGATTCTTAATTTTGAACTTATCATGAAGAAATTTTTTGGCTTTTGAAATTTGAGACAATAAATTACTTGCCAACATAACATCATTATCATAAACCGATAAGGCAATAAAGTCATTAGTTATATGTTTAGTAAACAAAGAAGGATTAGTAAGGGATTGGGTGAAACTATGCTAAATGAGAGACTATGTAAGTGTTGTATTCCATTATTTACTTGCTTGCTTTAAATCACATAAGCTTTTAAAGAGCTTGTAAGAAGGATTAAGTACTATAGTGGTGAATTTAGGTGGAAGCTTCATGTATACTTTTTCATGAAAATTATCATAAAGGAAAGCATTATTAATGTCTAGCTGATGAAGAAACCAATCCTTGGTAGTTGCAACTGATAAAAGGATTCTTATGGTAATCATTTTTGCCACTAAAGAAAAAATCTACAAGTAATCGACCTCTGACTGTTGTGTATAGCCTTTGGCTATCAGTTTTGCTTTACACATTTCTATATACCCATCTAGATTATATTTCAATTTATAGATATATTTACAACTAATAGATTGTTTACCAACAAGTAAAGATACAACTTTTTAAGTGTTGTTTTGTTGAAGAGCTTGAATTTTTAAATTCATTGCTTCTTTTTAGCAAGGATGTTTTATAAATTTAAATAGCTCTTAGATTCTATCACATATGTTATTTTAAGTGCAAAATGGTGATAAATAAGAGATAAATTTAAATATGATAATCCTAAAGAAATAAAATCTAGTAAGGTGTGTGGCTTAGGCTTATGGATGTTATGGACATAATCTGTTAGTTTAATAGGGACATGTTCAACTCTATATGATTTCCTTGATAATGAGGAGGGTAATAGGAATATGTTGGTCAGAGGATAAGGCATGTGGAAGAGTGTCATCATTAGAATTATGTTGTAGATGGTTGATTCAGTAAAAGATGAAGTTGCATTAGAAGATAACAATGGATTGATATCAGTAAAATCAAGGAAATTAGTGTTTAGGAAATCAAAATTATTAGCTAAAAGACTATTACAAGTTAAAGATTTGGCAAAAAGGAAGGTACTTTCTAATAATATAACATTTTTAAAAATAGAGATATGGTAAGTTAAAAAATTATATACTATATAACCCTTTGTTCTAGAAGGAAAACTAATAAAAATGCACTTTGGCAGTTCTAGCATCAAATTTATGTCTATTATGTTCTAGGGTTAAAACATAACAAAGAAAAGCAAAACCTTTAGGATGCGAGTAAGATGGAATGACTTTGAATAGTTTTTCTAAAAGGGTTTTGTTATGCAAAATAGGAGTTAATAGTCTATTGATGAGATAAATAGCATGAACTATATAGCCTACCTAAAACTTTTAAAGTCAATAAGCTTGGAATATTAATGTTCGTGTTACATTTGAAATATATTGATGCTTTCTTCCAATTATACTATTCTGTTAAGGTGTATAAATGCATGAAGTTTGATGTTAAATACCTTTTGATGCATAAAAAGATTGTAGGTTGAACTTTATAGCATTGTTGGTTCTTATTGTTTTTATTTTAGTTAAAAATTAGGTCTTAATATATTGATGGAAGTCTTGAATGATAATTCTTGGTTCAAGCTTTGATTTCATTGAAAAACTCATGTGTATCTACTGTAATCATCCATAATTATTAAGAAATAATAATGACTATAAATGAATGTAGAAGCAAAAAGACCCTAAATGTTCATATGTGTAAGATCAAAACAATTCTATGTAGTAGAAGTACTGATGGGAAAAGATAGCTCTCTTTGTTTTGAAAATTGACAAATATCACAAAGATTTTTGCATTGAAACTAAACATTAGAATCTATATTTTGTAACAACCTCATCCCAGAAGTAGAAGCATAACTTAATATATAATGCTAAAGATCATTAAAAGTATTTACAATAACTTCATCTTAAAAGTAGAAGCATGACTTAATCTATAATACTAAAGATCATTAAAAGTATTTATAATTATAGCAAAACTAGAGCATCTATTGGAATATATATTATGACTTAGGAACTTGAATTAGGGTAATAAAAACTGATAAAGTCCATTATGCTACTCAACTAACCTAATCATCTTCAAATCCTTGGTGTATTGAATGAAACAAGAAAGAAGAATATTTTTGTTTAGTTAGTTTACTGATTTGGCAACTTGACTATAAAATTTTGCATAGACATGTATAACTCAAATACTTCAAGGGAACAAATAATGTGGTTAGTAGTATTAGAGCCTAAAATTCACATTGTAGTGTTCTTTAGTAGTTAATAACTAGATAAGGAACATAAATGCATACCTTGCTCTTATTATGCATCAAATTGGGTAGTAAGAACATTAACTTGAATTACATTGACAGGAACTTGTGAATCAGAAGGCTGAATTAGAGCTAAAAGCTTCATGTATTGGTCTTGAGTGAATGAAAATTACGATTAAAATTATAGAGAATTATTCATATCGAAAGCTTTGTTATGTTGAGATCAATTAAATGGAATAATGTAGATTATGGCAGAAGGTTACTCGTAAGTTCAAGGTTTATCATTTCAATATAATTAGAAGAACTCACTATTTGCTTTCCTTTGAATTTGCACCTAGGTGGAAAGCCATGTTTTCTATAGCACTTATTAATAATATGTCCTTAAAGTCTACAATTTGTGCAAGTAGGCTTCTTGTTAATATAATAAGGTCGTCCTTAGTAGTTGGAATTAGGAGAACTTCTTATGTTATTGTACTTCATAACTAGTTCGAGAGTAATTAATAAAGAAGATCTAACATTACTGTAAAAAATAAATGTTCAAAAGGTAAAAATGTAGCTAAAATATATTGTCTCTCTTATTAAATTACAAAAGCAAAGCTTTGTTGATGGATAATAATGGATCAATCATGAGAATTTAGGATTTGATATAAGTAAAAGTACCATTCAACCCTATTAAAAACCTAATAAGATATCATTTCCTTGATAGATCTTGACTGTTGTAAGACCTCCATAATTATATTTGATAGTACAATGGCAAACTAGAATTGGTTTAAGATTAAATAACTTATCCTATAAAGTTTTTAAATGAGTAAAATAAGTAGTAACGTTAAAAGAACCTTGTTTAAGAGAAAATATCTTTTATTAGAGATTTGAAGTCCATATTGCATCACCACAGGAAAATCTATCTTCAAATTTTTCCAAATGTCAATAATAATGTCAAATGACATGACAGCTTGAGAAATGAAAGGACATAAAGATTAAATTAACCAAGTTAACACCATTGTGTTTCATCTTTGCCATGTTAGGAAAATAATATCATCTCAACTTGGAATGAATATGGTTCTCTCCATAAATTGCAATTTATTCTTTAAGAAAAGAGCCATTTTCATAACTCTTAACCATTGGTAATAATTGGTACCTTTAGTGTTGAAGATACTAGAACTAACACTGTATTTTCATTGGGATGTAAAAAGAATAGGCTTGAAGGAAAATCCTCTCGCATCTAAAGATTTGCCATTATTTGGAGCTAATGAAACTTGAAGCTTCTATCACTTGATTACTAAAAGAAGGGAAGAATAAAGAACAAAGAAGAAATAAAGAAATCTTGTTAAGTTATTTTCACTATTTGTTTGCTGAGAAAATTAGGAAGAAGCCAAGAAAGAAGCCTCGAATACTATAATAGATTTTTGGAATCAAAGAATGTTTCTATTATTACGGAATGAATGAATACAAAGCTAACTTTAATTATCTCTTAAATATATGGAAGCTCTTAAAACTAATTCTTAATTGACTTTGTAACTAACTTGACTTAGCTGATAAATACAAAATACAAACTAATTTGACTTAATTTGAATATGACTTGTGATAGTATTCAAATGTTACAAGAAATTGTAAATAAAAAGTTAAAAAAGTGATTTGAAAATCAATGAAATTTTTTTTTATTAAATAAATGCATAAAAGGAGAAGAAAATTTTATAATATCAAAATTACTCTTTTGTAAAATTTACTAGACAATTTTGTTGACTTATATTAGAGGTAATTTCATTATTCAACAAATTATTATTTTTTTTTTACTTTTAATCAAATTAAAAAAATCAATATGTTCATCATTTTCCTTTCACATATATATATATATTTTCTTATCGCATCCAAACAAAGGATTCATGTATAAGATTGTAAATGGAAAAAAATTTTGTTACATTAGAATAGAAATTTCAATACTATTTTCATAGAAATTTTATTAATGGTGTTATTTATAGGAAATTAACTACTTCTGATAGAAAAGTAAAATGTTAAATTGAAGAAAATAATATATTAGATAGAATTTGTGCGGGAGTAATATTGAAATTTTAGTGGTAAGGTAGTATTAAAATTTTTTCTACAATTTCAATTAATATTATACTGCATTATTTGTACCAATTTCAAGGGTCGTAATGTCGATGTGAATTAAATATGCATTGGCATAATCGGAATGCATTATTAATTACTATTTTTTAAGTAAATTACTCTTGATCTAAGTAAGCTGGATTTTAAGACATTCAATTTCCTATTCATTAATAATACATATTTATTTAGGTGCCGTGCATAATTGATTGAACGATGCTAACGGTACATTTCTTCATGACCTTTTATAGTCACATATGAAATTACAATTATTATTTGACTATATTATTAAAGAAACTGCTTACATAATATTTAATTTAACATCTGATATATATAAATCATATTTTTATAACTAAAAAACACATTTGATCCTTAATCTTATGCTAAAATTTTAGTCTCAACTCATGTATTTTATTTAAAACAAATATATCCTTTAACTTTCCTCTTTCATAATTACATAGATATCCAATTTCCTAATCTAATTTGCTTAACTCAATTTCATTATCACTTAAATTTTTTATTACATTCTAATTTGATTTATTTTGTGTGATATTTCTTCCTATCGATAACTTCTTCCTTAAACCAATATTTATTGAATATGATCAATTAATACTCCTATCGATAATGATTAAATTTTTTATTTTTTAAAGGATAAATTTGGATAATGACATACTCATAGAAGAGGAAATTGAATAAATAAAATTGCTTTGGATAAAATATAAAAAAATTAAAATTTTAATAAAAATTAGGATATAAGAAATATCTCTTTATTATAAGAGTATGAAAGTAAGATTTACTTGGATAATTTTTTAATATTAAATTAAATGTTAGGTAAGTATCTTTGTTAAAAAGTATCTTAATGAAAAAATTTAATGGGATTATGTTGCATAATAATATTATATTTTTTGAAAAATTAAAAGATAAATTTATTTTAAATAAAATTTAAAGAATAAATTTAAAATTTGAATAAATCTAGATAAAAAAATATCTTTTTCCCTTAGACAATTTGTCACTTGTGCTTTGAAACAAATATAAAATATTCAGATCCAACTCAAGCACAATGCACTTCAACCAATTTTTTAATTAATAAAAGACGAGGGAAAATTCTTAATTAAACATTAATTGAATAATATAAACGACATGCTCAGACGTATCAAACCGCGCCGATATCTTGATATCTTCATTGTAATTAAACCAAAAACAGTTGTCCATCTTGACAGATACGGCTTGAACAGTAAACCAACTATAATTATAGCACGCAATTCTGATCATCTTCAACCTCCTCACTTTTATTTATTTATTTATTTATTGTAATTAATTAATTTCATATAAAATATGAAAGAATGAATATAAATATATTAAAAATATAAAATAATAAAATATTTATTAATAAAAATAAAAATAAAAATATTTAATATTTTATTAAAATCTTAAAATGATAAATAAACATCCAATTTTTTTAAAATGCAACAATTAATAAAAATGAAAGAAATAATTAGGGGTGCAAATGGGTCGAGTAGCTTATTGGAGACTTATGGTCCGGCTTAATTTAGGTCTAACTCGGCTCGACCTATTTAATTAAATAAGTCAGGTTAAAATTAATATAAAAGCCTTTTTAATTAAATAGGCTAGACCTTTTTAATTTAAGCCTAACTTACAGGTCTATTGAGCTGGTTTATTTAATATTTTTTATTTAAATTTATTTACTATAAAGGCAATAATATATAAGTTTTTTTTAAGTCTATTATAAAAATTAAATATTTTAAATATTTATTGTATAATTTATGGTAAATTAATTTATATTTATTGTTAATTTTTGATATTATGATAACTTAATATTATTTTACTTTTAATTAAATATTAAATATTTAAATTAATAATTTTATTTTATGAGTATATGAATTTATTTATTTGTTAATTAATTTTTATATAAAAATTTATATTAACTTTAGTATTATTAGGGATATTTTAATAATATATTGATATAAATTTATATAATTTATTAGTTTATTTAAATTTTTTTTTATAATAGGTCTGTTAAGTCTTAAGTTATTAATATATTATTATTGATCTATTTAAAAATTTGTATTTAAAATATGCTTTTAAATAGGATAACAGGTTAGGTTGGACTTTTAAAATAGATCAGAATCAGGCTTGAAATAAAGACTTATATAGGCTAATAGTCCAGGCTCGAACTCATATTTTGCAATAGAAGACCGACCTATTTCAAGCAAAACTTAACTCGGTTCAATCTATTTACACCCCTAGAAATAATTATTAATTTTATTATTCCATTGTTAATTTTATTAAATTCATACAATTTTAAAATTATATTTTTTATTTTAAAAATATTAAAAATTATTCAAATTAATAATTATTTTTATTTATTAAATATAATTAATAACATTTATTAGGATATACAAAATCTCGGGATGAAGTAAATAGTTGGAAACAAGATTGCTGACGTCACCTCTCAAAACCAGGGCGACGTCATCTCCAGCGAAGTTGTTTTCCGTGGAAAACCCCGCCCACTTTCACATCAACATCATCTCCTTCCCTTCCTTACAATTTCCATCCAACTGCTGCTCTCTTTCATCACAAAGAAAAGAAAGTCTGTCCCTTCCGTCCAACTTCAATAACCCTCGCACCAGATCAAGCATCTTTACGCCATTTTTGTAATTTTCTTTTTTATTTACAAATCAAAAAGGAAAACCCAAAGATAAAGTTTCCGAGGGAAAAAAAAAAAGCAAAAGGAAAGGAAAAATATTCCATTTAGATCCTGGACTTGTGACTTCGGAAGAAAATGGAGATTCTTTGCTGTAAATTTTTTGCTGCAAAGAAAGAGAGAATGATCAGAGAGCTTCTTGAAGGTCGGGAATCTGCTATCCAGCTCAGGTTCATGCTTCAGAAGCCCTTGGGGGATGGTGGGTCCCTCTCTGCCGAACATCTGATGGAGAAAATTCTTAGATCTTTCACTGAGACCATTTTCGTTCTGAGTTCTTCTGAAAATGGTGATGAGGCCGGTCATCGGAATCTGGTTGTTTCTGGTGAAAATGGGTCGCTAGTAGTTGCTTCCTCCGATGACCGGAGGTCCGAGGAATCCAGTGAGAGCCGGCGGAAGAAATCGTCGACTCCACCGCCGCCGACAAAGGGGGGCCGAAGAGGTCGCTACCAAAGAAGGTGTTGTTTGGTTCTTCACTACATAATTATTCTCTCTGACCTGTTCATTTTCCACCGATATTGTTACTTTACTTCCTCAGTCAGCAAACCAAAGATTTTGAAAACTATAAAGACTGTCCCCCTCCCCCCCCCCCCCCCCAACAAAAAAAAAATGAAGATCTGGTAATTTTGATGTCTACGGACATATTGTACTTGTCTTGTAGAAGCTGCTATTTTTTTATTATGAACAGGAAATTTGAATCTTTTGAGCTAAGATGCATTCTCTGAATTGTTGCAGAAGGAACGCACATACATGGACTACAGTGGCTTCCCGCACTGATGATAATTATGCATGGAGGAAGTACGGACAGAAGGAAATCCAAAATTCTAAATATCCAAGGTAGTCATTGTTTCCCTTCTTTTCTTAATTTCTGTCGTCAAAGGAATACATTGTAAGATCTGATTTAGATAGAAATAGCATCAGCAAGTACCAAATTTTCCTTTGTTTGCCTTTCTCCTATATTTGGGATGAGCCGTGCAAAATTATCTGCGCATAGAAATAGCAAGTTTTGTTTTCATAGTTTTTTGGTGCAACTGAAACAGCATGTCCAAGAAGCTTTCTAGGCTTACTATACACTATAAATGGACTACCAAAAGTGGCAATTAATTCCATTGCCATAAACAAAAGTTGATACTTAAAACAATCCGTAATTTTCTTTGCTACTATTGAGAGGAAAAATGAAATATAAAAAATATTATAGATATCGAAAATACAATTTGAAATGAGATTTTTAATTTTTTATAATTATTAAATTCAGTTTTGTAAATTTGTATTATTATTTTATATTTAATAATAATTCTTGGTTTATATTCAGAATTAAAATTTGGATTTAATTTCGGAAACATATTATATTGTTAATGAAATATATAGTTGAGTTTGTGTATTTTGGTGCACTCATGCTGAAAATATCGTAATTTAAATGGGTGTATTTGTGAAGAAATAAGATAAATTTAAAGGGTAATTTTATGAAGGAGTTCCAAATTTTTAAAATGTTTGGTGTCTTTATCATTAAATTACCCATTTTATATAGAGATTTGTGCATTTCTCATCCCTCAATTGATTTGCTTTTGAAATTTTAAAAAAGTAATAATACATAATCACTTAAAGAGCATTATATCTTCACTAGATTATCATAATTTAAATTAGTCTGTGACATTATGCAGTAAAATGATAGATTGTATAGCATTACACCAATTAGTGGTTTTTAATCATCGTAAGTGTTTGCTTATGGTGGATTAGTGTTGGGGAAAAATAACCCCATCTAAACATACAAGCATAATAATTAAAAAAATTAGGATAGCCCAAATATGCAAAACAACTTAATATAGAAAGATATCAAATTTAAAGGATAAACCACATATAAAAAGAGTTTTAACGTAAATGAAGATAATGGGTGTGAATATTCTCAACTATAATTTCATAACTCTCTAGTGAGCATCCCTAAGTCTCCCTCAAATCCCTATAAGGATTCCAACATAACTTCTATATATCCGTTCTTCATCCTCAGTATCTATTCTCCTTCGGCACTCACATTGTTATTTTTCTTCCACTTCAAATCTAGATTCAACACAAATTTTTATAACTTAGAATATTTGTAACTTGAATTGGAAGATAATTCACAATGGTAAACAATTATTGCCTGTATATTTGGAAATTATGTCAAAATAACGATTTTAATTTATTTGCCAATGAATTTCTTTGTTTGTAATATATTGAAAGATACATCAATTTCAATTAAAAAGTTGATTTTGATGATGTTATGATAAATATAATATTAAAAAGATAGTAAATTTTTTATATAATATATTTCTTATACCAAATAAATGAATGCTATTGAAATTCTTGTTAGATTCGATGATATTTTTTTATAAAAAATACTTTCCGATAAAACATACGAAACCTTCATTTCCAAATGATCTTCTACTTAGGATGGTGTTTGTCTTTAGATAAAAAGGAATTTTATTTTATTTACAATTTTTATATAAAGTATTTCTTATACATCAATGAATGAATGATATATCACTTACATTAATAATTTTAAAAAATGATACTTAAAGGCATGATAATAGAGGAAAGTAAATTCTTTTTTAAAATGAGAAAGTTGCTTTCCTCAAATTTTTTATATTTATCATTAAACAAATAAAATATTTTTTGTCAAAACAAATGGATCCAAAATGAAATCTTGTTTATAATTATGTCAAATAAGAGGGTCGTTAATAACAAATAGAATTTGGATTAAATTTAATGATTAGTTATCTGACTGGGTTTGTCATAAAATTGCAGGGGTTATTACAGATGCAGTCGCATGTATGATCAAGGTTGCCGGGCAATCAAACAGGTCCAGAGGCTACAAGACAATCCAGAAAGTTACCAAACTACGTACATCGGCATTCACACGTGCAAGAGTACTCTAGGGACTCCACAAATGATCACAGACTCTGCAGGTACTTGGGATTCATTTCTTGTCAACAAATCATCAGGCTCAAAATTGCAAATCCCAGAACCAGATGAGCAGCATATTGATCAGCATCCCTTGAACTCATCAAATGCAACTGTAAAACAAGAATATCCCAACCAAGAGACACCGAGTGACGCTGTTGCAGACAACTTGGAGGACAATAATCTGTGGTCGGAGTTGCAGTTTGAAGAACTGTCTCAGCCTACGATTATACCCTCAAAAATGACGTCTGAAAATTATTCATGTTCGAGCTCTCAAGTTCATCTGGACATGGATTTTGGGGTGGATTCTGTTCATTTTCCTGGCATTGGCTTTCCCTTTGATGATTCATTTCTTTAGATTTCTAGGAAATTGATTTGCATTTGGAGAAATGGCGCTCGCACTTCATTCACAAAACACCCCCTCGTAGGCTCATACCCACTCGTACGGGGTAAACAGGTGGGACAAATTTAACTTCCCCTTTTTTGAAAGAAGAATTTGCTTTTTTTTCGTTAGCATGATTTTAGATTTTTTTTAAATTATACATATAAATAATGTATCACTTTTTTATTAATATATATGCAAATGATATTTTCTTATAAAAAAACTATTTTCAGATAAAATAAACAAAATATTAGAATGAAGCAATTTGCACGCTTTAACACTTACTTCCCCTTTACTCCAATTTAGTCATTTCCTTCCCAGGAAAAAGAAAGCTTTTTGAGTCTATAACAGGATGGGTTGATGCAACCTACTTTTCCTGTTAAGAAAAAGAGAATAAAGTAGGAATGAGTATTAAAGGGTGCAAATAATGTTACTTTTTAATTAACTTATAAGTATAGGTTTGAAGTGTGTTGTGAATAAAGTAAAATGCAAGCAGTACTGTTGTGTATTCTCAAATTTTCATTTTTCATATTTTTCTCTCGTACTATATTGACACTGTATTTCAAGTAGGCGAAGACATTGCTAGCAGGTATGAATTCTATTAAAATAGAATGGAATTTTAAATAGAGTATATGTACATGGACATCTTTTCTAGAGAGAGTTTGGTTGATCAATATTCTCAGCTGCATTAATAATTCATCTGAAGCAAAAAATTACTTGGTCTTTGAGGATATGTGATTCAATAAAATGGATAAAGTAAACCAAGTCTTTTGAGTTTTGCCTGCCATATCTAGCAGCCATATTTTTTCTTGTGTTATGTCGTGCCAATTATGAAAGTTGTGTATTGGTTTATAAGAGTAAATTTCAAATTTGAAGTTAATTTTTATATATAATTGAAAAGGTTCAATAAAGGCATTCAATATTTTGTATCGAGGATTTATTGGAATATTCCACATGGATGCTTTAATTTTAGAATTAATTTCTGTGATGGAGAAGGTTTAGAAAATACCACCCAACATTTTTTAATCCATTTACAATGGTGTTTTTTCATTTTAACAATGCATGTATGGGCCTAGAGCCAATCAAACCCTCGAAATTTGATGACAAATCATTTCTTAACAAGATATGTGTAAGGCAAGTAGCATGGTCCAAGAAGCCAGCTTTTGAGGCTTGAAAAAGGGAAATGATGGAAGAGTTGTAAGGAGACTGTTGAACGTGCATGGGTGACAGAATTTTCTAGTGACATTGGAAGAGGTTGTTCCCTTCTGTTAGGTGGTTTGCAATTGGACAAGGTTTGGGATGAAGAAAATTTTAAGAAAGTCATGAAAATGATGATTAATGGTTGTCCTAAGAATCACTTTTATATTCCGTTGATCGAATATGGGCATTTTCTTATAATTAGTATTAAGGTTAGAATGGTCAACATTCACATTAATTATTTACTTATTTTGACTATGATTTGAGGTTAACTTTGTGACTTTGATAAAAAGGAGAAAGAGTATAGCATCATTTCATGTAAGAATTATTGTTTGGGAGATAAAATTTTTCATTGTTATCATGAGAGTAATATCGCTATTGATTAGTTAATTTCTCATATTTGAATTATAGATATTGATGTCATAAGTTTATATTGATGCAAGATATTATATGGGCATCATTTTTCCCTCTAGGTTGTAGTTTCTTATAAGCCATTATTTTTTTTCGAAATGTTGAGACATTCTTAGGTCATATTTTTGACAAACTGCCGACATATTGGAACCCCAGCTCGTCTGTTTTTCGAAACTTTTTTTAAAATTTTATTTCTATATATAAATAAAAAATATCATATTTTTATATGTTATAATTAAAAATGATATCTAATTAGACTTATCATAATAAAAGAAAACAATTTACTCTTTAAAAAAATTATATTTTTTATAAGTTTTTTATATTTAATATTGAATATATATATATATATATATATATATATATATATATATATATATTCTCCTTTGAACACCAAAATTATGTCATTTAATTCGATCTTTATGGGCAAATCAAATCATCTGAGAACATCTTATTGTGCCCCATGACACTCTGGGCAGGATCCCCAAGAAATCGCATAAATGTACCATGTACAATATTATTGTCTTTTCTACAGAAGTTGAGTTCATTGATTGGTCTATCCGAATTCTGGACATCAAATTTATCTCCTAGTACTAGTATAGCTGTTGGCCGTTGCCACCAGGTACCCGCCAGCCAGCTAGAACGATGGCAAAAGTTGTCTCAGAAATGTCAATAGCCTTTAATATCTTTCAGTAATATTGTACGCATAGAAACCGAAATTTTTTAATGTAAATTAAAATTATTAATTAAAATATAGGATATAATAAAATAAATTTATAAAATTTAATTTAATACATATAAATAATTTAAAATTTTTTTAATATTTATTTAATTTTTTATGTATATAATATTTTTTATTATTTTTATTGAAATTCGACAATATTTTAAAATTTTCATCTTGTTTAGCAGCTTAGGTTCAATCTTAAATTTCTATGTATATATTCAGTGAGTTTATCACTCTTGCTTTAAAAAACAAAGGGAAATGCACCAGTAAAATTTAAAAAAAATAAATTAGACGGACCAAGTTGAAGGATAAGAAGAGAAATTGCTTAAAAAAACTATTTTCTGGAAAATTGCAAAGAATACATGACTAAAAATTTAATATATAAAAGTTATAATATACTCAGTCACATAAAGAGGATAATAAACGCAGGCTACTTGCTCTCAGAATTATTTACCAAGAAATAACACATACAAAATCATGCGGGATAATGACGCCTAACATCTACCAGCTGTTACCATATTTCTGGGAACCTGCCTAATTGTAGCCATGTACCTCATAGAATACATAATTGAGGGAAAAAAATATAAATTAGGTATATGAATATCGGCATTATTTTTATTTTCTTTATATACATATTAGATAAGATAAATATTTTTATATGAGAATAAGAAAAGTAAATTATAATCATTAAATTTAATATTTAAAAGATTAGGATTAAAATATAAAGTTGCATAATTTTTTTAAATAGTTACATTATGTAGATAGTTAGGATTCACTCATCTTCTCTCTCTTGTAAAAATACTCTTCCATCATGATATGTGTGTGAGTTCATGATCAGCTAGCTTTTCTTCTCTTCAGGTTGATATTTATCTTCAGGCTGATGAAAGAGGAGTCCCATACTGTTGCTGCTGCTACTGCCAGAATTAAACATGGCAGTAACCATATCAGCTACTGCCGGATCATAATTACCAATATCATCGCTAAAAAATCTCGAACTTGAAGTGGAGGGGCCTGCACCGGCATCCGCGGCGGCCGGAGCCACGGGGCGGCCGGGGTGGAGGCTGAAATGAGCCGATGACAGCCACTGGCCGGGGACAGAAGCCGATGAGTGCGGTGACATGGTGCTTTGAGTGATGTCATGTGGGATGTCCAGTTGCAATTGCGGCGGCGGCGGCAACGATGACGGTGCGATGTGAGACTTATGGCAGGTGTGTTCGCCTAAGTATGTCACTTGGAAAAGGTTGGGATTTTGATCGTATCGCTGGACTTGCTTCCTGGCTGGACATTGACATAATTTCTGGTGGGTGCACCTGTAGTAACTCCTGCAAATGAGATTTTCCAAATTACAAGAAAAGGGTATTTAGAAGGAAGCTAATTAGTTATAACTATACAGCATAAGTAGTTTGAAATTTTCAGAAGTATGTGTAATGATGCACTTTAGAATATAAAATAAAATATTATAATTTTTTATTAAAAAACTAATAATTTAAAATTAAATAGAAAATGATTAATAAAAAAGATAATTTTTAAATTTATAATTATTTCATCTTTTATTTTTTATAAAAATTATAATATCTCATTTTATCTTTTAAGAATGTTATAATATATTTATTGGGTATGTTTGAATACGTCAATGATATGCATTGACTGTGTTTTTTTTTTCCCCCATTATTGAAAGCAATGGTACATATTAAACATGTGTTTCCTTTATGAATCGGAATTTAAAAGGATGCTATCTTTTTTGTTAACGTAGGAGAGATGGTAAAGTTTAACAAAATAAAATACACTTTACTCGTATTTACATATGATTAAAGTGTTAAAAAAATTAATTATGAATTGAAATGCTAACACTTTATCAACCTATGTTAAATTTATGTCTAAATTTAACAAAAATTATTACCTTACAAGTCACAAGTAATTGTATTTTACAAATAGCAATGTTATATATATTAAATTTATGTCTAAATTTAACAAAAATTATTACCTTACAAGTCACAAGTAATTGTATTTTACAAATAGCAATGTTATATATATTAAAGATGGAATCTAGAGTTAAGTTTTAAATATAAATAAAAATTTATTTATTAAATATAAAATGATAGAAATAAATTTATAAATTTGAATTTAATAAATATAAAATATTCAAATTATACTTTTGATGCGAAGGAATAGTTAAATTACACACATATACATATTAGGAATTAAACTCTAAATACATTTGAAAATATAAAATCTTTAAGAAATATCAAATAGCATGCAACTTTTTTATTACATTAATCTTTACCAAAGGCTGCAATCAATTCCATCTGTTTTCCCTACGTTCTACTAAAGAAACCTCACAGAAATTGGAAGTAAATTTTTGTGCGGGGTTTATACGTAAGATAAAAGAGAAAATTGAAATTAATGGGATAAATTAAGATGAAATCACAAATGGGAGTAAAGTATAATTTTTTTAATTTATTATTTATTTATTTTGATAATAAATATTTTTTATAAATTATAATTATAAATTATTAAAATAAAAAATATATTATTTATTCAATATTAAATATAAAAATTTTGATAAAAGTAATTTTTCTCAAAAAAAATTTACTTTACTCCACTATTATACTTCTAGAAATTATTTTTTTAATTATCAATATAAATAGCATTATCTCATTTATTAATTTATTTATAAATAATTTTTTATGAAAAATATTTTTTGACAAAACAAATGAAAAGTTACCATTGTTAAAATTTTAATGGTGTATGTTATTCTTTGCTTTAAGTTTTTATTTTCGGTGGTTTTATTAACTCCATTATGGAGTTTGCATGAAGTTTTTTATTTTGTAAGGTTTGTATAAACTTTCGCTCATTTGTTTTAAGATATTTTTTGTAAAGAAGAAATTATTTCATTGTAAATATTTTAAAGAATATTATATACATTTATATTTTATGTTAAAAAATAAGATTTAATTAAAATTATATATAATAAAAGAGAAAATTTATTTTTTACTAAAATTTTTATATCTAATGATGAGCATAAAAATTATTATTTTATTATTTTAACATTTTATAATTATATTCTAATAAAAAATATTTTTCATTAAAACGGAAAAAACTTGGGACTCGACAATTATTTTATGTTGGTTTACAATCGTTATTGCAATGGAATCTGGAATGAGTCAAACTTTGAGACACAACCGAATTTTCCCAGCGTGATGAAAGATTATTAGTGTACCAATGTTTCATGTGAACGGGGATGCTCACGTAAGACAAAGGTCGCCGCCATATGCTTTGAATTGAATGTGTCAATCTGTCTGTCAGTATACATATTTTTGGATAGATTTTGACTAATTTATTTACTAATTTGTTATGTCTAATGGAATGGATGCATTATGATTAAACCATGATTTTAATTAAATATTGGTAATTTTGTTCTATAATAATTACTTAAGTAAACTATACTTACATTTCCTTATAGTTTATATATTGTAATTCCACTTTTACTTCTTTTATTTTTAGAATTATATATATATATATATATATATACTCATTTTTTTACTTTTGAAAAATAAGAGAGGTGAATGCATATTTTTAAAAATAAAAGCAATATAAATATAATTAAATTAAATTTTAAAAGGATAAATATACTTTACTCTAATTAATTTTGTCCATTGTAATTAAAATGATAGTGACCTATTCAATGAACATACCTTGGGTAATTGGAGCCAAGAATATCTTTCTGGCCATATTTCCTCCAAGTGAAGCCATCATCTGCGGGGTTACCAGTGTTTCCAAACTGTTGTTGAACCAACAATGTCTTTTTCTCCAGCTCCTCCTTCTTGTTGCTGCTTCATTATCAATATAAGTTCAGACACCACTAGCAATTTAATAGGGAAGAGTCTAGAGTATCAATATATCATTAAATTTGACTATACATTAAGTTAATAATATTTTAAAATATGTCATGCAATAATATATTATCAACCGAATTTAATAATATATCGATATACTATTGTATTATTAATGCATTACAATTTTTTCCAATTAATACTCATATCTAGTTACACTGTTAGCTCTATATAATGTAAGGGAAGTTTAGCAATATTCCTAATTATTTAAGTTGTCCAAACAGCACAAACTCGTAGTAAAAAGGCTGTAGGAATATTGTTAGGCCTAGAATCTTTTGCACTAGCTCAAGATAGTAATTATTATAGTAAGTTCTACAAGATATTGTATGAGGGGTGAAATATATTTTAGTGGTGGTCAAAAACCTATTTAGTTTCCTTTTAGTAAGGTGAAGAATTAAAGTAATAAATAAGTCGACTCCATCAAATTAAATACTTACTTATTCGTATTTAAAATTAATAAAAATAAATGAGTTCAAATATAAATAGGATATCATCAAATATGTAAAATTTAACTTCGACCTCGACTATTATATGAATATAATTGAATTTAAACAGGTGTTGATAGATTTAAATATTATTTTTAAGAATTTATATTCGATTTCTTGTCAATCTAATTCTTTTTTATACAACTAGTTAATTAAAAACTGCATCATTGAAAGAAATACAATAATAACTTAGAATTTCACTACAACAAGAGAGTTTTTACAATTTTTTTAATAATATAGTAATATATTAATAAGTGATATGGTAAAATTAATTTATATTAATAATGAATCAGATTTAAATTTTATTATTAATAGCAATAAAAAATATGATAGTATACTTTATTTTCACACTTTTGCTTTAAGAGAAAATACAATAATACTTATGCATTATATTTATTTTATTTTTAAGAAGGGCCAAATTTACAATTTTTTTTATATGCCTCTGCATGAGTGCATGATTATCATTATTCTCTAATAATGAAATTTTTTTACCACACTTATTGTATTACAACAAGTATATGATGTTATTTCAAAAAAAAAAGAAATTAAAAAGTTAGTAGGTGATTGATTTTTCACTTAAAATTTTCAACATAGATAATCTTGTAAATCTAATAGTTTTTCCTCAGAGAAAGATCTTTGAGAATTCCATTCCACTTTGAGTCCTTTTGGTTTCATTTCATGTCAATCATACTTGTAGTACAACAGGGAACTAAAGGCTGGCCAAAATCTTCAAAGCATTTCACAACTTCGTTTTTTCTTCTATAATTCAATTATTAGAGGTACAATATTCCTATGTAGTTCCAGAAGACGTCAAATGAACAAAGTTCTTCTGCATTTTTCATTTACAAAGTGACCCAAAGAACAAGGCAGTGCCACAAACCTATTTTCTAACACATGCAATGGATATCATGTGATCAAAATTTGCTTTAACTACTTAAACGAACTCAAATTTAAAGGATTTGGATGTATACCTCCGTGAACGAGACGATGATTCTTCCCTAATCTCCTGCGCCTGGTCACCGTCTGCAGAACCCTTTGATGTCCCAGAAGCTTTCACATCTGCCCCACCCGTGTACCCAGTCTGTAGGGTACCCCAAATCCTTAACTGCTGCTGGATTTCCATTGCAGCTCGAAGCTGCTGCATATGGCTCAAGTCCACTGTTGGTACTCCTGCCAAACTAGTCCTCAGCCAGTCATGCACTAAACTTACATTTTCATGAGGTAATGATGTTTGAGAAAATGTCTGAGAGAAAATAATTAGCTTTTCTCTGGCAGCACTAAATGTCTGAGCTATCTCATCAATGGAGATGGACAGAATATCAGGCTGGTTGGCCAAATTGGGCAGGTTTGATTCAAGGTCTCTGGCTAGTTTACAGGCATGCTGAACTAGGTAAATAGTCTCTTCCATGGCGTCTAATTCTGGGTGTAATTTCTGCCTTTTCTTCTGGTTTGCCATGATTTCGACAGTCTGTGAAGATATAAAGAGGATGCCAATAGCAAGTTTCTTGGAAAGCTTCTCAGCTGGTACCTGGTGTCTGGCTTATACGTAGATATGATTTAGGATAAATTGCACCGCAACCCCTCCAAGTTTTGTAATATACATAAAATTGCTTAAACTATGAAAATGTGTAATGACCTACCTATACTTTATAAACTATGTATCTAACACTCTTTTGCTATCCTTTTGTTCGTTAAATTTAATGGAATAAGTTATTGCGATGATTTGAAACTTTAAGATATAGTTTTAATTTGAAATCATCATTTGTGATTATTCAAACCCAATTCAATTTGTTTTCATTTTTAAAACATTCTATCATTTATAAACTTTGGAGCTCCACCTTAGAAGTTAAAGATATCTACTAACACTGAAAATAAACCTTATGCAACCTTTGGTCTATCATGGTAGGCCGTTAATAAATCGGTCATAGAAAAATTAAAATCTTCCATTTTTATTGGAAGAGTAATTATATAACAATTGGCTAACGAATCATGCTGGAACTTCAAAGTGGGTATGGTTTATTCGTTGGTGCAACATGTTATAAGGGTTATTTTTCCTTGTTTTATTAGGCTATATATAATTTTGTGTAGCCTCTTATAATTTCATATCTATTAACACTGATTTCTTTTAAATATAAAGATGTAATCTAAAACGTTAATTAAATACATAAAAGGCATATAATTTATTCTAGTAATTTTTTTAACAAAAGGACCTAGCTGCACGGTTTATGAAATGTAAGCAAGTCATTTAGAAGTTTATATAAATTAGGAAATAGGAAATATACACATATTATGCTCAATAGAAAGAGGGATATCACAGTTTTGAAAATAATAGAATGATTAAGATTACCGGATAAAGCATTTTTGTGTCCTTTCACACGGTGCAAGAAAGGTGGAATAGGAAATTGGAAACAAAGGAAGACTTGGTCAAGTCTTAGAGCAGCTTGGAATTTCAAACTCTTATTTTTTTTCATGGATACTTTCTTTTGGTCCAGCTGAAGACCGCTTTGCCTTGTTGAAACCGTTTCCTTCTGGGAGCGTTGAAGCTATGTATGACCAAAACAAGCTCTGCTAGTTGCATTGCTTAACATAGGGATCAATTTGAAGATTTGAACACTTAGAACGTGAATGAACCGGCTAAACCACGCTACCTTCTTGGAATCATCCTTCATATTTGCGTTGCATTATTCGGTAATAGTGTTTTAAATTGTGGTTTACAACTGCAATATCCTATGTAATACTATTGTTGACCATGATTCAATTATAACTTTTTTTGCTAATAATAATAATAATAATAATAATAATAATAATAATAATAATAATAATAATAATAATAATATTTTTATATTTACCCACAATTTTATTAATCATAATAAAATCATAATCACATCTGTAGCCGTAATTTAAAATTATGTTTGGCATTATTGTTTTATAATTGGATAACAAAATATACATACATGGTCAAAAAACAAATTCATAAGTTATTCACTTCATTAATAGTAAAGTAATATTCAATATTATTTTAAAATTTTTTGTTAATATTTTGAGATCAAATTTGGAATGTAATCCATATATATTAAATAACTTGTCATTAATTCCTATTATTATTAAAAAAAACCATAATTTTTAGGTTGCACTATTGCATATCAAGTAAACGAGTATGATCAACGCACTGGCTCGTCATCATTGTCATTTCAATGGAATGATGTTATTTTGATTAATAAGGCGCAACGAAGAATTTAAAGAAAAAGAAATGCTATAGATGTTGAAAATGTGTTTCAAAATTGAATTTTAAATTTTTTATATACATTTAATTAAATTTTATAAATTTATCTTTTTATTTTATATTTAATAATATTTCTTAATTTATATTTATAATTCAATTTCAAATTTTATTTTTAACATTCTTATCAAGAAAGAGGGTGAAACTTGTATAATCTTTAGAAGCGAGGAAGTTATTGCATTCTCTTTGAAGGTCATCAATTTTCAAATTACATCGTTTTCAATTTTATAGGTGGTGAGTCTAAAAATTCTTTTCCATTCTGTATTTCTCTTAAATTGCTTAATCTTAAAATTGTGCAGAAAATTTAAAATCAAAGATAGAATTATCGGTTAACTTACGTATAGTTAAAGGAACAGGCATGACAAAGAAAATTGGAAAACATATAAATTATTCCTTTGATTTTAGGTTGATTGAATTTTGTTTCATTCAATTTTAGAAATTTAGATATCACGTCCTTAAAATTTAGAATTAACATTCATTAAGGGACCAGATTTGATTCACTATTAATGTAAATTAATTTTATATTATTATCTATTTAAATATCATTATGTTAATAAAAAATTATTAATACTTCATTATTACAATTGAAAATTCTTAATTATTACTTTTTTAATGATGTATAGTTTTCTTATTTTATTAAATTACATAATTTTTTATGAATTTTTTTACATGAAAATCATAATATTGTAAAACCTTGATTTGATTTATTATTTTTAATGCATAATTTCATAACTTATATATATATATATATATATATATATATATATATATATATATATATATATATATATATATATATATATATATATATATATAATTAAAATTCTATATATTTAATTTAATTTTTATTAATTATATAAGGTAAAAACTATTATACAAATTGGGCGGTAGAGGGTCAATCCAGATGGTTGAGTTTTCCTTCTTTTCAGACTCATCATGAACTCATTACAAATTTGCTTTTGCTTGCTACGACTTGTCAAGATTTGTCTGATTTAAAAAAAATGTTATCAAAATTTTTATAAAATTTATAATTTCTTCATAAGATTTTATAACTATTTATGATATAAAGTTGTAACGTTTTTTATAAAATTCTTCTAATTTTTCATGAAGTCTTGCAATCTTCTTCTATAAATTGTAACCGAAACTAGTTATACTTGAAATATAAAATATTTAGATGCTGTGTGGAAAAACTTATAAATTTTTATACAAAAAGTTACAAGTTTTTAAAAAAAGTTAAAAAAATATATAAAAAATCTTAGAAAAGATGGTATCGGTCTCCTTTTTAAAGGAAACACCAAGGACGGTCCTATAAATATCTATTATTAATAATTTAAAAACGCTATAAGTATTGAAATAATATTTAAAATTAAATTTTGAAACTTTTATATCCATTGAGTTGAAGTTTAAAAATTTATTCCACTATTTTATAGTTAATAACAATCTTTGATTGTATTTGATATTCAATTTTGATCCTATTTTCAATGTATAGCATTGCTATCAATAATTATTCTAAGATAAAATTATCAATTTCATTCCCAAGGTCTATATAGATAATTATATCCTTCTATATAAATATTTAATAATAAAATTATTTGTATAAATCTGTAGAGAGTAATAAATCATCTATACAAACTATTATTCAAAGATCAAATTTATCTTTTAATATAATTTAGAAATTATTTTATCAACGTAATATAATTTCATTTTATTTTCTAATATTCTAATACGTTATAAAATTATATATTGTTATACGAGTATTTCTGTGATCATGGAAGGAGTTACTCTCTGAGTTCTATTTTTTTTTTTCCCCTTCCTTTTCTTCTCATAGAAAAGGTGTCATTAACTAGGGGGGAAAAAAGATACAACGACAACTATTGCAAGCAGAATATAAAAACAGCCAGAAACACATTGATAAAACTAATTATGATCCATAATAAACAACATATAAAAATTAAAAGATAAGTTGAGAATTTTTTATTCAAATAATATTGGGTATTTTTGAAGATTTTTCTGTCTGTTGTATCCTAAATTAATCTGCATGTATGCTTATATGTTATAGTAAATTAGCCATTTTTATTATTATAAAAAAGTAAAGAAAAAAATTGAAAATTTGAGGGTTTAGGCACTCAATTTAAAGGGTACAGATTCTCTTTAAATAAACCTACAAGTTTAAGTGTGTTGAGGGTGGGGGTGCAACTTGATCAGTTTGAACTCATGACAGTATGAACTTTCATTCTCGCCGCTGGCTTTGGTGATAGTAATAATATATTTTCTAATAATGTTGACACTCAAAAATAAAAAAAAAATAGTGGAGAAAGAGAAAAATGAAAAAATTTAATTTTATAATTACAATATCTTTTATAACATATAAATACACTATATTTTTTCCATATATTTTAATAAAACAACCTTCAATATTTTTTCTCTCTCACTAGATAGAACCCTCTTTCATTTCACTCACTAAAACATTGCTTAAAAAACTCTCTGCCTTATTGCATTACAAAGAAAGACATACCTCACAAGCTCATTACATGTAACAATACACTCCACACCAATCTGTGTTATGCTGTCAAAGCAAAACTAAATTGAATGCTTTGGTTGAAAATATATCACCAATTTACAGTCGCAAGTGAGTTGGCATTATAACAAGGTGTAACAATATAATATAATTCTTATCTTTTCAATGACTGCCAAGCAAACCACTTTTGCTTCATTCTTAGCATTACTTCATTACAGTTGTGCCTCCAAAACTTTCAATAATTACGGCTTTGATGGCTCCATAAACAATGCTTCATTGTTAAGCGTCATAATTCTTCATGGTTAATGATAAACCTTACAACCTCCAAATATTATATTATTATTAATTTCAAAATTACTTTAACTATTTTCAATAGTTTTCCTTTAAATTGATTTTGAAATAACATTGAACATTATTTTTAACTTTTCAAATGCATTTGCTTTTAGAAGCTTTATCAAAATATCTACAATCTGTTCATTGAACTTGCAAAACTCAAGCACTATTTTCCTATTTTTGATTAATTATTTGATATAATGATACTTAATTCCAATGTATTTGCTTCTATTATGAAAAGTTAGATTTTTTGCCAATGCAATGACTTACTTATTATCTCATATAATTGTTATTGTAAATTCTTACACCTTTTTCAAATCTTCAAGTAGTTTGTAAATCTAAACTATTTGACATATTGTAGATGTTACTACCATGTATTCAGCTTCTACAGTTGATAAAGCCACCACTTGTTTTTTAAAAGACCAAAAAAATATACTTTCTCTAAGATTGAAAACATAACCAAAGATGCTTTTCTAGTTTCAATTTCGCTTACCCAGTCATTATTTGTATACCTAACTAAATTAAAATCATCAGAATAAGTATAGAAAAGTTCATGATCTCAAGTAACATTAATATATTATAGAATTCGTTTCGCTACTTACAATTATAATTGATACAAGTTTTCCATGAAATGATTGATAAATAATGCCTAGTTAAAGTCAAATAGCATAGACTATTAAATGTACTTTTAAAGTAAGTTAAGTTTATTATTTCTCCATTCCCTTCTTCGTTATCTCAAGGCATTTTATTTTTAGGGTTCGGATTAGGGCCACTGAATCCACTTTAAATTTTTTTAGAGTATCGTTGGTATACTTTTCTTGAGAAATGAAAATGCTTTTATCAATCTACTGCAGCTTAATACCTAAAAAATAGGCTATTGATCCCATGTCTGTCATTTCAAACTAACTAATCATAGCTTCTCTAAATTTGGAAACATTTCTTCAAAACTTCATATAAATATCAAGTCATTAATATGAAAACATATAATTATTAGATCTTCATTAGCTTTTAACTTAACATATAGTATATACTTGTAAAGACATTTTTGAAATCTATCTTGCAATAGGTATACATTAATTTACATATACCAAGCTTGAGGTACTTATTTTAATCCATATAAAGCCTTCTTCAAACGATAAACTTTTTCTTTATGTCCTTTCCTCATGACCTAAACCTGATTATGACCTCCATAAATCCTATTATCTAGTTTCTAGTAGCCTTAATACAACTTACTTAAATTTTATTCAATAGAAATCTTTCTATTTTCATGATAATTCAAAATTATTATAATTTTTATAGAGAAATAGACATAATTTTCTCTATTTTTGGACACTCCTTGAATCATAAAACTTATGACTTTTACAAATATCACAGCAACATAGAACACATATACTATCACATAGCCTTTATACACACCTTTATTTATACAAACATCAGTAACTATACTTCTAATCTTGATCCAACTATTAAAATCTTCCTAACTAGGCGGTCTTTGATTTTTCATAGATGAAACTTGAAAATATTTATCTTTACTTGAAAATATTGAAAATAAAATGGAATAAGTTATAAGAATTCAGTAAACATATATTTACCACAACCACGTGTGAAATCAATTATGTAAGACAGTTATATGCTACTTGAATCTTAAAATGGAAAACCACTGCAAGCCAAATTTTTTGTTCCTGTAACCCATAATACTAACTCCTGAAGTAATTTATTTACCAACATATAACTTAAACTATCTATTTCATGTCATAATTCATATTAATCTCAGTCATTTAATTTACATGATATCATTATCATATCTTGCTCAACTCATTCTAAATAATCATCAAACATTCAGATAGCTGACAAGTCCTATCACAATCAAATCATCATAATCATATTAAATGGAGATATTCAAGAATAATTAGATTTCTATTTCATAATATAATAAAGATCAATACATACATTAAAAATATGCATCCACCTTTTAACTCTTAGGTCAATCATATACCCTTCACAAGCTTTTCATCCTTATCTTTCTAAAATTTGCCTTATAACCTTCCCACCTTATTACAAGAAATTTTCCATCCAATATTCATATTATTATCCCCATCACATTTCTCAATTTACAATGTCATTCATGGTATAATTCACAATATAAATCACACAATAAAGCTTAAGCTCTACATATCATAATTTAATACAATTTACACATAAGATAGTTATTTATCATCATCAGGCAAATCAAAGCCTAAAACATAATATATAGTAGTATCACCATGCCTTCTTACATGACTACAACATTCATTCATATTCTAATATATATCATGCTATACTTTCCGACATGCACATAATAATATAAACTTAATCACAATGCAAACTATATCATTTACCATTGTAATTCCATCATAATGAATCAACAATTGATAATGACACCACATGCTTTCTAAACATGATAAATTTACATTTACTCAAATAAATAACAACTGCCTTATCACAAATATCATTTCTATATCATTCATGCATCGCTACAAAGATAAGTCAATACTATTCTATACTACATAATTATTCTTTTAAGGGTTCACAAATAGATGAATATATAATTTGTATCATTTATAAGAAAGATTATATACATGTCATATGAACCAAATAATATTATACTATTTATTTAGGAAAGATATATACTCACTTGGTAGATTCCATTTATTTCATTTACTCCAAAATATCTAAATATTTCACTTTTATCTTCTATTTCTTCCTAATCACCATTTATAATAACAAATTATAAACATAAAGGCATCACTTATTTTTATTTATAACATTATGATTCCACATTCAAATCATGATATAACAGCACTCCAAGTTATTAGTTCCTTTTATTTACAATTATTAAGATTAACTTTTAGTTCAAATATGTTGTTGTTTACCCCTTGTTTAGTTGCAAGAAAATAAGAGAGAAAGAAATGTGGGAGAAGAAATTAAAAAAAACTAGAATTTTTTACTGTTTAGTTATATGAGAAAATTAAAGGGAAAAAAGTTGTAGGAGGTGGCAGAGTGTAGGACCTGCCTATATTTTGGTTCTCTCGACAAGTAGGGAGAAAACTAAAGAGAACCAAACACTACTAAATTTTTTTACTATTTTACCCCTTGTTTGGAATCACAAGTACTCATGCTTCTCCATTTTCTTTATCCACACTATATGTTTTTCATTCTCTTTATCCACACTATTTTTTTTGCTACTATTTTTGTATTGGAAGGTTTCTGCTTCAATGTGTTACTGGTATTACTTTGTCTTTGCTTTGTTTGCTAGTTTATATAAGATATGCGATTGATAAGAATGTTTATAGTGTGGTTTTACCGTATTTGATGCTCATTGTTGCTATTAGCTATCAACAAGAGCCTTCCACAGCTAGCCAACTACAGGTCCACATGTGTCGTAAAGCTCTAACAGTTCATGCATGCTGTCAACTAGCTACCAACATGATTCTAGCTTTAGATCCATGCCACTATTTGGTTTTGTTGTTAGGATCACCAAATAGAGACAAATCCAATTGAGCTCATTAAGCCTTCCATTAACAGCTTAATTTTGGAATCATTTTTTCCTATTAATTTTCTTATACTACTTAAAACAAAATTGATGATGCTAAAACAAGAGATTTATGGAATTAGTGGAGCAAGTAATTCTATAGAAGAAACTAGAAAATAAGATCGAGAGAAAGAGAATGTCCTTATTCAATTAGGTATAAAAATAGGTCTGAATAGTAAAAATGGAGTCAGCAATAATTTTTTTAGAAATATTTGATTATAATTTTAAAAATTACCATTAACTAATTATGTATAATAATTTTAAAAATAAATTATTTAATAAATTTTGTTAATTAATAATATAAATACTTCAATATTTATGAAATAAAGGCATTATAGTCATTTTACTTTATTAAATTTTTTTTTCTTAATTTTCTTTTCATCCAAACAAAAAGAAATAATTTCTCTCCTATTTTCTTTCTCTTCTATTTTCTCTCCAACCATACTAAAAAAAATATCTTCTCTCCTTTTTTTTCTTTTTCTCCCATTTCTTTCTCCCCCATTTTCTCCTACAACCAAACAAAGCATTAGAGATTTTTAGATCAAAACCATATAGAAATAAATATTAGAATTTGAAGCTTTAAAAAAGCTTATTCAATCATCTTAGATCATCATTCTCTTTATTTTCAAATCTTTCATTGAAAAATCAAGGGTTTTATAAATAATGAGTTTTCCAAATTAAAGTATAAATAATTAAAATATTAAAACGTTTATCCCAAGAATGCTCTATTCATATCCTCTTATAAAACCATACATTAAATTTCTAATATTTTTAACTTTATTTCAAAGAAGCCAAATTTCATATTTTTGGAACTTTTTCTTAGATCAAAGTTATTTAAGCATAAATACTAAAATTTCATGATCCATGCATGTTTTAAATATGCTATTCTAACACTTCATAACATGACATTCATATATTTTCATATTTCTCAAAGTATGTATAAAAATGCAATTATCTTTTCTCAACTCTAAATCATCTAACAATGTTAGGATTAATGACATAAAAAGGCTTTAATTATTTCATTCAACCATCTTATAGTATAAAATTTCTATTTTTCATAAGCATTATCATAGACTCATAATACTTATAAATAGGTTTTCTAGATTATGCATGTATAAGCATAAATATTAAAACTTTATAACCTAGGCATGTTCCAATGATGTTATTCTAGCACTTCATGGCATAACATTTTTATATTTTTAAGTCATTATCAAGCTTTCCAAAATATATATAAAAATGCATTTTTCTTAGCTCAAGTCTAAACCATCCTAAAATATTAAGATTGATAATATATAAAAGCTTTAACCATGCTATTTTAACACTTTATAGTATAAAAATCATATTTTTGTTCAAACTGTCACCATTTATCTCAAAATATACACAAAAAGATGGATTTCCCTATAGATTAAACTTAAAGCATCAAAGTATTATAACATTTTTGTATAAGAAGACTGACCATCTCTTGAGGATGCTATTAATATTGATAAAGCATAGGAGAATATGAAATATCACCAAAAAATGAAGAAAGAGAAAGCACTGTTCATAACTGAAGTTACTGTATTTTTATAGCTTTTCCACACAATGACAACTTGCAACCATTGAACAGAGAAAAGGAATACATGCAAAAGTTATCAAGAGTTTGCTGGAAACTCCCTAACAAGCTTATTGCTAGTCGTGATCTACTGCTTGGTTGTTAGAAATACTCTCCTTTCTTTATGCTAAGACATTAATGCTAAGCTAGAAATGGCTTATAATAGCCTGCCATGATACACAGTGGCAAGGGAGGCCATAGATGAGTAGGATTTATAGCAGAGAAACAAGAAAGGACAAGAAGGAGAGAAAAGAGAGAGAGAAGGCTAGAAAAGGGTTGTATATGGTACCGGGTAAGAAGAAAAGGAAGGAAAAGATATAAAGGAGTTTTGAGCTCTAATTTGGTACTTTTTACACTACTTAAGCTTGTCTCCATTTTGAGATCTCAACCCTTGGTTTCAACTTAAGTTAATCCTACCCATCTATTTATTTTAAAAACTCATTTTTATAAAAACTTATTTATTTAAAATCTTAACTCATATTTGCAATCTTTTCCCGATATTTTGCCTTAAAATAAATATTTCAAATTTTTCATAACTTTCAAAAATAATTTATCAATTACAAGCATTTGATTTTATAATTCTTTGCACTTATAATTATTAAAATTATTTTCAACTTGTGAGAGAATCCTTGTAAAAAATATTTAAACAACCATTGAATCATTACTAGTTAATTAAATATAATTTAAATATTATCATCAATATTATTTTGATGTTCTAAAATTTTTAAAAAGAAAAAGAAATTTGAAATTAAAAATTAATTGAATGAATAAAATTCCTTTGTCTTTTTCATTTGAAATAAATGCTTCAAGGCATTGAAATTTATAAAATTTTAAATATTACCTCATGGTATTACATCTTTTTTTATATAGTCTAGTGGTTGCTCAACATAAATTTCTTTTTCAATAATGCTATTAAAAAATGCTAACTTCACATCTATTTGATGAAATTTTCATTTATTCTATACTACAAAGGCAAGAATTATTCAAATGGTATCCATTTTCAATACTTGTACAAATACCTTAAAATAGTCAATTCTTGACTTCTACTTATAACCTTTGACTACTAATTTGACTTTGTAACAATCAACTTAACCATTAGTTTTGTACTTTGTCTTCTATACTTATATAATACAGATGGACTTTTTATTCAGTGGTAAGGTTTTTAATTTTCACATGTCATTTTTCTCTATTAAATAGATCTCATCACCTATTGTTTGAACCTATTGTTCAATAGTTGTTATATCTTCATAGAAAATTATGACCTAATCTACAAACAAGTAAAAGTTTACAATAATTTCATCAATAATTATATCATCATTGTCATTATCTAATATGATCATAAATTCATGCAAGCAGGCTAATGTCACTCATTTTCATTGAGGATGTATCGACGTCTTTGAAATTATTATTAGTGGATGAAAGCTTCAAATGAAAGATGAACTTTTAGAAAAAGAGATATTTATCTTGACTGACTTTATTTCATTTTCTACAATAATTCTTTGTTGTTGTTAATTATCATTTTACTGCCATACCTATATTTCATCTTTAATGAATTAGACATCTTTGTTAATAATTACTTCTTTTGTCACTAGGTTATATGATTACTAACTTTTACATATTTCGATTTTATCATCTAGTCTTTTTCATCGCTCATTTGGAATATAAGGAAATACAATACATCCAAAAAACATATAAGAAAAAAACATCTAACTTGTTACCATTTCAAGCTTCTTTAGGGGGTTTTTTTAAAAATACTTTTTGTTGGATAGTTGCTCAAGAAAAATACAACGCAAGCAATAATTTTTGCCCAAAATGAACATATGGCCATTTAAAAAAAAATTATTTTCCCTTTTAACTATACTATTTTATTAAAGAGTATAACTAACTATCAATTGATATTGAATTCCTTGACTTTTGCAAAAATTTAAAAATTCATTTGAGATAAACTCTCCACCTTTGTTAAATTTCAAGATTTATATGTAAAAGTTATTTTACTTTTCAACATGAGTTTTAAATTCTTTAAATTTTTCAAAAGCTTTTGAATTTTCTTTGAGAAAATACACTTAAGTTTTTTTGGTAAAATTATATATGAAAATTAGAATATACCTTTTGTATTTGAGTGATTTTACCTTAATTGGGCTATAGATGTTTATATGTACAATTTCAACATTGTTTGGCTCTTCTAACTTTCCCAACTAGAAAAGAATCCTTATATTGCTTTTTAAGGATACATCCTTTATATTGCTAATCAGGAGCATTATTTATTAGTAAACCAATAACCTGCCTTCTTTGAGATAATAACTTTAGCATATGAAAATTCAGATGATCAAATTAAAAATGCTATAACCAATTGTCATCTTTCAGGATTGTTAAAAAATGGATCAATTTTTTTGTTTGTAAATTCATAAGAAACATGTGATTCTATGTCATTTGTAATTTTGCAATCATCTTACTATTTTTGCTTTTGATTATGCAAACTTCATTTTGGATATTAATTTTGCATCCTTTTTCAAAAAGTTAGTTTGTAATCAATAAGTTCTAAAAAAAGTCTTGACACAAAATAAATACCAACAATTATAATATTTGTACTATTTTTTGATTGAATGCTAATGTCGCCTTTACCCATAACAAGAAATTTGGATTTATTTCCAAAATTAACTTATGCACTTTCAAATTCATCTAGATGTAAGAAAATCATTTTTTTCTTGCACATGTAATTATTGCATCCAATATTAAGGTATTATGCTCCATATCTAGCTTATTTCAATTACACGTGGATACCATGTTCTCTTCAACATCAACAACATTTGCATGTTTCATTAACTTATCTAGCATCTTAAAGTAACACTTATTTTAGTAATGCCTTTTTTTTTTTGCATATATTACTTGATCTTTTTCTATTAGTAGAATTAAAATGACCACCCCTTATTTATTCACGTTCTTGTCTACCACCTTAATTGCCTTTATGACTTTAACTGCCTCAATAACCTCTTTAATTTTGTTGAACTACCTCACTTTGCAAAGTTTCCTTAAAACTCAAGCAAATGGCTTTATTGCTCATTTGATGTTTATGTGAGTATAACAAACTCATTAAATTATCCACTCATTAAATTATCCATTTACATGGCTGATATATTCATATGATTCTTTAATTGCTATTACAATATATTCAAACTTTGTAGTTAAAGATTGTATAATCTTTTCTACAATTCTGATGTCTAAAATGTCTTCATTGTTAACTTTCAATTACCTAACAATGATTTAAACTCAATCAAAGTATGTTGAAATTGATTCTAAGCCATTCATCTTTAAAGATTCAAAATCGCTTCATAGTTTTTGTAGCCACACTCATCCAACACAATTGTTATCTTTATAAAATTTCTACAGAATATCTCACACTTCTTTTGTTATATTTGTAAACAATATTTTTTTAAATATTTGTTCTTCAATAGTTTAGAAGATCGCATATAGTGCTTTCTATTTTTTTCTGAGTTACCACTAGTGCATATTTCTTATCTTTCTTTAATGCATCAAACTCCTACTAGTCTTTTACTATAGTATAGTCATTTTTCACTAAATTTCACAAATCTTAAAATTTGAAGAATACTTTTAACTACATCTTCAATTGTTAAAATTTTTATTACTAAATTTGGGAAGCTGCAATTGGATCGAATTGGTTATTATTATATAACTAAGCTTTGACATTAAATGTTAGGACCAATATATTTACTAATAATATTAGAATCTAAAAATAAAAAAATTTATAGAGAAAGAGAAAAAATGAAAGAAACCTTTTTTACCTTATAATTGCAATGATTTCCATAAAATATTAATACATTATATTTTTCTCACACACACTTTTGCAAAACAATACTAAATATTTTCTTTCTCTCTCTAGGTGGAACCTTCTTTTATCTCACTTACTAAAACATAATATAAACAGCCTTCTACCATACCTCACAAACTCACTTATAAAAAGCTTTTTACTACATCTCACAAGCTCACTACACAAAATAATACACTACACACCAATATATGTTATGCTATTAAAGCAAAATTGAATTGAATGCTTTCATTCAAAATATATCACCTATTTATAGCCATAAGTGAATTGGCATTATAACAAAGTGTAACAATATAATATAATTCTTATCTTGATAACTACCGAGCAAATTATTTTTGCTTCATTCTTAGTATTACTTCATTATGGCTTTAAGTCTAAAACTTTTAATAATTGTGGTTTTGATGGCCTCAGAAAGAATGCTTCATTGTTAAGCATTAGAATTCTTTATGATTAAAGATAAAGTTTGCCACTTTCAAATATTATATTATTAATTTCAAAATTAATTTAACTACTTTTAACAAACTTTGTCCTAGATCATTTTGTCATTATTCCGCTTGATCATCTCAAAAACCATCACACCAAATCCCCAATCTTTAACATGAACACCTACACTTACTCCTTGGTAACTTGCTAACCCTTGATCACTTCGCTTGTAACCTAACCTTATCCCTTTCCTATGTGTCTATAAAGCATGCATGTATTTTTAGTATAGATAAGCTTCTAACACATGTCCAATATCAAATAGTGCTTGCATCATCACTTTTTTTGCTTTCTATTATTAAGATTTCATATAAATTCTAATAATTTTCAATTGGCGATTATTTTCTATTTTAAATTATTTTTCTATTTAAATTAGGATTGTTATCAATTTATAGTTATTTTTTATTTTAAATTATTCTTCTATTAAAAACAAAATTCCTTTATTTAGTCTTTTAACTTATAAATATATTGTATTAGTTATGAATAATGTGTTGAAAAGATCAATATGTGAGATATGAGAAAGTTTGTATTTGTAATCATATATGAAGTTTACTTGAACTCCCACAATTTATTCTTACTTTTTTCATAAGATCTTTTTAGAGTGAAAAATATATATACCATAAGGCATTTTTTAGTGTTTTTAGAATAAGGGTTTAAGAGTTATTATGTTATTAATATTCTTTCCACAATTCATTTAAACGAATAAATTTATTTCTCATTTCTGCTCGTGAAGTAGGTTAAAGCCAAACCACATCAAATATCCATGTATGCTAATTTATTACTTCTTCGATCATGTATAATGCCAACACAGATCACTTCCACATCATCATTTAAAAAATTTTCCTAACATCCATTACTTTGCAAGTATTAATGCCCTTATATTAACCATGTAAAGCCTTACACATAAACTCTAATGTCTTTAATCACATGTCTATATAAGCTTACTAGATATACACTATGAACCTACAATTGTTTTGCTAACTACTCTAGTATCTTCTTCTGCATATATATTGACATAGGCATTAAAGACAAACTTAAGATTTCCTCCCCACTATCATTGGCATGTTTTATTATGCAAATCTTTTACACCATTCTATAGGTAAAAAACTTATCAATATATTTGAATGACTAATAAATAAGATGATAAAGGAAGTTAGTAGATGGGAAAAATACAAGTTACCTCTTAAACTTAGATTGCATGACAAAAAATATATATAAATTTTAAAATCTTACACTTTATCTCTATAAACTTTGACTTAATGATAAAAATAGTATATGAACTTTAAAATCTTACACTTTAGTTCCCTAAAGTTTCAAAAAAGGTGAAATTATTAGTTTTTGGATAAATTTAATAAAGATTTATATTGATTCCTTCTTTTCCACTATGTAAAGCCACTTTTAATGTGGACTGAGAAAACAAACTCAAGCTTGATGTTAAAATTCTCCAAGAAAATCAAAGATAATATGAAAGAATAGGGTTCAAAATTATCTCTAAAATTTGAGGTATGATTTTCTGATTTGATTAGACTTTATTTGCATCATTTTCAATCTTCTTTATTGTCTAAAGTTTTCATCTTTATAGTGTAATATATGTTGGGTTTTCAATTGATACAAAACATTCCTAAATTTTTTACAATTGAATTTATATGCTATAATTGTTATATCATTATATAGATGGGGGTCATTATGGTGCAACTAGCTATGTGATAATTTTGGCATTGTTACATATTGCAACTTTGTAGAAAATGAAAACTTAGACAATAAAGAAGATTGAAAATGATGCAAACAATGTTCAATCAAATCAAAAAATCTTACTTTAAACTATAAAGGCAATTTGAAGCTTTAACCTTTTAGAGCCTGTTTAATCTTCTTGAAGAATTTTGTCATAAAGCTTGAGTTTATTTGGATGAATGGTGGCTTGGTGTAATAGAAAAGAAAAAGTTAGTATAAGTCTTTGTTAAACTTTTCACTTTTTTTACAAATTTAAAGGATAAAGTGTAAGATTTTAAAATTTATGTCTAATTTTTGTCGCTTAATCAAAATTTAAAAAGGCAAAATATAAAATTTTCTAATTTATGTATTATTTTTATCATTTAATTAAAGTTTAAGGGCTAAATTGTATTTTTTTCCATTATCTTGATTAAGTTATAAATTTGACAATAGTAAGGAAAGTGGTATTCAGGTATCACTTAACCTATTAAAATGGTTGAAAACAAAATTCAAATGCTTGCATTCAATCTAGGGAAGCTCTAGGTGCCTTGTAATCGAATGCATATTTATACATTTTAATCCTAGCAAAATTAATATATTATTTAGTGCACGTGTATACTGCTTAAATTTAAAATCAAAATATAATAGAAATTTTTTTTAAAGTAATATTATGTTTTACTGTATTATTAATAATTGAGAGTTCTATATTTAAGTAATATTTGATATTCTTTAGAAATTTTATACCTTGCATTAGAATTTCATTATTACCTTTATGTGTGTCATTTTACTACTCCCATCATTAAAAAAAATATTAGATAGATATAAAATTTTAATGTATAAACCCAAATTCATTTGTAGTGTCCAACGAAATTCATAGAATTATAAGAAAATTTGATGGAGATTTCTTTGGTACAAATAACCTCGTGGTACAACAAATACAACATGATTTTAGCCACTGATTTAACGACAGGTAGCAAGAGACGGGCTTTTGCCATTTAAGGTAGGCTGATGAATTTAGTGCAGATTGGTCCCTCGGAATTTTGACAATTATAAGCATAGAATTGACTTAAAATACAAAGATTTCTTCCGGTCCTAGCCTAAACTCTAAATGGACGAGGTTGAGTGCGAGGAACACATCAAAACCAGAGGGGACGGACACGAAAAAGCTGAGTTGCCGTGGGCCACAATGTTATGATTGCAATCCAGCCTCAGGTGTGAACGACTTTCCGCTCTGCAGTGTCGAAGTGCAACGTGGGTAAGTTTCGCGTGAGTTTTTACTCAAATGATGGTTCTTTCTGTATTTTGTGAAGAAATCAAGCTATATGGCTGCATGATCGACCTTAAACTAGTGATAATTGATCGAATAATTGTTGAAAATAAACACATTGCTGTCTCTATAGTTTGCACTGAAGTATATACTAAGCTAAATTATGTGTTCTGGGTAGTGTTCTGAAATTCTCTTTATATGTGTGAAAAATATAGAATCCTAAGTTTATCCCTGAGTTGCCTTCTTTTGTTTAAATCATGGGCATCTGACGTTTTTATTAATTATGGAATAGTTATGGTCGAGAAGAAAACAAAAAGGAAAGGGCTAAACAGTTCTGACTTGAGGAAAAAAATAGCATGTGAGATTGTGCAGTAAACTCCTCACATGAAACAGAGGCAGTTAAATAATGGGCTATGACAAAGGATATTTATGGTTTGTTTGGAGTCAGATTGTATTGATTTGGATATTACTAGTTTATTGTGTTTTTCTAGCATTAAATATTATTCAGGGTAAAAGCTCCTGATGCCTTTACACAAGCATGACAAGCTATAACTCTCCTTTTATTCTTTTTGTCATATTCTATTATTTTTTTCCCTTTTTGTTTATCATGTTTTAATTTGTGGGATTTTGGCTTCTTGCATGCGTAAAAGTTCAAATCGTTTCTACATATTGTGCTTGAGTGACTTGTTTCCACTTAGTGGCAGTGGTAGCTTTGTTTTGTCTTGGATTGAGACCTTTTGGTATTTTGACAGTGCTACTTAATTTCTCTCAATCAAATGCTTCCATGTTTAGGCCCTACTAACAGAAGCTTTTCTCTTGAATATGTTCTTCTGGTTGAAAAGCTTAACTGGAATTAGTGGACTTTGTGACACATATGGAAACTTATGCCAGGCTCATAACTTACGGTACGAATTAAGGAATGTTGAGGTAATGTTGTTATTGCAAATTGAGTTATCTAAGCTTATTACATATTAACCAAGCGTTTCATCCCCTGCTTCTCAATTTTATTCCCATTTTTTATCTGTTCCTGTGTGTTTAAAACTTTCATGTTCTTGACTTGCCTTCATAACACAAATCACCAGTCAACAGTCATTATCATTATGGAGAACTATTTATCACCTTTTCTTGCGTCACTTTGTTAATGTTTGAGCTGCCCAAGTACTAGTGTTTTACACTTACACATCTAACGTACGACTAACATGAAAATTGGAAGATATTATGAGTAGTACAACTAGTGTGCTCTGTCTACATGTTTGAATTGCTTCTGATCTTGTTATTTCACAACAAAATCAGAAGCGAGACATTGAAAACATTAGTAACATTTCCTCTTAGAGAAATGAAATAGATATTGTTGGCAAATTTCATTAAACATTCCGACATTGCAGGCATTTTTGTTTAAATAATTTATAATAATTCCTCATAATATAAAATTTGGGTGTGTCTGTTTCAGTCCATTCATTATTGAAACCTGAAAAGCTTATGTTCACGTCTTTTAGAGTTCGACCCTAAATTGTTCGCTCAAATGATTAGCGTAATTCTGTATTATTTATCATGTCCTTGAATGGAGATTAGCAGTTTCTATGGATTTGAACTTTGTAAGGGTGTCCCTTGGTTTCTCATACCTTATTCTAAAATGCCAGTAAAATGGTGGTGGAAATATCATTTTTAGTTATTTTCTTTTGTCAGTGCACTTAGATGTATGAAATTCAAAATCTAAATAAACTTCCCTATGGCAAATATTTGAGGTTTCTGATGATATCTTTTCCTTTCTTAAACAAAGACGGCCCCAAATCCACCGCAAAGAAACAAAGGCAATTTTACTATCAAATCTTTCGTAAGTTACAACACAAAATGGATTCCTGTTCTATCTCAAGACGCCCGTATCCAATGAATTTCACTTTTATATATTAAGCTTTTATTACTGTATCCATGGCACTCATCTACTACCTAATTCACTATATGTAATTAATTTTGACATATGCAGTTGTTACACATGGCTCCACATACCTGATGTAGCAGTGAGGTGCTTTTTATTAGAATGTCTAAGTATCATGCGCTCGACCTGACCCGATTGTCTACTCTCTGGATAGATGTACTTTCTCCACTTTATTGTGAATGATTTCATGCTTTTTCAAGTGATTTTAGCATATTCTGTAATGTATGAAGTTTTATTTAGTAAATTATTCTATTTTGCAGGGAGTTTCCCCTTTTAGTTTTAAAATATCACATGGTGGTGGTGCGGTGGAAACTGGTTTTCGAGCAGATTCAAACCGGCCTTCCACGAAACAATTGTCTGTAGGATGTCAATGTTTCGATTGGCTATATAAATTATACAATTTTTAAGGGGTAAATTATTCTTACTTTCTCTTAAAGTTGGCTAAATATCCTTTCCTCCTTCAGTTATGAATAGTGCATTAACCCTCCCTTTTACGTGGTTTATTCAAGTGGTTCAATTATGCTTTCACTCATTCTAAACGTATTCATCTCCACTTAGTAGTAAAATATAATTTCGAAGAGAGTTCATTTAGAGTTTGGTTGAAATTTACACTGATAACAATTGAAGAGTTATAAGTAATTCATGTCTTTCTTTTTATTTAATTGGGATTTAACATTTTCAATTTAGATTATGGAATTTATGATACTAAGCTTACTTTAAGCGGGACATTTGTACTTTGATTTAAAAAATTATATACACGTTATTAAAAAATAATTGTAATTAATAATATTTTTTTATTAATATAGTAACATATAATTATATGATAGTATAGAATTGATTTATATTAATAGTAGATCAAATTTAAATCTTTAGTTTTATTATTATTATTATTATCCATACTACATGTGTGTAGCAGAAGTGGTGTTATAATTTTCCTCAGATTAGTATTAGTAATATTTTTTATTGAAAATAGAAATAACATGCTACATGATATATGTAAAATTATTAACAACCGATACAATTTCCATCTATGTTTAAGAATTGTTATTAAAATTGTTAACATTCAATATTAAATAAGGTGATTTTATTAAACTTTACTTAATTTTAAATTTTCGTATTTCTCAAAGATAGCTATCGGAAAATTCAAAAGTATGTGTCCACTGAATTAGAATATGGTCACCGCCTAAAAAGCATGCTTTTTGTCTGTCCAAAAAAATTTTGAAGCTGGTTCATCTGTCTCCGCTTATATGCAGAAGTTCGTGAATATGGTCCTAACTGGAGTTTGGTTAGTGAAACGCTTTATGCTATGACTGCTAGTACTAGGCAATAGTAGTTGGCAACAGGATGATAAAACAAGGCCTCCCTCTCCAGCCACTGTGGGGAGATGCTGATGAGTGCAGATCATCTTGATATAACCCAGATTGTATTCATAACATTTTTGTGCAATAATAATTATTTTTATTAAATTACAGAAGACATTGAAATAAGGGAAAACACTATAAAACAATCTGCTAATAATAATAATACATTGACTAGTGTCAAGTTGTGATTGCAACATAATGTGATGCTTATTTTAAGTCCTTTTGTTAGTAGACGTGCGTAAGGTATGTAGTTTGTGTCTTTTTCTTTTTTGGGGAGGGGGCCTGTAAAAAAGAGAGGGTAAGAGTAATTAGCGTCGACTATCCTCCTTGAACGTTATCATAGAAGTATTCCATAATAATAGAATATTCAATTTGAGACATAATCATTATCCAAAAAGTGAGTTTGTCATCATAATTTCACCAAAGTATAAGGCAAGTAGTAATGTTGCTGTGGAAAGCCTGAGAGCATGCTTGCCCCACCCTACACCTCTTGGTATCTAATTTAAAGCGCCAAAATTACACAGGAGAATAATAAGATAAACAGAAATACTTCATAGAAACGGATCAGCCAGCATTGATATCACAAAATGTCAATGAGGTTGCACTCGTATTATATAATACAATATCATATGAGTTATTGTTTATGGCAATATCAGCCAGTATTGACACATTGCTCTATTAGTCTTTTATCTCTTGTGGGTTCTATATGGGAAGCAATTATTTGCATTAAAGCGTGTGCGTTAGATTTTCCCACAGAAATGAGAAAAGTTAATTTCATGTTTTGTATTTAAAGTAAGTTTTGTCATGAGAAAGCTGATTTCCTGATTGCCTGTTTTGTATTTGAAGGAGATCTTGCACATTATGTTAAAACAGAATCTTTGATCCAACAAATGATCATCCTATTGCTATTCTTCTTTGAAAGACATAAAGTTTATACTAAACAAATATAGGGTGTTTAATAACTGTCCAAGTTTTTGTATTCCTCCATGAAGATTTTTGTAGCAGCAACGACAGATCAAACACGTATTTTACTATGACATTTATGCGTGAACTGTGAAAGCTATTGACATTGTTAATTAACTAAATTGCTACTTCCGATGGTAATCTTAGCAGGGAATTTGGTTCATTAAAATACTTGCAAAAGTTTGTTTGTCATGGAACTCTAAGTCAAGAGCTTTTTCTTTTTTCTCATTTTATAACTAGGAGGAGACATTATTTGGTAATTAGTTATTTCTTATTTTTAACCATTATACAAACAATTGGGGCTTAATTAGGTTTGTCTTTTATCTTCATCCATTTAACTCATATCATAAGTTCTCCTTGGTTTCATCTTTTCTCATATTTTTCAAAAGGTAGTGCAATTATTATTTTTTTTTATATTCACTCCTTGCTCACTGTTTCAACTGCGAGATCCACAAATTTGTAAATCTCATTGCCTATTAAAAAAGAGTGAATGCTTACCCTCTAAAAGGAAGGTACAAATAGCATTTTCCTTTTGAGAATCGCAATCTACCATGATTTGAACTGCTAGTTTAACAGCAACAAGAAATTTAGGTTGTTGGTATCATCATTCAAACCTTTGTCACTGTTCAGGAATTTCAAAACAGCCGTGAAAAGAGAAGGCGATTGAGGCTTCTTCCTTCGCTTATTATGCCCATCAAGTGGTTTTCTGCAGCTCCTCTTAACCTCCTCAAACTCCCCCAGTGAATGAAATTTACTACAATTGACACATTCCATCATACAAAACAACCTCAAACACACCAGAAACATCAACAATCAAAGAATCCACCCCTCCACACAAGAAAACTCATCACTTACCTGCTGCATTGCTGGTAGAATTGTTGTTGCTTTCCTCCTACCAACATAATAGTTGTTTTGGTGTGCAATGGCGCCCATGATACTCTCTAGTTGCTGAAGTTAGAATAGCATCCATCCACACAGCATGCCATATTCTGCGATCCATTTTGCATTTAGATTCTTTTCGATGACCCTGAAAATGATGTTTTTGGAGTCTTTTGAGTACTGTATTGTTTCTGCACATGTGTATGTCTTTTCTAAGATACTCTTCTAGCCTGTAAAGCACTTCCACAAGAATCAGAACTTTTACCCTTTTTTAAATATTGTCAAAAAAAATTTTCAATTTAATTTAAAAACGTAAAGGAGAAATGGGATGCAATAGAAGAAATATGCAGAGAGAATGGGGTCTTGTGAATTAGGTTTCAAGAAAAAGCCATGAGAACAAAAATTGAATTCTCAAAATTTTAAATTGTCGCTTTGACAGACATAAAAATTGTATGATATTGAAAAATCCAGAAAAGACACAAATTGTAAAGGTAATTTCACGCAACTTGGCCATCCAAAAGCGTAGTACAAGAAATGAATTGTCCATTCAATGACTTCAGTTCTTTTCTGCAACAGAAAATATCGCAAAGACTACGTAATTTAGACTTAAAGACATGGTTTTATCTTCTTGTGCCCTAAAACTTATATCCCTTAGAAATTCACCCATATACTCACAAAGTAAACCCAGGAAGTAATATTGAATTCACCTGTACGAAGTAATTATAGTGCTATCTTCCTTTGCCTTTTATGTATAGAATGTAATTTTCTTTGCTTTCTCTATTAGTAAATAGTAAATAAGAGGCAAACATAACAAATAAATACAATATGATGCAATACAACAAATGTAAGCATATCAGATATTCACCCATTTTTATTTTTCAGTCTAATATTATATAGTATACCCCCACTACACAATAATAATTAAAAGTAACTCTATGCATCCATTTCTAATCCACGGACAACTATATTGCAAGCAAACGTAGCAACTACAAAATTAGTGTTAAAGAGAGGATAGGAAGGATTCAAGTAGAAAATAGCAAATTGAAGCTGAAGGATACAGCACAGCAGACACCACTAAGATCCTTAGGACTGAGCGTCGAATCATAATGCTTACTTCAAGGTTCCTATCCTCATCATACATGTATTGAATAGTGTAGAAAATGAACAAAATCGATGTTGGATTATATAATAAAAAACTAAAAAGCCTGTATTAGTCAACAGTCCACCCCATAACATTCTAAGGCGCAAGAAAATAAGTAAGGATGCCAAAGGAAAGCCAAATTTAATAAGCATGGCAGCAGGATCCCTACCACATGGAACAATGCATAACCAACAACCAGTTTAGCATCATTTTCTATTTATGATCAAGAAAATCACAATAGGCTTCATAATACTGGAGCTACTTTCTAGAAGCATGATGTTTGTTTAGCATCTACGAGGAGAAAAATTCATTGACTTGTCTAGTAAAAATGTAGAAAACTTTAAACAAATAAAAAAAGGAAAATATCACCAAACCCGATTTTATCTACAGAAACTGATAGTAGAAGAGAGGAATTGAAAATTGACTCAAAAATTGAAGTAAGCCATTACTTACTGCGCCGATACTTACGCGAAGTGAACAACATAGTACAAACTGATATTTAGTAAATTGGAGCCTTTCATCCTCTAATTTTTTCAGTTCTCAACCTTACTCTTCCTCAAAAATCAATAAATTTTCTCTCGTTCTCTCATTAAAAGAACTATATGCTTGTATAATAATCAGATTTTTCTAAGACAAATAAGGAATAACTTGATCTGCAGAGCATTAAAACAAGAGAAGTAAATAAAGATGAAAACAATCTAACTTAACATTGCGTTTTCTACCTTTGCTTTGGCATCATTGCATCTTTCTCAGAATGGATTCCTGAGATCCTAATTTCTTCAATCTCCAATCTCTTACGGCACAAAAGGATTGAGCTAAAGAAGGCCATGTACGATGGCTTCTGGACATCTTTGTAAATCTTATGCCTTATTTGCAACCATCACATTTTAATTTGTTTTGGGTCCTAGGCAAACCGGGTTATAGAGTCAACAACAATGAACGGTTATTACTTTATTTTATTGTTATTCACTATTGAAATATTGCCACATCATCTTGTTATATCTCATACAACAATCTTAGCTACTTGTACTACAGAATCCTCCAAATTTTATTTCTATCCTTTTTTAACATAAGAAACTGATCAAAGTAGAAAAATATGAAAAAAAAAAAAAAGGAATAGGTGGCGACTCATAATCAATTGCTTAAATAATATTAACTTTTTTTCTTGTTATCAACGGTAACAAGTTATGACAAACAAGCCATTTCTTCCGGCAAGCAGAGGCTCAGGCTTAGGTGGGCCTCATGGTTTATTGTCCCTTTTATCCCTCCTACGGCAAAATTGAAAGTACTGGAGGGACCACCTCCGTGTTGTTAGTTCCTCCTCTCTCCCATCAATGTCGCAAAATTAAGCACTTTACTCAGCTAACATTTCTCATTCTCGCACGACATAAACAGGCATCAGTCTCTTTTCTTATTTTCTTTTACCCCATCACTCGAATGGTGATTTCCTGCGCGTAATCTTGTCACTGTTTTCCCTACGGAGATAACAGTGAGTCAGAAAGCGAGAGACAGACGGAAACAGAGGAGTGAGGAAGAGAAAATTGAAGACTTTACGAAGCAGAAGGAGAATGCCTTCTTCATCTGATCTGACACCAAATGAATTCTTCATTATCATCTCTGTGATCATATATTTGGGTTGCAATTCAATGTCCCATGTGGGTGCTTCGATCCACGAGTATCAAAATGAAACCTTCATTCACCGTGCAAATTCATTCTTCTTCCATGGCGGTAGTGAGGGTCTCTATGCTTCCCGAATTGGCTCCATTAACGAAACACAAGCCTCTGAAGACAAGTCGCTAAATGGGAAGTCCTTCATCAGGTGAATTGGAGTGATTTTATACTCATTGTTAGCTTTTGTTCGTTTTGGGCGTATTGTTTTGTTTAATGAGCAAATTTTATTTTTGATCCGTTTGTTTCTAGGAAAACAGATTATGGAAAATCATTTTCTCCCCAACACCCCCCGGGTTGGATAGTTATTTTGATTGTCTCCTCTGCGAATGTTACTTTCTAATTCAATGACTGCCCAAATAATGAAATATGTTGATTTGTCTCTAATCTCAATATTATGTCTATAGTCCGTTATAATGCTGATCAGAGTCTGTAACTATTCCGGTCTCATGAGATTGTAGCAGTAGTGTCAATTTGTCTTTGCTTTCAGCCTTTCATTCCAGTGCCAATATAAATTTTAATGAAGTCTGCTTCCCCATAGATAAAGGAAGATTTATTTGATCAAATTGGATATTTATAGTTTTCACTTTTCATTTACTGTTGGAGAATGAGACATTTGGTAGGTTTTTCCCCCCCTCCTTTTTTTAAATGCCATTTGCAATCTTAGGTTTGAGTCTATCACCTTTCGAAGGACCAAAGAGTCTGCTGAAAAGAAGAATGAAATGCAGCAAAGGACAGGCTTGGTTGAAGCTATCATAGTTAAGGTGAAAGATAGGACAAAGATAGGGGGTGCTTATCTGAACTCTGATGCCATATGCTGCACCCCTGAACTAGCTAAGGTCGGTTCCTGCAAGGTAGGAGAGGTTATCATCCATGAAAACCCAGATGATCCAGACGGGCCAAAACGTATACAGACCTTCTTCGAAGGGAAAAGTGAAGAGACTACCATGGTTCTTCTTACAGTTGATATAAACAGCACTGGAATGTATTATTTGTATTTTATGTTTTGCGATCCTGAATTGAAGGACACAACAATTAGTGGAAGAACTGTCTGGAGAAATCCAGATGGTTATCTACCAGGGAAGATGATGCCCCTTATGACATTTTACGGTTTAATGTCTTTGGCCTACCTTTTTCTAGGTCTTCTCTGGTTTCTCCGATTTGTGCAATATTGGAAAGATATAATACAATTGCATTATCACATTACTGCTGTTATTGGTCTTGGGATGTGTGAAATGGCCCTTTGGTATTTCGAGTATGCTAATTTCAATTCCACCGGCAGCAGACCAATGTTAATTACACTATGGGCAGTTACCTTCACTGCTGTTAAGAAGACAGTCTCACGGCTGCTTCTTCTGGTTGTTGCGATGGGTTATGGCGTTGTGCGACCAACACTTGGTGGCATAACCAAGAGAGTGCTCCTTCTTGGTGTGACATATTTTGTGGCCTCAGAAGCACTTGAACTAGTCGAACACCTCGGTAATATCAACGACTTTTCTGGAAAAGCAAGGCTTTTTCTGGTTCTGCCTGTTGCTCTACTGGATGCTTGTTTCATTCTTTGGATCTTTTCATCCTTATCCCAAACCCTGGAGAAGCTTCAGGTAAATTAGTTTTGTAATTTTCCTCATGCTTGATGTGATGATGCACAAACTGGCACTAATATGATCTCTGTTGCCTGCTTAAGCTTGTGAAGAACACAATTCAATGATGTCAATGTGAGGCTATACTGTAGGATTCTAGGATAAATATACGTTGGACAGTCATAATGACGAGTATTAATGTGTACACACAGGTTAATTGCATTTAGAAAGTGGATGAATTCATTCTTTAGACTGTTATAATTTTTTACTCTTTTTATACAGATAATGTCGATTGTATCAGCTTCCTCACCATGTCTCCTTTGCCGTAAAGAAAACAGTTAACATGTTTGGTAGAGTAAAGCATTGATTTGATAATACATAATAGTGTTGATGCATCAAAGATCGTTATTATGGTTGTTTGACAGTAAAGAAGTGCTTGAGAAATAATCGTCTGTGTTTTAGAAAGAACTATGATGTTAGCTGCAACTCAAGAATTATATCTGAAGAGTGGTATAGGTTTCAAATATGATCATTGTGATTTCCTTAACAAAGTGCTGGTTTCCGGTGATACTTTCTTAGTTGCACTCCCACATAATATAAACTCCACTATTTTCCTAACTCCATTTTGGAATGCCTGTGTCTGTTTCTATGCACAGATCCGAAGAAGTCTAGCAAAGCTTGAATTGTACAGGAAATTCACCAATTCTCTTGCTGTGACAGTGCTGCTTTCAGTTATTTGGATTGGTTATGAGGTAGCTTTTTTATGTCTTTTTCTACATTGCTTACTAGTGCTCGTCAGGCCACAAAATTTGGTATTAAACTTGCTTAGACAAAGGACTTGATAACATTTTAGTTCAAAGGTAGTGAAAGTAAACATTTGATTGGACAAAGGTCTTGATAACAATTTTAGTGAATATCTAAGCTGTCAGACTACCTAGGAGCAAGATATTGTTCTTCAACCCATTGTCCTGTCTTCAGAGTTTTGGCATGTAGAGATGAAAGACTCAGGCTTTTCATGTATGTTTCTTTCAGTTATATTTCAATGCATCAGACCCTTTAAGTGAACTGTGGCAACGAGCCTGGATAATCCCAGCTTTCTGGACTTTGCTTGCTTACCTTCTCCTGGTAGTAATCTGTGTTCTTCTGGTGCCATCTCAAAACCCAACGAGGTATAGTCTAATTTCTTTGCAAAAAGAAAAGAAAAAATAAAAATACAAGTGAAAACAAAAGAGACAAAGATGGCGAGAACACTTTCACATATATCTTTTACATGTGATTCTTCTGTACAATATATACTTAAACATCTTTGCCTTTCCATTGAAATGATTCCCCACACCTGAATGTTACTTTTCTAACTGTATAAATCTTGCTGCGTTTCTAAATTTTACTTTCCCTTTAGACTTTTACTGGTTTAAATTATGATGACCCTCATGCTCAACAACACTTGCAATGATTTCCGTTTCCCATGCATTAGGGGGTGACAAATGGTTGAAATGGATGGATTTGGATTGAGTCATTAATGGATGAATCATTATTGACCCATTTCTTGATTTATCACCCAATTAAAATTTTCTATGGGTCATGGATTTATGACCCCAAGCATGGGAAAATTTTAAATTTTTACCCTACATTTCTTAATTTCTTCTATAAATTTTTTATTCCCCCCCCCCCCCAATCCACTCACAAAATTAAAAAGTTTTCATATAAATTATTAATAAATTTAAATCCAACTCCCTCAATTATATTGCTCTACCTTCGCCCTTCTACATGATCCATACATAAAGGGTCAAGCCCAAACTATCCATTTTAATTATAATTATTTTTATGTTATTTTTATTATATTATTTTTACAGCTATTATTTTTTCACCGCTTAAGCCTCTATGATTATCACCAATATATTAACAGTATTTTCATTATTAAAAATTTAAAATTTATATCCTATCCTGAAATTCTAATTTATTTTTGTCACTCATGGTTGTTAAGTAGGAGTAGATATAGGTTAAGTTATGTTAAACTTTACATAATATAGGCTAGGCCTATATAAAAATATTTGGTTTGACTTAGCTTGAAGCCTCTGTAGACCTAAGGTGTGTTTGATTCAAGGAATGTTTCTCACATTTTCAGAAATATTTCATGGGAATGTGATATTCCCATACTTGGTTCAAGTTTTCAAAAAATTTACCCAGGAATGTAACATTCCCGAAAATGTTTTAATACTCAATATTCTCCTCAAATATTTCCATGGAGGGAGGTGGGTATCTCACATTCTCATCCTATAAAAATGTAGATACTAAAGTAAAAAGATAATTTTACCTCCATTTTTATGCCCTCATTTATTTTAAAAAATTTTTATTTTTATTTTCTAATTTTAACTTATATTTTCTATTTTTAATTTTAATTTTATAAATAAATTTTTTAATATTTTAGATATTAAAAGTGAGTTATAGAATATTAATCAAATTCTGATTTATATATATTTAATATGAAATATAATTCTTAAATTTTAAAATAAAAATATTAATAAAAATATAATATATAATTTATTCAATTAAAATTTTATATTAAAATGATAACTTATTTAAAATATTTATATATATAATTTAATTTGAAATATAACATTGAAAACTAATAATAATCTAATATAAATATGAAATATTTTGTATATATTTTAGTTGAGATTATACTAATTGAGATTATAAGTAAATTAATTCATATAAGTTGAATTAATTCATATTTTAATTATTTAAAAATTTTAAAAAATTTTCTTTTCAATTTAAATTTAATAGAGATTATTTCTCTTCTTTCTCTCTTATTTTCTTTTCAAAGAAAATAAAATTTTTTGTCAACAATAAAGAAATTATTTATTTATTTTATATAATTAATTATATCAAATTTAAATTCTTAAAAATTTTAATATTTTATATATATTAAATCCTTTATTATATTTTAATCAAATATAATTTAAATTATTGATTTATTAAGTCTTCAAAAATCTTTATTTATATACTTTTAATTAAATTTATAATTTATTTCAATTTATAACAAAAAATTGACAAAGTTATTTTTTGAAAAAATAATAAGATTCTTGAGAATATGAAGTGTGAATGAAACATAGGAATATAATATATTTGAAAATGTGAAAAAATATTTCTGAGAATGTCTTTATTAAATCAAACATAAGAATCTTAAATTCTTAGGAATCACATACTTGGGAATCACATTCCCATTTTCAAGAATGTATATTTTTCTGAAAATGTAAGATTTTGCGAACTAAACGGTCTCTTAATTCATATATAGATTTTTCGAGGTTAGGCGTAGCATATTAACCTATATAAGCTTATCAACTATATAATCCTAATAAGCTAATATGTTAGGCCTAAAGTGATATGGCCTATCCTATTTTTATTACTTAGTGACACAAGTAGTCTTTTTTATTTTCTTGTGAGTAGAAGTGGATGTAGATTAAGCTAAATTAAACTTTGCTTGCTATAGGCTACGCCTATATAAAAATATTTTATTTGACCTAGCCTATAATCCTATTGAACCTATAGAAGCTTAGTTCATATATAGATTTTTTAGGGTTAGACACAACTTATCTATACAAGCTTATCAACCATATAACCCTAATAAGCCAAAATTAGGCTTTAAGTAATATAATCTATCCTATTTTATAAAATAGGTCAAAAGTTAAGCCCAAGCCTATTTTAGATAAGTTAGGCCATTGGGCCAGTGACCTACTTCTCAACTCCTATTTGGGAAGGACATCTTTTCAGTATTGTTACATATTTTATGTTTTAAAACTTATTCTATTATGTTAAAGAAAAATTAAGATATATTATTTTACAATTAAATAAACAATCCCTCTACTTTATATTACAACATAAGATCAATGAAAATGAAGAAAATAAGAAGAAATTGTAAGATATTTATAATGCAATATGAAGTATAGCTGTACGGGTGGATTTTCTAGTGACAATTTTGTTAAATATTTATCTTAATTGTTGAATAAAAAAATTTTAAATGAATGAATAATGGATATTCATGAACAGATCTTTAATGACCCCTTTGCTAATGGATAAACATTCTACCTATCTGCTTCACTTGCCAGATGGGTTTGGATGGATGTTCATGGATATCTATCCATTTCGCCAACCCAAGCCTACTGCATTGCTCATCTGCCCTCATATCAGTGTAGAATTTTTATGTGCTATTAAATCAGATATAGGTAGACAAGGTGTCAATTCCACTTTGGGTCATTTTGAGAAAACGTTGACTGACAATATAAGGTAATGATTTATAATAAACAATAGTAATGCAGTAGTAAATGTCATCAGGTGAGGCTAATAATTTGTGAAGTGATGTCCGAAGATTGAATTTTGAAAGACATGCTGATTACTAACCAAAGAATTCTCTTGTCAAAGGAAGATCTTGAGTGCTTTTGCTTTCTTCCATTTATTAAATCCATGATTAAGGATTTCCTTTATCCTCAAAGCCTGTTTGAATTGGGGTTGTGCAGATATGCATACTCGGAGGAGGCAGGGGTTGACTTTGATGACGAGGCCATCCCTCTCACTGGAAGTGCAGTTAAGGTATCTGGGGATCTATCTACCATGCTAGAAAGAAAGGAAAGAAAGGCATCAATTGCAGCAGATCATCAAGTGGTTGCGCTCGTAGATGATCGAGAGGAGGACAAGAGGGAGTAAGGACCCCCACCAGCTATCGTATTCAAGTTCCAGCTATACAAGGCATCTCAGAGGGAACTTCCCGTAATATTCTTTGCCTTGCCAATATATGTTCTTGGAAGAGCTCCAAGGAAAGCCAAGGATGTACCTTCAACCGATACTCCTTGGAGAAGCAACAAAAGGGAGAAGGGGAAGGGAAGCCATTAAATGGCGTTGGCATACTAATTCCAAAGCTTTTTATTGAGAGTTACAGAAAGGATTTGCATCGGTGTTGGGATTTCAAAATACTGACTACGTAGGTCAAATGCTTTCAAATCTGAAGCAGATTGTAATGACTTGTATCTATTTAGAACAAAGTTCATTTTTACTTGAATTTTGTCTACTCCATTTGTTTTGGGTGCATCATTACTCAATACAAGAACTTCTAAAATAATTTTAGTTTCTTTTGTTTCGTCAGAAAACTGGCCTTACTAATTTGAAGTGGCAAAAAGAAATTAAAGTACTCCACCCGTTAGGACTAATGCTTTCAAATATGTAGCAGATTATAATGTCTTGTAACTACATAAACATAACTTATTTAACTTGAATTCCATTTATTTTGGGTGCAACATTACTCAATTAAAGTATTTTTAAATAATTTTAGTTTCTTTCACTCTGCAAACTGACCTGGCTAGTTTGAAGGCATTTTTCTCAAATCTTTTTTTTTTTCAATGAATTTGAGATTGGGAGGGAACCCCATCAAGTTTGTTGTTGAAAATTAATTTTTTTTCCTTTTTAATAATAGTATGAATGACAACCCATTTAATACGCACGTCCAAAGTCCTAGCCAGACATCACAGATAGTGAAACTCCCAAGGCAATATGGGATATCACTGCACAATTAAGGTGCCAACATTGAAAATTCCCATTTTAATTGAGCCTGGGTAAATAAGTCTCCGTGATGTCTTTTTAAATAAGGAAAACATCGGGTCTCAAAAATGGATGAAATCAACTAATATAGTGCCTGCTAATATGGCATAAAATAATTCATTAGTTGGGGCGGAATTAGATATCTATGTATGAAAAGTTCTCAAATTCAAAAAATTGTATAGTGAAAGATGGGTCGAAAGATGTCTTATGTGCAGCAGTTAAAAGGCAGCTGACATATAAAAATATGTGGACTGCAAGGTTTCACACTTCCTCAACCTACAATAAGACAGCATCACCAAATCAATTTTAATTGCTATGATCTCAAAATAAGAACAACTGACTAATTGAGTTTATATCAACAAACTCAAAAGGAGCTTTGAATTTGAAGAGGGGATCAGAATAACCTGAGGGAGGCTCATTAGCTCAAAAACAGCTTTCTTAGGAGTGAGTTCGTTATCAATAATACGAGCAACCGCTGTCAAAACAGGCATTTTCACATTATACTTTTGTGCCAAAGCAATCACGGCTCCAGCTGTCGAAACACCTTCTGCTACCTGTTACAATTATACGTTTTACAAACCTCAATACTTGACAGAATCTTGACTATGACCAGTGGACACGGTAGCATTTGAGTAACCTGATTCATGGAGCCGAGTATGTCTTCAAGGTTCTCCCCTGATCCAAGCCGCACTCCTACTGTTCTATTTCTTGAAAGATTCACAAAGCATGTGAGCATTATGTCACCAGTTCCTGATAAACCAGTTATCGTTGCTGGCTTCGCTCCCATCTTCAAAAGATAAATGGAGGAAAGTAAGATAACAAAGGCATATGCTTACTATATTCAAAACCATGTTTGCCAACATTGGGAATTAGAAATGTAATTAGCCACTAAGCTAGAATTATGCACAGACTACCATTAAAATGGATATAGCTCAATACTACGGCTTTCCTACTAAAACTACAACAGCTTCCATTGTAGGTCATTACCAACACCTATGCATTCAATCTATGCCAGTTGCAACTCTAATTATCAAACAACACTACCATTAGTCAAGAAACTCAAGAATTTCACAAATAGTTGACAGCCATTAATAGCCCATATAGTTGCTTCATGTAAGAAACCAAATCAAGCATTTCCATGGTGATTTCTTGGAAGGGGGGGAAAAAGAAAGACTAATGGTTATGGTTATCTGTGCAGAGTACAAGTAATTGATACAGCAATCAAATACCTTCGTTGCAAGCCACCGTATCTCAGAACAACCTTGTGTGACAAGAGCAGCCATTGAGTTGTTACCAAGATTCATACCTTCCACTATCCCAGCAGCTATGGCAAGCACATTTTTTAGCGCACCCGCAATCTCAACCCCTGTAACATCACTGGAGTTATCAGATATTACAAGCTGAACATGTGTGCCAAAATCCATATAACAGTTGCTTGTTATACCATGCATAAAACAGAAAACAAGCGTACAACTGAAACAATAGCCAGGGTGCCAGGAGGAGATACAAAGTAACATAGGTTGGAAATAGATGCATTTACCCATAAGGAAGCAGAATTTGTTAATAAAGCATTAGATATAAACCCCCTACTGATAATATCATCTACCTTGATGTGCTGATTCTTAAATGACTTGAAGATAGCAGCTGCTGAACTGCATTTGCCAATTTCTTGTCTTTTGATGCCACCACCATTGCTGCTATATTAAAAGCATGTCAAAAACAAAAAATGACTAGTGACTTAGGCAAAAGAGTTTTTAAGGCACAAGCTCTAGACATCTAACAACCAATTATAACCTGTGGGTAACTTATTCATCAACTCCAGAGCAAAAGAAGGCCCTGACAATGCAACAAATGGTTGGCGAGGATTCGTTAAGGCTTGAGGAATAATTTGAGACATCATCCTCAATGTGTTCAGCTCTAAACCTTTGCTTAGAGAAATGAATGGCAAGCCTGGATCAACATAATCTGCAACACCCTCAAGGAAAGACGAGCTGAACTGCATAGGCAGAGAGACAAGACACTTCTATCACTATGTCATGTGCAAAGTAACAAGTTTCAGCAATTATATTCCATTTGACTGCAAAAACTTAAATAACGGGGCATCAATTACCACAAAAACAACAAATCACCTGGACAGGCACGGCATGAAGACAGTAGTCTGCATTACGCAAAGCAACTTTTGCATCAGTTGTAGCAACTACGTTTTCAGGCAGCTTGTGTTTTGGAAAGTACTTACTGTACGAAGGCAAAAAATCAATTAAGAGGAATGGCTACCAAGATAAAACAAAACCATCACCACTTCTCCTGTGAATTATGCATATGAAAAAAGGCTTACCAATTGCAGTGCTGCTCATTGATAGAGCGACAAATTTCGGGGTCCCGCGTTAGCATTATAACTTCCAACTGAGCCTTTTTGTTTGCAACATGTGCAGCCATTGCCGTCCCAAATGACCCTCCCCCAAGCACAACTACCTGTGGAACAAAATGATTTCATAGTGCCACCAGATTACACCACAAAATAACTAAATTTTAGATTACATCTTTGAAACGTCCATATAAGCAAACACACACACGCCAAGAACAACGATCATAACAACAACAACGTCTGAGCATGTTCAGGCAGTGAAAATGTGCTAAAATTTATCACATTACAGGATCTTGACGAATAAAATATTTTTAAAAATATGAAAATGTGTTAATATTTAACGAAGCCAGGACAAATAGCAACAATGACGTACCCAATTGCCCAAAAGAAACTAAGACATCAAATAAAGAGAAGTCAATGGAAACCTTGTTAGTACGTTCAAGTACATCAGTCTTGACCTTGGAGCGCCAAGACCTGGACCACCGAACCAACTTCTCCCATGCCAGTTTAACGGCTCTGCGGCGGTCCCGGGTTGATTCAGGGTCAGGTTTCGTTTCTGTGACTGGGTCTTTAGGGCTTGACAACGACGAAGAAGGATAAGCATTTCCAGAACAGAAAGGTCGATTAATATCAGAGGGGCACCGGAGAGTGAGAAACTTGGGTTTCACAGAGAAAATTAAGATTTTTGGATTACAGAGAGGGTGATGAGACGGGAAAGACTTCGACGGAAAGAGTGGGTTCACAAATGACGGCTCCAAAACTGCCGCCATTGAAACGCTGTCCGAGCAGCGTATCGAGGCAGAAGAGGAATATAGAGCAGTTTATCCTTTCACGCAGCGCGTGATCTTATAATTTTCCATTTTTTTCGAAAATTATATTTTAATATTAGTTTCCATTCCTTCTTGGCAAGCACTATCAATATCCATTTTAAATTGATTAGGGAGAAAATTACACATTATCTTATATTTGAGAAAATTTCACCTTACTCATGCATGATTTCAAATTAATTCATCATAATTTTAAACATTAAAATTAATTCATATATATTTCTAACAACAAAAATTTTATGCATTTGAATTTTTTTATTCAAAATTTAACAAAAATTCACATGTGTTGTATAGAATATTTACTTAACTAAATTTTGATACTCAATTAGAACTAATTTATTTTAGAAAAAATAATCAAAATTTTCTAAATAAATTAATTTTAAATGTCCACCAAATCAAACTAAATTAAAATTCAGCTAATTAGAAATCATGTACATCACATATAAATTTTGGAAAGAAAATAGTTTAAGTGAATGAAATATTGAGGATTGAAATTATAAATAAATAAGTACAAAATGCTCAAAATTATTATATAAAAATTCAAAAAAATAAGTATGAATATAGTATAATTTTTTTTATTAATTATGAGCCTTTCATTTTATCTATAAATTATAAATGCAATTAGTTAAGTTAAAAACATTTAATTCAAATGATATTTAATGTTCTTTAAAAATTTGATTCTTATTATTTATATATATATGTCTATTGATTTAATCATTTTTATAATTAAAAAAATTAATTACTTGATAACTTTCTTTAGGAAAAGGCAAGATTCCCATTCAATTTTTTTTTAAAGTAATAAGCACCCCGTTCAATTTTAAAACAACATTGCCTTAGTTTAAGGAAGAATCATCTAATCATTTAATATTCACTAAACAATAGACAATGTAAATCTCCAAGTTCCAATGGCTTATGATAAATACTCACATTGGACTAGACCACATCAACTCTTGGGTCTGGACTAATCTAAGCCCAATAAGGAGCAAGCCAAGCCATTCCACAAGGAAGTCAACCTATCAATTAGAATATGTATTCTAATGATTACCAATCCTTGAAGGCATTCTATAAAGTAATGGAACTAATTGTAAGGAATCAAAAAGCTCTAATCAAATGATATCATTAGGAGAACTAGAAATGGTTATCGTTTCTAGGAAGATCTACCTTACCTAAGAGACCTTAATACCCTTTCATGAATCTTCCCTAACTATAAAATGATTAGCTTATCCTAGGTACAATCTCTTCTATAAATATTAATCACCTAAGTTGAGTATACTATCTAATCTCATTCCGCTCTCTCTTCATTACTACTTACTCTCTCCTACTCTTATTAATTTAAGCATCAAAGAGCCAAAAGTAAACTATCACACACTATTTGGCTTGCTTGCAAGTGAAGATCAATTTCTTATTAGGTGATCTCTGTCATGCTCAACCAATCAACACCATTTCTGGTCAGGACTAACTAACATTTAGATAGTCCATTCGTGAACATCATAACTTATTTCAATTTCATTTTTGATTTAATTTATAACTTATAAGTTTAATTTCTTAATAAAATCTATTTCTAGTCATTTTCAATCAAATTTTTCTATTCATCTTGAGAAACATTAGATTTTGTTGAAATAAATTGATGGAAATCATTTCCTCTAATCAAATTAACCAAAATTAACAGTTTTATTATTATTTTGGCTATAAACAATTCATTCATTAGTGTTATTGATCAATTTTCATGAATTAAATTGTTAAAACATAAAATTCATCCAATTAAACTCATCAAAATTGACCGGTTAAATGATAAAAACAAAGGAATCGATCATAATCTTGGTTTTCCCGTAAAATCACTAACAAATCTCTTGATTGATGATCATTCTAACATATGTATATTTCTTTTCTTGAAAGATTTTCCAAGAAAACCATAATGTTAAAACTTAACAGATAATCTTGAATTCTAGTAATTTTCATTGTAAAGTAATCTAATTTATTGACGGATTTCATCTACTTTTTCATATCTAAATTAGAAATTAACTATTATGCAATCGAATGATTTATTTATTATTATTCTCATATTTTACAATCACAACCTATTGTGATCATGATCAAGACAATTGTTAAAGAGAACTTTTGAAAGAAAAACTAACTTATTAGTGAAAACCAATAGTTGAGAAAACAACCAGATTACTTGATAGAAGAGCTTTTAAAGGGATATCAATTCCAAGTGTCATTTTTTTGAATAGCTAGAACTTAAATAACAAGAAAGAGAATGTTTAAAGGTTAAAAGACAACAATGCAAACTTATATAGCATGGGCATCTTGAACAAGAAATATGTATTAATAACCAAGCTTGGTTTATTGACTGATCGGAAGATTAAGAAAAATTCATGGATTTTAAGGTAAATTAAGTTAGGTTCATATACTAAAGAACTCTAAGAGATAAAGGAGTTCAGAACTAAAATAATCAATAATATGATCAATCAATCTATCAAGAAAATGTCAATCTAAATAATAGAGAATTCCATCCATTCCTTTAACAATCATGCAAGTACTAGTTCCATAAAACTTCAAAATCCTAGCTAACCTAGAGGCTTATGATGAATTGATCGATCCTTAAGGACACTTAGAAATATTATGAGTGACTATGTTGCTTTTTAGAACTCCAAATGCGATCATGTGTAAAGCCTTTTCCACAACTTTGAAAGAAGGTCTGCCTAAGGTGTTTCATAAGCTTGAAACCAAACTTTATGGCTAATTTTAAAGACTTTCAGAATAATTTTTAGCATACTTCACCACATGTCAGGTCTATGAGAAGACAATGTCACAATCTGAACCTAATCATAACTGACATAAATCCTGCTAGCTAGTTTCTACTAGTCTTAACTCTAGCTATACTAAATACTTTCAATGGAAACTTTCCAATTTTCAAGGTGACTTAAAGTTCATTGTAAATTTTATATAAAAAAAGATAAAGTTTCTCTTATTTTAGGGTACTTCTTAAAGGCCACATGCCTTACATTATACAACCTGTAAATTTTTTTCCTAATTTGATAACACATAAAATACACATAAAACATATAATCTCATTATTAATTACATAGACAATCCAAATCTCCTAATCCAATTATTAATTTCCTAGTAAGGTAATTTTTTATTTTCCATAGATGCAATGAGGATCTAATACACTCATTTCAACTTAAAAATATTGAAAATAAAAGAAATGAGTTACGAGAACTCAATGATCATATATATACTATAACTATATTTATAAGCATGTGAAATGGGGTGGTCTATACCCATATAAAGCCCAAAAAATGCAAGGAAAAATTGTGATGCTCACAAGTGCTTGCAAGTACCCATGAATAAACCGCATTATTATTATTTTTTAACTATTAAGAGTAATTATATCACTAAGTACATATTTGCAATTATCAAAGATAGAATCCAAAATATGGAAAATACCTTTAAAGGATACTGAATTGGACTAAATTAGAAAAAAATCTAATTTTTTTAAATTGTAATTGAATCTTTTTTAATTTTGTGTAATAGGTTAGCTAAGTACAGCTAAAAAAAGTCCTAAAATGCTTAAAATATTATTAAAAATATTAATGTAAAAAAAATCTTAGGCAAGCATGCAAAAAATGTGGGTTTCAATGTAAAGAGCCCAACCAACCCCGCACCTCTAGACTTTTAGCTCGTTTTACATATCTACATATTTAGAGTCAATTACATAAAATAATAGAATACTAATTAAGTATTGAAACAGAAAAACAATTGCAAATCTAAATCTTGGATTCTGTAACACATGATATCAATTCTCGGGTTATGGTATTTATCAACATATAACTTAAATTTCTTATTTCATGTCATAATTCATGATAACCTCAATCATTCAATTTACACAATATCATTATCATATCACATGTAATTCATTATAGGTAGTTATCAAACTTTTAAATAGCAAGCAAAGTTCAATCATAACTAAGTCATCACAATTACATTAAACAAAATTATTTAAAATCAAATAGATTTCAATTTCATAATACTATACATAATAATTAAAAAAAACATATATATCCACCTTTTAACTTTTTTATCAACCTTTTACTTTTCATAAATTTTTTATTATTATTCTTTTAGGATTTACTTTATACCCTCTACAAGTATATAACTAAGAAATTTTCATTTAATATTCATAATATCACCTCCAACACATTTCTCATCATAAATGCTATTTATAGCATAATTTATAATTTAATTTATACACTAGAGCTCACTATACACATCATAATTTCAATCCCATTACAACATAAACTATATCATTTATCATTACAAACTAATCATAATTAATTAACAGTAAATAATAGTACCATCATGCCTTCTAAGTATGGTTCATCAAAATTCATTCAAACAGATAACCATAACCACATCATAAATAATAGTTCTATGTCACTCTTGCATGGATATAAGGGTGATTCAATAATAACTCATAAGAAACTATACATATATATATATACATATATATATATACATATATATATATACATATATATATCAAAATGCTACTACACTAAAATTACGGTAAAGGAAACAACTATAAGTGTCTAAAACTAAAGTTTGCTATTCAAAAGCGTACCTAGAATATATAATTACACTTTGAAGACTTTATATATATATATGATCCATATCATTAATAAGAAGAGAATAAAATATAACATTTGAACAAAATATTATTATAATGTTAATTCAAGGAAAGATATATACTCATCTAGGAATGCCAATTCACTTTAAGGATCCCTTAGGTATTCTATTTTCATTATTCCTTTCTTCCTACTTCATAATTTACAATGATAATTTATAAGTATATAAGAATTCATTATTTTTCTTCCTAAATATTGTAATTCCAAATTCTTATCATGATATACTAACATTCTAGATCATTAGTTTCCTATGCTTTTTAATGTTAGCTTTTAAAATTAAAATACAACATAATATGGAGATATTAGAATCAAGACTATACGAGTATAAATATTAAAACTTGATACTATAAAAAGATTCTATTTATTCTACTTCATCATTCTATATGATCATTTTCTTACATTTCTAAGGTTATCATATCGAAATTAAATATTTTCATAAACAAATGTTTTTCCTAATCAAGTATAAAACATTAAAATATTAGAATCTTAGGTTTTAGGAAGACTCTAATCACATTGTTTTATAAAACCATATTCTTATTTTCTAGTATTTTTAACTCTTCTTCAAGAAATAAAAAAAATCATATGTATTAAGGATTTTTTGAATCAAACTCTAAATATCCAAAAAATTAAATTTGATAATCTAGATATGCTTTAATTATGCTATTCTAATATTCTAAAATATTAAATTCTTATTTTATTAGTTATATATCAAATAACTAAAATAAGATGATAAAATGAATTTTTTCTAAATTAAGCATAAGACAATCAAAATATTTAAACTTTATGCTATAAGAATGCTTTATTCACATCATTTTATGAAATTATACATTTAGTTTCTAATATTTTCAGCTTTATTTTAACAAAATTACCAAATCACATTTCACATGTTTAAGGTTTTTTCTAAGTCAAGCTTGAATCTTTCAAAAAATTAGAATATAATACTTTAGGAATACTCTAATCATGTTATTGTAGCATTTCATAACAAAAAACCTCTTATTTTTCAGAAGCATCATCGTATATTCAAATATACATAAAAGAGTTTCCTAGATCTAACTTGAAACAACAAAAATATTAGAGTTTAATTGTGTAGATAAACTCACCCACGTCTAAAGTGGCTAACCAAAGCTCAATGACAATAGGAAAACATTGGAACTTTAGCGAGAATGATGAACTAAAATGCCTTGCTCAAGTCACAAGTCTCACCATAATTTATAACCTTTTATACCACATTTGCATTGCTACTAGCGATAAATGGCATGCACATAAAGGAAATAACAAATAGTAACTGCATGGTAGTTAAGGAAGGTTAAATTTGGTACCAAACAGAAAAGAAAAAGGGGAAATGGAAAAAAAAAGAGAAAAAGAGAAAGGAAGAAAGAAAAGAGGGAGCAAGAGTAGCTAAGAGAAAAGATAGAGAAATGTAAAACAAAAAAAAAGTAAAAGGCTTTGATTTGTTGCTTCTTAGTACACTATAAGTTTAAATTCTATTAGATCCCATCATTCTATTTTTATTTAATTCAATCTTAGACATCTATTTTCTTTTTAAAATTTCATATTTTATAAAACTCTATTTTTCTAATTAAATTTAAAACCTTAACTTAAATATTTCAATATTGCATAAATATTAAGAAAACCATTTATTAAATCATATATATATATATCAAATTTATCACTCCCCAAATTTCTAAAATATATTTTCATAAATTAACAAATTTATAAATAAAAGTCATTCACTAAAATCAAAACTTATATTTCAAAATTTTTCACTTTCATCTTCAAGAGAGAATCACCATTAGAAAATTATTTAATTAAAATTTAAAATAAAATATTAACCAAATAAATATAATTTAACTATTGTCAATTAATGAAAATAAATATCTTAAGATGTAAAAAATAATAAAATTTTTAAATATTACTTTAGGATATGACAGACGAACACTTTAAGGTATAATAAATGAGCACTTCTTTAGTGAATCTAAAGTAAGGTAGAAATGAATCTCTAAAAGATTTTCTCGATCAGTTTAATCAAGCCACCTTGGAGACTAAAAACTTATAAGAAAAACTTGTTATCCACTCCATAATGATCAGTATTCATTTAGATGACTTTTATCAAATATTTTGCTAAGAAGCCCCTAACAAACCTAGTAAATTTGCTCTCTAAATCTATTAAGTTCCTTAATATAAAGGAGTTGACAATGAATAAAAGATAAGTCAAACACAATGATAAAAAAATCATGACAAAGGTGATTGTCCAAATTAATGACACATGATTGATACTTAAGCCAAAATATAATGAACATACCTCTAAATACTTTATTAAAGAAGATCTTAGATGCCACACAAATGTCGAAATTAATAAACAATAAGCTTAAGGATATACCACCAAGAAATCTTCCATTTCCATCTCCCATAATAATTTTTTTTTGTAAATATTACCAGTTATAGGCTTATGACATAAAGGATTATGTGACCTTGAGGAATGAAATTGAGAAGCTAATCTAAGATGGCTATTTAAGGCAATATACCAAATTTGACCGACCACCTTAGCAATAGTAAAAAAATCAAGACTTGGATTAAGATTCAATAATTGGTGGGTAAATTGGAAGCATTATTAGTCCAGGTCCCTTTCTCATTCTCTACCTTATAAACAAACAAAAAAAGGCAAAGAAGTTGAAAATTTGTAGGAAGTCATCGACATAGTAAATGTCATAGCCAGAAGCTTCATTGAAGGTGGAAGTTTAAAAAAAATGCAAGGAATAGGTATATACAGTCAATTAGAACTATGGAAAACAAAAAACAAAAGGCTAATTTAGCATTTTCTATTATCTTTTTAAAAATTAACTACCTACTAAATTTTAAGAGAGACTATAATTATCCTATGGTTATCTTTGCCACAATTTAGAACTTCTAAGTGAAGTACATTCTAGGTAACCAACGAAATTTAGTAGGCATCCTTTACTTAGATATATTCAAAAAGCTATAGCTTTCTTCTCATCATCTTATGCCCTATAAGGCTAACCTAGTTGGTTACTCAGGAAAGTAAGTCTTAGTAGAAGGTTCTATAGAACTACGATTGACTATAAGGACAAAGCTTATAATTGCAAACCTAGACATGATTTTCTTAGTTACAAACCTAAACACGATCTTCTTAGTTATTGATGCACCAGCCACAACATATAATGCCATCAGTCAGGATAACTTCCTAGAAGCATGCTAAAGCATGTATCTCTTTGTAAAGTTTCCCATTGAAGAATGAATGACTAAATAAAATCTGATTAATTAGTAAATAAAAGATGTTACATGAATAATTTAAACAAAAAGGAACCTTTGAGAACAAAAAATAATCAAAAGAGAGAATTAATACAACAAAAGAATGCAAATTAATAACTACAAAATCTCTTAATTTTCAAGAAAAAGGTAAAAGAAAAACTTAAAACCAGGATCCAATATTTAAAAAAAAATCTTCAGAGAAAAAGACAACCAATTGATAAAAATTTGCCTTATAAATTCAGAAGTAAGCTACTTTAACTAGTAAAAAGCAAGATTGAAATATTTGCATAATTCAATTACAGATATGCTAGGCATTCATCCAAAAGTAACATGTCATAAATTGGCAATTGACATATTGGTCAAACTAGTTCAATAAAAACAGAGAAGATGAGGTTTTAGTAGAGTTGAGGTGATTAAGATAGAAATTGATAAACTTCTCAAGGCAAGATTCATTAAAGAAGTTCACCATTCCATTTAGTTTCTAACATAGTAATGGTAAAAAATAGTAAACAGGTCTTGAAGAATATGCGTGGACTTTATTAATCTTAACAAGGCATATCCTAAAGATTTATATCCCTCATTGAACATAAATCATCTTGTTAATAAAACCTTTGGGTTTGTTGTCCTTAGCTTTAACGATGTCTTTTTTTATAATTAAATACTAATATAGCTATAAGATTAAGAGAAGATTGCTTTTATAATAGATAAAGGGGTTTATTATTATAAGGTTTTTCGGCCCTAAGAATAAATGAGCAACGTACTAAAGGATGATGAATAAAAGTTTTCAAAGAGCAAATTATTCCTAACCTGGTCTAATATGAGTATTTATTAATTTGTAAAGAAACTTCACTATTTATTATTTTTTTATTTTTGTTGTAAATTATAGATGACATAATATAAATATTATGTAAGTTTTATAATCATCTTAGTGCATAACAATGAGTTTGCTATAATATTTAGCTTAAAATTAAAACAAATCTTTTTTACAACTGAAATATCAAAAAGGTAAAAATGAAAGCAAAATGCTAGTTTTTTTTTCATTTAATCTTACTAATTATGCACTTGGCAAAATTTGAGCATACAATTTTTATAACACTTTTCTAATCTAACTACAAAACATTATTTAAAAAAATTGATATATGCATTGAAAGTGGGATCTAAAGTCAGGCTTTGACATAAATAGACTAGGGCTATTTCAATTTTTTTTTTAACAAGGGCCTAACATATGATCTATTTGTTGATCAAAAGTTTGACATGACCTGACCTGACCTAACCTAACCTAACTCATTTACTAAATTTAAGAAGTTTAGTTTGGTTTGTTGGCCTGTTTAAACATAATTTTTAAAATTTAAATAAATTATTAATAGCGTTATAAAGTTAAGTATGTATGCCATAAACAAGCTTATTAGTTAAAAAATAAAATAATAATTTTGTTAAATAAATAAGACACTAAACAAAATTTTATTTTTAATTTTATTGAATTCTTAATAACTTAATATAACAAAATATGATTTTATTTATTAAAAATAAAAAAATTAAAGGACACAATAATATAAATTCATCATTTATAAATTTTAAAACTTTTAGAAGATTAATGGTTGAATTAAAAAATGAGAAGAAGGCATAATATTTATAAAGTGATAAATATAATGCAACCACATATATTAATTTATAAGTATTAGATTAAGTTGATATATAAATTAAATAGACTGTCCTAATAAGTTAACAAGCTAAACCCCAAAGTTAAATAGGCTATGCATGTTTAATAAATAAGTTAATATATTGGCTTAAACGTAGTTTATTTAATTAAATAAATAAGTCAAGTCAGATGTTTAACGAAGTTGAAATATAGATTGTTCATGAACAGCTTGATTTATTTCTACTCTTAATTAAATGTCCTTAATTTCCATTTGAAATTCAATTTGATATTTCATTTTCAATGCAATTAGCATTGTTGAAACATTATATTGAATAATCACAATTTTAAAAAAGAAAATATTACACCCTTATGTTTTGTTGAGTGATAAACAAAAATGTTACATGTACAAAAAAATGAATTCAAGATTGAGTTTTGGATCTTTAATATTTATTAAATTAAGTTTTATAAATTTATCCCATCATTCTGTATTTAATAATAGCCATCGGATATGGTATCTAATTTTAGATCCCATTTTCTAGACATATTGTAGTGCTGAGTGATAAATTATATTCTAAAACTTTAAAAATCTATAAATTACCTTATTAAGCCTTAAAAAGTTATAAACTATCTTCTTGAAGTTGGAAGAAAACTATGAAAAGGATAATTAACTCTTAATTTAAGCCTAAACTAATGAATATGTTGCATATTCATTATGATTCAAAGTTAACACAGAACTTATTATTAGTTCTAATTATTCTTCAAACTTAAATCATAAAACTCATATATTCATGATAAATAAAATATTTAATTTGAGTTCCGGTGGCTCATAGGTGAAGAAACTAATTTCCCAATAGAATATATGCAAGATATTTACTAGTTTAGCGGTGATAAAGTTAATATAGAATTATCATTTTCTTAATCTCTTCAAACTTTAAAGGTTTCTTTATAATTTTTTTTCATTTAAATGTATACTTTGCAGATTTTAAAAATTAAGACGGTAATTTATCACTCAACAAAACTTCAAGAATATAAATTACATATTTTTGCCTTGAAAATAAAACATTTTAAAGTAAGAAAAAAATACTTATACGTTGAATTTTTTCTTAGTCACAAATTACTTCCTTAAAATTTAAAGGAATTATGAAAATTAATTTACATTAATTTTAACTTTCAACTGGTAAATATTATAATTCGATTCATCCTTTAAATTTCATTATTCTAAATACATTTTATTAAAATTTTATCAGCATGTATTAAATAGTTTTTGTAAAAGAAAATTTTAGAAGTAAAAAAGACAAATTATTTAACAATGTGTTTTCAAAATGACTGTACCCTCGAAATCGATGGAGCGGAGTTCAAATTTGATTGATCCTTTTGTGAAAAATTTCCATCCCTACCGAGCCACAGAGATAGTAAAATTCCAATGCTATTTTATATTATATTTTGACAATATTAGTTATAACAATATAATTGAGTGTTGAGTAATTTTTAATTTATCAAAAATAATATCAAGTGATATTGTGAATTTTAGTATTACGAAAGTAATTAGAATCTTTTTCCTTTTTTGTGATCCCAAAAATTGGGATGACACAGTGTCCTTAAATCAGATCATCATATATTTAATAAATAAGAAAAATACATTGCGTGAGCCGTGAAGTGCGGATATTATTATTATTATTTTCAATAATTGCAAGCACCTTATCGATTTGGCTTTTCTATCTCTCATTTTTGCCAATAGTTCAATCTTTTCCCTTTTTTCACCAAGTTAGGTTTAGGTACAACTCATCATTGACCTTCACATGATAAAGCAAATCCCAACCAATGCTTCAATAATTTCATTTTAAAAAATTATTGATAGGTAAATTCATCACTCTTCTTTAGGTGCTTGTCATAATATTTTTAAAATTTAAAATAATGTGATAAGTAATAAAATTATTAAATTAAAATTATTTAATTATAATTATTTTTTAACAAAATTTATTAAATAATTTAAATTTAATAAAATTTTAAATTACCGTATCATATGGGTGCAAAAGAATTCACCATTCTTTTGCAGGAGAAATTATAGTATATTAATATATTATCAAATTTATCTGTAAATTAAATTTTTAAAAAAATAAATTTAATATATTATATAATAATAATATATAATACTTATTTTCCTCCCTTTAATTATAGATTTATTGGGTAATTTTCCCTATCATTGCCTAGCAGTTCTTTGTCGATTTGGATCCCATCGTCGGCGCCACGCAGTTGGAGGCTTTGAGCTGTCATCACCAATTTCCGTACGCAAATGATTGCCAACAACAAAAACGGAAAGTAAAGATGGAAAGTTGAGTTGGCTTGGTGACATTATTATTATAGGCGTGGTAGCATCCCGAAAATCAAATTTTTCAAATTTTGTTATTTTATTTTATTCGGAGGTTTGTTTTGGCATATAAATGAATTTGCATCCCTAAATGTTTTTTGAAAATTGACTTTGTAGATTTAAAAATTAGGTAGACACAATATTTTTTGGATTTCATTAAAAAATTATGGATTCTAAAATAAAAAATATAAATTTTAATATAAAAAATTATATCTTCATTAATCCTAATTAAAATAAATTAAAAAATGTTGTGGGGTCTAGATTCCATACGAATAAAGTTGGAGGTGCATTTATTATAGATTTTACAATTTTTTGTAAAAATTTTATACATATTTAATATATAAAAATTAAGTTATACTATAGGTCTTTATAGTTTTACACTTTTTCTAAATGAATCCCTACAATTTAAAATTTTCAACTCAACTATTACAGTTGAGTGATCCTTAATTTGAAGTGAGTGCCAAACAAGAAGGTGTAAAATGTGTCATTAAATTGACATTAAACAATGAAAGAGGTGACAAGAAAATTGACATTTGCTTTGGCTTCAACAAAAGCACCATGAGCAAGAATCAACTTTGTAGCTTCATTACATCCATTTCTTGTTATTATGTGCAAGGGAGTTTCTCCATGCTACAAAGGAATAAAAAGAAATTCAGAATGTTATTACAAAAAAAACCCAAATTACGTAGATACGCAACCACAATACATTTCTAAATGAAATAATAAACTACCACCATATTGTTAGACTTCCAACTTAACCTTGTCGTGCCCTTGCCAATCAAGAAGAGATTTAACTCTCTCAACCCTATTGTGACCAGCAAAAACATGGAGAGGAGTCATACTATTTGTAGTTATAGATAAGTTGAAACTCAGATGAACTTCGAAATAAACCTATTTTCAAAGAGAAAAGAAAAATATTAGGTTACTTGTGAACTAAAATTCACTCATATCCAAGGAAATTATGAAATCCATAGATCCAGTTTCATCCTTATGAAATTCCATAGTTAGTTCTTTCTTTTTGAATTTTTCTATGTCAATTCACAAACTACAAGAGTGGATACAACAACCGAATATACACACTCGTACGTTGTAGACCAAATACATGACCTAATAGATCTAAATTCATCCTTATTTGTAGATCCTCAAATCATAAATGATAATCTTTAGGGTTAATAATAAAAGAATCCATTTTTGGCAGTGGGCCAACAATCAAAAATCCATTTTCAAACAACTCAATACATGCAAATGCATGAAGGATAATAGAGATTTTACTGCATGATTTCTCTTAGGTTTAATTTCATTTTTAGTCCCTTTAATATATAGTTTATTCATATTTGATCTTCTTTAAAAGTAAAAATCTATTTTAGTTTCCCTAAAATCAAAATTTGAACACTTTTAATCCTTTTATTAAACTTTCTGTCAAAGCCACTGGAAAAAGAGGAAAAAGAAGAAAAAAGGAAGAAAGAAAAATTAACAAAATTAAAAATGAAAGTAAAATAAAAAAATACTCAAAATATTTAATTAATATTTATAGTAAATGGATATATTAAAATATTTAAATAAGTAATTTATTTATTTATTAAATAAATTAATAATTATGTTAAAATTATATTTAATTATTGTACTGAATAGAATAATTAATTATTAATAAATTTAAGTGTATAATTTATTTTATATTTAAATTATAAGTTATTTTTATAAGAATTTTCTTTTATAAAATTTTTTTACATTGAATACCACTCAAGAAAATTAATTATTATTAAAAAATCCCAAATACGAAATCAGCTTTTATACTTTAATAAATAATTAATTGCATATTTTCATTGTTACACCAAATAAGTATGCTTTTTATTTTTAATTTATTATTATTTATTAAATGCACTCAAATTATTATAACGATATATTTTTTTTCATTTTCTTTATTATTATTTTCTTTCTTTTTTAGTGAGCCATGATCCTCTTAATTTAAGTATCTTTAATTTATAATAAATTAAATTTAAAAAGTTATACTTATTTAATATAGGAACAAAAATAAGTAATTAATAATTTATTAGTGTGTAAATTATTTTTATATTTGAGATTCTTTCTTTCTTAAGAAATATTTCATGTAAAGATTCGACAGTGAACAAAGTTTATAATTGAATGAACAAATTATTAAAATAATTTATTATTTAAATATAAAATAAATTACATACTTAAATGCATTAATAGTCTATTATTATATATATTATGATGAAATAAAGCTTTAAATGTATCCTATTAAATTTAAAAATTTTAATTAAATATAATTTTAAAATAATTAGTAATTTTATTAATTGCATTGAAAAATAAATAAATTACTTTACTTATTATTATTTTATATGTTTTGATATATTATTTAGTATAATTGGTGATTAAATATTTTATAAATATATTATTTAATAAATAAGTAAATTATTAGAAAGTATTCCAAATATAAAATCAATTTATACACTAATAAATTATTAATGACTTTTTTCATTTTTATATTAAATAAGTATGTTTTTTAAATTTAATATATTATAAATTAAATAAACTCAAATTAAGAGGATCTTCACACATTAGAAAAGGAAGAAAATAGTGATAAAAAAGAGAAAAAAGAGAATGTATGGATGAAATAATTTAAGTACATTTAATAAATAATAAATTAAAATTAAAAAGTATGCTTATTTGATATAACAATGAAAATATGCAATTAATTATTTATTTGAGTGTGTAAACTAATTTCATATTTTAATAATAATAAATTTTCTTGAGGGATTTTTTATATAAAAATTTTTAGTAAAAGAAATTCATGATTAGATGAATAAATTAAAGAAATAACTTATAATTTAAATATAAAATAAATTATATATTTAAATTTATTAAAAATTAATTATTTTATCCAGTATAATAATTAAATATGATTTTAACATAATTACTAATTTTATTGATTTCTTTAATAAAAAATAAATTTCTTATTATTTTTTAAATATTTTGATATATCATTTACTATAATTAGTAATTAAATATTTTAAGTATTTTTCTATTTGTTTTTATTTTAATCATTAAATAAATTATGTATTCAATTTTTTTCTTTCTTTCTTTTTTTCCTTTTCCTTCTTTTTCTTTTTCCTCTTTTTCTGCTAGCTTTAACGAAAAATTTAACAGAAGGATTAAAAGTATTCATTCAAATTTTAATTTTAAGTAGATCAACAATAGGTTTTTATATTTAAGGAAGATCAAATTCAAACAAATTATATATTAGGGAGACTGAAAATAAAATTAAGCCTTATTGAGAAAAGATGGATTTTGTTTAATTAGCCTTTGAAATCTAACAATTTCAAACTACGCGTAGGGATGAATGGTGGCAGGTTTAGCAAATTGTTGGCGTTGATCGTTTGACTTCTGCATCCTAAAGAATCAGAGCTAAATTTCAGAGGCTACTAGTTTCAAAGAGAGAATCAGAGACAAAAGGTCTTTGAAGAGTCTTCATTCTCGGGAAATTTCAAATAAGTTTGGTATTTTGGTGAAGAAAAAAAATACGAAGGATAATATAAAAGTAATACGTAAGAAGTATTTGGGTAAAGTGGCAACTGAGTTGAAGTGTCCAACTTGGCCTACTTCAATCCCAATAAGCAATACATTTGCCACATTAGCGACAATTAACGGAAATTTAATGGCAAGGATTCAATTAAAAATTTATTAAATTATAAGTACCTAATTTGAAACTTTTAAATTATAGGAATCTATTAAAAAATGTAAAACTATAGGGGCCTATAGTATAATTTAATCGATATAAATATATTTGTCAAATAATTTTTTTATTAAATTTTAGCTGATTGAACTCATTTTAACTAATTGACTTAGTAAAAAAAATCATTTCAAATATTTAATGAATAGTATTAAGAGTTTTTAACTCAAATAACATTCAACATCCTATGAAAAGTATTTAGCAAATAATTTTTTATTAATTTTTAGCTGATTTAACTCATTTTAACTAATTAACTTAGTCAAAAAAATTATTTCAAATGTTTAATGAATAATATCAAGAACTTTTAATTCAGGTGGCATCAGATGTTCTATAGAAATTTTGTATCTTTTGTTATATGCAGAGTTCAATTCTGATTCTTGTGATTTAGCCATTTCTCCATTTACAAAACCAAAAAAAAAAAAAATCTTGTTAATAACTTATTAAATAATTTGGTCTCAATTAATTAATTTGAAAATGTCAAGACGCCTAACATTTTTAAATATTTGATTTCTTCAAGATCAACAAAAGAGTGTTTTACGCATAAATTACATTTATTTTGTTTTTGCCTTTATCCTTAATTAAAAAAAAAAACTACCGTCCACCATCCAAAGTCAAACAAAAACATACATCAATCCTTATTTAAACAATTTCATTAGCAATTCTAATTGATTAGTTGAATGCCTAAAAATTTTTTAAAAAAAGGAATTTCTTGATATTTATTTGATATATTTATCATCGTGCAGTATGTAATAATAATGTAATTTTTAAGGGGTAGTTACTAATCCTATTACATTCATGGTGTAATCCATTGCCACGAATTTTAGTGTTATATATATATATATATATATATATATATATATATATATATATATATATATATATATATATATATATAATTTTTATTTAACTACGTTAATGTATGCCAATGATAAATAAAAATAATAACTATATAATAAAAAAATCGTTACCCCTATATAATTAAATTTTTTTAATAAGATAAGTAGACCTATTTTTTTCTTTTTCTTTTGATATATAATAATGTATTATGATTGATAAATCATTTTTTTAATTAATTTGTATGCACGAAATACTTTAGATGACTATTTCTCTTCTTTGTCTTACTATGATGCTACAATAAGTTATATTATAATTATTTATATTTTTTAAATAAATTAATAAATAAGAGATTATAATGATATATCATTTAAAAAAATTTAATTAATATGTAAAATTAAGAATACTAAAATAACTTATAAAATATATCAATGTCTTTATATGTTATTTTGAAAGTGTTTGGTAAATAATTTTTTTATAATCTTTTAGCTGATTGAGGCCATTTTAACTGATTGATTTAGTTAATCAACTATTTTAGATATTTGATAAGTAGTTGATTCAATCAATTTATTGATTTTTAATTAATTAATTTGAAAAAGTTGAAAATTCCAAAGTTTTCAAATAATTAATTCATTAAGTGTTTAAAAGTAAAAAATGCTTTCAAATTATACAATGATGTTAAAAAGTTATTTTATATATTTGGTAAACAATTGATTCAATTACTCTGTTGGTCTTGAATTAAATAATTTGAAAAGATGAGTTCTTCCATATAATGATGATGTTTAGTAAACAACATTTGAGTTAACTTTTGGCTAATTGAACAATTTTGATTGATTGATAAGTTAAATTAGTTGAATTAACTGTTTGGGATTGTTGGTACCTCTGAATTAGTTGCTTTTTAAAATACTACAACTTGTAAAGTTTTCAAATAGTTGATGTGTTATAAATTTATTTAATGATTGAAATACCCTAATGATTTATCTCCATTATCATCTTCCTGATCCTCCATTAATGGAGGAAGGAACGTTGCAGTCCCTTTCTGGGCTACACCTAACCAACCGTATCGAGCTCAACGTCGGCGGAGAGCTCTTCGAAACAACGATCTCCACCCTACAATCCGATGGTCCTAACTTGCTACTCGCACAATTCTCGAACCATAGCGCATTTGATCCCAACTTGATTTTCATTGACCGGGACCTAAAGATATTCTCTGTCCTCCTTTCTCTCATCCGCACAAAGACTCTTCTGTTTACTTCAGAATTATATTTTTAATGGTCATGTTTTAGCCTTTGATTTGATCTATGTTGCTATTTCGAATATGTGAATAGATGCTTGCTTTAGGTAGTATTTCTATCTAGTCTTGTGAACCATGAAATGTGCCCGGACTTGTAAGTTGATTATTATTTTTACATAAAAATTAAATAATTATAATTATTAATTTTTTATTGGTAAATTTATTTATTATAAAAATTATATTAATTTAATTTTAAAGAAATATTTAATATATAATAACTTATAATGATATATTATTTATAAGAAAATTTAATTTACTAAATAAAATATATAATATAAAATATTAAAATAAAAAATACTCAAAAAATTTATAAAATGTACTTATACCTCTCTATGTTATTTTACATATAAATAACTAAGTATAAATAGTTAATTTTACTAAGTATAAATAGTTAATTTTACTAAGTATTTTTATTTAAATAACTAATTCAAACAGTTAATGCAATTAACTGGTTAAATCAATGAACATAATCAGCCATCAATTAATAGTTAATTGAATTAATTAACTGTTACAGTTATCAGATAATTATCAAATAAAGCCAATAAATTCATCCATACATTGAGTATCTAATAACTCACATTGAATTTTATATTTTTTCAAATAAAAATATTTATTTCAATAATTCATAATTTACTAATAAAATCAACTCTACCATGCATGTTATTCATCCATACATTAAGTAAAACATGCATGGTAGAATTGTACATTTTAAGAAGTTCTAGTATTTTTAAGTAACTAGTTCATTAAGTACCTATAAAAAAAATATTTTGAAATTATATAATAACAATCATTTCAATCATTATTTTATTAAAACCATTAGTAAAAAGATTTGAACCAAAGTTCATTATCACATAATGCCTTGTATTTAATCACTATACTATTATATGCTTAGTTATTTATATACTAATCTAATATCTAGTAGAATGGGATAATTATTTATAAATAATAAATAATTATTTAACTTTTCATTATTTAAGTTTAAATAATAAAATTTATATTTTAACAAAATCATTATCATAATATGTTAAGGGCTTTGTTATATAATTATTTAATAAATTTAATTTTTTCATATTAAAAATAAAAATTAATAATTAAGATTAATTTATATAAACATATAATACATTTACACACACATCTATACTCAAATAAATCATAAATTATATTTATGCCCTCGTACATCATTTTACATGTAAATAACTAATTTTACAAAATATTTTTTGTGAAACAATTAATGTTATTATCAAATTAAATTAATTAATATAATCAATTATCAGTTAATAATAAATTAAATCACTTAATCACTACTATGATTAGTTAATTATCAAACAGGGTGCTTATATATAAATAATTAATTATAAATAATTATTTTTTAATTAAATTAAATATCTTTATTCAAATAATTGATATTATAAGCTAGTCAAATCAACTAAATATAATTAGTTATTAGTTAATACTTAATTAAATTAATTAATTGTTAATATAATTAATTGATTACCAAACAAGGCTATAATAAATAAGGAATTACTAACCTCTATATCATGTGTGGAGGTTAACAACAATCACTTTTTTTAATTATTAATGATAATTGATCCAAGTGATTGAGAGTTTATTTTTTTAAGTAAAGTTTTGAATTTGAACCTTATAAATAGAGAAAATTATCACTGGGAGAGTTTTGCCCCTACATTGGATTCACTCAACTTGAATTCAAATTACTTGGAAATCCAATGTGACTTGCTAGATATCAAAATATTCATATAAAAAATCACTTTTTTAGTTAAAAAATTATTTTTAATAAAAAAAAGTAATATAATAATTAATGACATTTAGGTAAATTTAATGAAAAATATATAAATTTAAAATATTAGTGCCAAGTCAACTTATTCCTTCTCATCTCCTTATAAAATATATTCATTAAATTTGAAATTGTTGATAGTGATAATTTAACTTTAATATCTTTTATTATTTTATTATCATTAAATTAATAATATAATTTTTTTACCCAATTGAAAGGATGGATATTGATGAATGTGAAGATTAACAACCCCTAATAAATAAATATACAAAACATCCAAAATATTTAGTTCAAGTAATATATAATATTATTTGAAGTCAAAGGATTTACCTTACTTTGCACTGTACACCTCCTTAATTATGGAGTGATCTACATTAGGTTCAAATTTAAATCTATATTAAATGACTTATATTGTTGAAAAAATGTTAATGCAAGTTGACTTAACTAACTGTGAAACTTTAAATAAGATTAGTGTAACTCTTTTTGATCATATGTTTGGATCCTCTTCAATGCTAATTGTCGTGTTTGATGGGCAACCTCTTCAAGGAGATCCCTTGATACTCAGGAGTTAGTTGAGTCATTGCCTTTTAATTCAATTAAACTTGATAATAACCTCTAAATAAGTTTTTATTGACAATCCCAAGATGCCATTGTCCTCTTTAGTAGGATTGGAAGAACTTTTCCTTTTTTGTAATTAAAAAAATGACTTACCTTTATACCATAGTTTTTATAAAAAAATAATAAAATTAAATTATATATCTTCTACTTCTAACCTCCCAAGGATAGAATGTTTCTCCTTTCTGCCAATTTATTTTTGGAGCAAAAATATTTTACATATAAAAATGAGAACTGAAATTTACAATTTATTCTTACCATCTTATATTCAATGATAACATTTAATTTATATTTAAAATTCAAATTCAAATTCTATTTTGTATACACATAGTATAGCTATTTTTGGAATTCAAACCTTTGTTTCGAGCCGGCAAGTTATATCGAATAAATCAATGTCTTATTAGCTCTGTTCTTATATTTTCTTTCTTAAAGAAATTGAATCTTATATTCTTTACAGGAGTGAAGATTTGATGTGATTTTTACACAAATTTATTTTAGTGAGATTGCACGTCAACTGCATCAGCACGGCTTAGGACGTAAAGTACAAAACAAAGAGCTCAATTACGTGCTGTTTACGCGTAGAAGGGAGTTAGTTGCAGTTCCAACTGAGGCCGGAACAGACTCAGCTGCCTCACTCAGAAACTGCCTATAAAATACGAATATTCTTTCTCTATTTTTATTGTTTACACTATAAACCATTTCCTTCTCCTCTCTCTCTCTCTCTCTCCCTCCCCCCCCCCCCAATCTCTGCAACTGCATCTGGTGCTGTTTTCTGCTGCAATTTTCCACTGTGTTTTTTTTTTCCATCGCAGAGATTCAAGGTAGGATCCAATTCCAAATTAATATGATAAAGTTTTCACATTTGATTCTAATTCTTGAAACTGACTTCTGGTTCTATGGTATTTTAGCGGATCTAAATTGGGATCAGTAATGGGCAGGCGAAATCATCACGAAAAGCAGCAAAACCATGGCAATGGAAGGGAAAGCAGGCCAAAAGGACGCAAGAAATTGATGGCATGTTGTTGCTGCCCTTGTCAGGTTGTATCATCCATGTTTAGAGGAATTGGAAGGTGTATGTTTGTGACCTGCTACCCTGTTATCCAGTGTACTGGTTTGGATGATTACAGACACCGCCACGATGTCCACCACCACTGCCGCCGCCGCCACAAACACTTCAATTGGTGACTCTATATTTCACTTTCAGATGCCCCTATTTGTGATTGACTTTTATGATGGGAAGAAGTCTGTAACTTCAAGTGTTTATCACAGAAATCAAATTGTTTGAAGGAATCAACTCAGTCACAGTATTTACACCTCCCATCTTGTATTTTTGGAATTTGGAGATGGAGAGGGGATTGGGTGATTGATTATTCTCACTCTTTGGTGTGTTTTTTGTATTTATTTTTTAAGATGTAATTGTAAATGCCACCTTCATGTCACTTTTTTTATATTATACAATCTGAAGATTTCGCTTCAGACATGCCTTCTCACTATTCTGGCAATTCGGCCCTTCAGCCATACGTTTTGCTCTTTTTTTTAAAAAAATAATAATAGAAATGATTAAAACATTACACATAAAAATTAAAGATGAAATTCAAAATTTAAAAGAAAGTGTAAGCTTACGAGAAACATTAAATATCAGTTGAATTTAGGTCTCAGCATTATCCGTTCTGTTTGGGTAAGATGTTTTAAAACCACTTGTTGGTAAATTGGGAACCTTTCGTCTACTGTTGGTGATGCTACCAGTTTCTTCTTAAAAGCAGAGACAGACGTAACATTTTTGTCTTTGAAAAATGCCATTGGTTCCGAGGAAGTAACCAAATTCAACGTTCCAAATGAATAGCCACGATTTAATCATTTGAGTCCGAGTCCAGTTAGATCATGAGCGGCCCATAAATTAGAGCTTGTGTTAAGTTAAAAAATGTTGCTCTCACGGGTTGTTCTATTCACATCGGAATTAAATTTATGAAAAAAGTTGAATGTTTTAAAAAATAAATTTTTTAATAGATTTTTATAAAAGGATTCAAAATTAATTAATTAACCATAAGAATCAGAAGATTCATGCCAAGAAATTCTTCCTATAGGAGAAGTAAGAAATTAACCTTTTTTTATTAACAATCCATCTATATTCTACTTTCTAAAAAATTATATCTGTCATATAACTTCCTGCCGACTAAAGAAATTTTAGCTTTTACTTTTGAACATGGAAGTACACTTCACTCAAATGGGGGAAGGCTTCAGAGTTCTAAACTTGCTTATGAAAAGGAGTAGATGAGAGTGCGAAAATAAGAAAGTTGAACTAGCTTTGCTGAAATGTGCTTTTCCTTGTTAGGATGCATAACATTATTTTCTTTGGGTACAGAGAGATCTAAGGTTTGTTTGAGGATCCACTAAAAGTTTTATATTCGAAGTTTCATATATACTTTAATGATTTAAGCATCATTGAAAAAACAAATAAAGAGTTTGCCGAAACTAAAAGCAAGCAATCACTTGCTCTGGCTCTACTACATGCCCAAAATTGTGGTGTACATCAGGAAAAATAAAAAATAATAATAATAAAACCAGCCACCATTAACCAACGTTTTCTGCTGCAAGAATATGAATTTGGGTGCCTTTTCCATATTTAAAATCTAACAAAATCCTCCTTTCTCAGCACCTAAGAGAGTAAACCGAGAATGAATGTAATAAATCAATATTCAAGAAGAAGAAACAACAAACAAGACACGGAAAGTGCCATCCTAATACACCGATCTTCATTCTTTCGCCTGAACTACATCCACAAGAACTAGACTAGCATGGAGATTAAGGGCCTTATTTTAGCAATGCAAAAAATGACAGTAAAACATACAGGGGTCCCAGGTTGCTCGACTGCTGAAACTGCCCATATTACATGATGCTCTTTCTGCTATGTTGCCTTCTCTGCCTAAATTCATCCAAAGATTGAGTTTTTAGCCTCTGCAGTTCATTAACTGACATGTCAGTTCATTTACATCAGATTGCTTGAGGGGTTTTTGGAGGAACATTTGAGCTCCTTCCTCTAAACACCTGTTTCACACAGAACGAGGAATATGTCTAAGAAAACCAAAGAATATATGCACATTGAGAGATTTAAGACAATTCTCTTGTATAGAAATTATAACTTAATCCAAGGGGATTATTACTTGTTGATGCGAGTTGGTATGTTCTCAGATGACATAATCACAACTGGAACTTCCTTCGTGATAGATGATTGCTGTAAACAAAGAAAAACATTAATTTCTTATGATTAACATTGCAAAGCCATGCTCGGAGCACAACTTTTACTCAATCAACTGATTCACAATCAGAGAGACAAAGGTGGATTCTATGCCTCTTATTCTTTTGTGTGTGAATTGTTGATCGAGAAGTTGTGCATGGTGTTTTTTTTTTTTTTTTTTGAATTTTTAAGATTGAGATATATACCTTGATTTTTTTGAGTAGCTCATAGCCTGTCATGCCAGGCATGCAATAGTCCGTGATAACCAAGTTTACTTTGGATCCCTGCATGCAAAGCAGAAATTGAGCTTAAGTTTCTAGTAATAGTGGGAGTAATTAAATTACTGTATACCTACATACAAAAATCAGAAATTGAATTTCAGAAAGGTACAAAATATTCAAAAAATATTAGATGTCAGTTGAACTCTTGCAAAATTTGAATCTAATTATTAATTAAGAACTTTGTCAAATTGAGAAGAAAAGACTACTTACAGAGGCTTGTTCATTACTTGTCAAGCCCAAGAACTCCAGTGCTCTTGGCCCATTTTCAGCAGTTGTCACTGCGACAATTGATATGCAAAAGCAAAACACTATGGTCAGTTCTCTCTCCCAAAGCAAATATGTTATCCTGATAAAACCATTTTTGCTATGACTAATACTACTTTTCACAATTCCGGCTGACGAAGAATTAGAAGGCTTGAAACAAAATGAATAAGCTGCTAGAGTACATTGCAATTTCATTTCAAAAAATCCACAAAAAAATTTACTGTTAGTTGCTTTCAAAATGAAAAGATGTTCTTATAATAAATATAAAAATAAATTACTTACAAAAAACTACCAGATGGAATATTCTACTTTTATTTTTAACACAATTCTTTTAAAAATAAACGCTTTAGGTTGTGATATAGCTAAAAAGAAATAAACATAAGTACCAAAATATAATATACTGGCAAAATAAAGTTTTGAAACAAACGGAAATATTTTTAGTCCTGTTTCAGTAATGATAACTCGACTACTATCTTTTTTTTAAAGGAAAAAATTATCTTCTAAATTTTAATATCTATTCGACCCTGACCCCAACACATCTGCTCTATAAGTAGAAGTAATATTAAGTTCTAAGTGCTACCAGCACATGGTAAAACAGAACGAAAAGAAACTATAATAAAGATGTATTGTATACCTTTGCAAGAAGAATTCCTCAGCAGCTTCTCCACAAGTTTTCGATCAATAAGGTTGTCATCAACAGCTAAAACATGAGGCATATCGCCGTTTTCCATGACCCAGAAATTTGAGGAAGAAGCAGCAGCAGCAGCAGCAAACACAGAAGCCATAAGTTCCTTCTCAGATTCTTAAATACAGACCCTAATAAATGCTTCTATCTCTCTTTCTCTCTCTCTCTCTCTCTCTCTCCACCCTTTTTCTCTCTCCTATGTTTTTCCCCACCACTGCACTGCACAGCACTAGTAATGACGATGAAGAAACGATGTTACAGAAAAGCAATAAACGCAGTTGCAATAAAGAACCTCAGCCTGCTACAACAATGTATTCAATGTCCAAAGGACCAAAACGAAAAAGGGAAAAACAACACAAACCGCTTCCTTCGCTCTGACAAGAGAAGACAATATAATGAAGACAGAAAGCAAAGCAGAAACAAAAATCATAAAGCAAACAAAATCTGAAAGTCACAAGACATCTATGAAATGTTGCGAGGTTCTATATATATACAGAAACATAAATAAATGCCGTATGAAATACAAGGTGGTTGGTGTGCGAAGAATTTTTTTATTATAATTAAAAAAACATAGAATTGAAAGTGAAAATGAAAGATAATATCGAATTCACAGATATTTCGTGATCCTTTTGGGGTATCTGATGGATTTGATTCAGTCCCCACACTATATCCTGAAGACTGCTGCCGTCTCTCTCTCTAGCCAACTATTTCTTTCTCTCTCCAAATGTCTCATTTATAGTTTTCTTCTTTTCGGTCTTGACGAGATTTCAGTATCAGAATCTGCAATCTTTGTTTGTGAGAAACATGTTATGCACAGTGACTCTTTTATTTTATACAATGCTATAAATTGCTGTTATTTTATATTTATTACCCATTCACGTAAAATGACTTAAGCAGTCTTTTTTCCATACGATGTTTTAGGAAGTGGTTAAAGTGTTTTATTAACATACTGATATATTAATATAATATTAAATTTAATTATATATCGTATTAAAAATAATTAATCAATACACATAATATATCAATGATCAAATTTAATAATATATTATTATATTACTGTAACAGTTGTGCCCATAATACTAAACTAAATCAGATGGATTTTATCTTCCAGAAAACTTTCCAAGTATTGTTTTGTTGACGAATCGTCGTGTTTTTATATCAGATTTGTTCATAGCGGCTCATTCAAAATTATTTTGGGCGCGAATCGATGTGTTTTTTTTTTGTCAAATATTTTGCAACTATTTATCCCTAAAATAGACTCTGTTAACTTCAAAATACATGAATCATATCGGTGAATATTATTGGAAAATAATGAGATAAAATCTTTACTTTCTTAAAATTGGTTTATATTATATCACTGTAAGATATGATAAGTATCAAACTGGATTTATAGAATTTTAGAAATATAGTATATCACTATTTTCATATATAAACAAATATAATAAAAAAATTAGTTTAATTGTTATCTATTACAGGAAAAATAATTTATACCAATAACAATTATCGTTAGTATAAATACAAAATCTTTATTATTGATATCTACTGATGACAATATGATTAAAAATAAGTATAGTTAAAGATTCTATATTAATAACGAGAGTTGTTATTGTAGTATATTACTCTATATTGATAACAGTCATCATATGAATAGGACCAATGAGTTGCATCCAAATGATGTGGCAATAGTTTTATATCGACAATTCTTATCTTTAGTATAATATTTTTTAAAATATTTAAAATTTTACAATAATTAATTTTATTTTTATTTATCTTAGTGATATTATTAGTAAGGCTTATTTCTAAATATTTTTATAATTAATATTATTATATTAATTATGATACTAAATAAAATAAAAAATATAACATAAAGCAAAATGACAAATAATATACAATAATAAAATTGTATAATAAATTTTTATTATAATACCAATATTTATGTATATAAAAGTAAAAGCTTTAAATAGCTAGCTCTTAAATAATGTGTTAAAGTTGTGCTTATGTTACTCAATCATGAATTGCTAAGATGCAAATTGTTGCTTCTAAGATGTTATTCTTTCTTATTCATAATTTATGTCAAGTTACTATTTTGAAATAAAGAAAGATGACTTTATTTTTTTTTATGTTGTCAAATTAATGGAGTGAATATGAAAATACTAGTAATAAGAAAGAGCAGGTAATTTTATGAGAGTTTACTAATAATGGTCTTGAGAATAAATTTGATTACCATAAATGTAAAAGTGAGGAATTGCTTTAAGGATATCATAAAAATAATTATCATTACTGTTCACTTCCTCCATTATGTAGTCACCTTTGAATACTTAATTATCTGTACCTTTTCTTCAAAGTTATGAGACCTTCATCGAGCTTATTGGCTGCTTGTATTATGAGTATGTAAAAGTGCTTAGATACTATCTCTCTTGATAATATTTCAACATGATCTTTTTTTCTTGATAACATTCATGACTTCTCTACAAACTTTTTTCTCTTGATAAAATTTTTAATGGGATTATAGGTAAATGTAATAAATAACATGTGTGATTGCATAAAATTTCTATAAGAGTTTGTTGATAATAGCCTTAAGGATAAAATAAACTCTGGTAACTTCAAAATACATGAATCATACCGGTGAATATTATTAGAAAATATGAGATAAAATCTTTACTTTCTTAAAATTGGTTTATATTATATCACTGTAAGATATGATATTTATCAAACTGGATTTATAGAATTTTAGAAATATAGTATACCACTATTTTCATATATAAACAAATATAATAAAAAAATTAGTTTAATCATTATCTATTACAGGAAAAATAATTTACACCAATAACAATTATCGTTAGTATAAATACAAAAATATAAAATCTTTATTATTGATATCTACTGATGATAATATCATCAAAAATAAATATAGTTAAAGATTTTATATTAATAACGAGAGTTGTTATTGTAGTATATTACTCTATATTGATAACAGTCATCATATGAATAGGACCAATGAGTTGCATCCAAGTGATGTGGCAACGGCTTTATATCGACAATTCTTATCTTTAGTATAATATTTTTTAAAATATTTAAAATTTTACAATAATTAATTTTATTTTTACTTATCTTAGTGATATTATTAGTAAGGATTATTTCTAAATGTTTTTATAATTAATATTATTATATTAATTATGATACTAAATGAAATAAAAAATATAACATAAAGTGAAGTGACAAATAATATACAATAATAAAATTGTATACAATAATAAATTTTTATTATAATACCAATATTTATGTATATAAAAGTAAAAGCTTTAAATAACTAGCTCTTAAATAATGTGTTAAAGTTGTGCTTATGTTACTCAATCATGAATTGCTAAGATGCAAATTGTTACTTCTAAGATATTATTCTTTCTTATTCATAATTTATGTCAAGTTACTATTTTGAAATAAAGAAAGATGACTTTTTTTTTTTTTATGTTGTCAAATTAATGGAGTGAATATGAAAATACTAGTAGTAAGAAAGAGCAGGTAATTTTATGAGAGTTTACTAATAATGGTCTTGAGAATAAATTTGATTACCATAAATGTAAAAGTGAGGAATTGCTTCAAGGATATCATAAAAATAATTATCATTACTGTTCACTTCCTCCATTATGTAGTCACCTTTGAATACTTAATTATCTGTACCTTTTCTTCAAAGTTATGAGACCTTCATCGAGCTTATTGGCTGCTTGTATTATGAGTATGTAAAAGTGCTTAGATACTATCTCTCTTGATAATATTTCAACATGATCTTTTTTTCTTGATAACATTCATGATTTCTCTACAAAATTTTTTCTCTTGATAAAATTTTTAATGGAATTATAGGTAAATGTAATAAATAACATGTGTGATTGCATAAAATTTCTATAAGAGTTTATTGATAATAGCCTTAAGGATAAAATAAACTCTGTTAACTTCAAAATACATGAATCATACCGGTGAATATTATTAGAAAATATGAGATAAAATCTTTACTTTCTTAAAATTGGTTTATATTATATCACTGTAAGATATGATATTTATCAAACTGGATTTATAGAATTTTAGAAATATAGTATATCACTATTTTCATATATAAACAAATATAATAGAAAAATTAGTTTAATCTTTATCTATTACAAGAAAAATAATTTATACCAATAACAATCATCGTTAGTATAAATACAAAATCTTTGCTATTGATATCTACTGATGACAATATCATTGAGAATAAGTATAGTTAAAGATTCTATATTAACAACGAAAGTTGTTATTATAGCAAATTACCCTATATTGATAGCAGTCGTCATATGAATAGGACCAATGAGTTGCATCCAAGTGATATGGCAACGCCTTTATATCAACAATTCTTATCTTTAGTATAGTATTTTTTAAAATATTTAAAATTTTACAATAGTTAATTTTATTTTTACTTATCTTAGTCATATTATTAGTAAGGATTATTTCTAAATATTTTTTATAATTAATATTGTTATATTAATTATGATACTAAATGAAATAAAAAATATAACATAAAGTGAAATGATAAATAATATACAATAATAAAATTTTATTATAATACCAATATTTATGTATATAAAAGTAAAAACTTTAAATAACTAGCTCTTAAACAATGTGTTAAAGTTGTGCTTATGTTACTTATTAATCATCAATTGCTAAGATGCAAGTTGCTACTTCTAGGATGTTATTATTTCTTATTCACAATTTATGTCAAGTTACTATTTTGAAATAAAAAAAGATGACTTTATTTTTTTTATATTGTCAAATTAATGGAGTGAATATGAAAATACTAGTAGTAAGAAAAAGCAAGTAATTTTATGAGAGTTTGTTGATAATGGTCTTGAGAATAAAATTGATTACCATAAATGTAAAAGTGAGGAATTGCTAAGATGCAAACTGCTGCTTCTAGGATGTTATTTTTTTTATTCACAATTTATGTCAAGTTACTATTTTGAAATAAAAAGAAGATGACTTTTTTTTTATATTGTCAAATTAATAGAGTGAATATGAAACTACCAATAGTAAGAAAGAGTAGGTAATTTTATGAAAGTTTGTTGATAATGGTCTTAAGAATAAAATTAATTACCATAAATGTAAAAGTGAGGAATTACTTCGAGGATATCATAAAAATAATTATCATTACTGTTCATTTCTCCCATTATGCAATCACCTTTGAATATTTAATTGTTTGTACCTTTTCTTCAAAGTTATAAGACCTTCATTAAGCTTATTGGCTGCTTGTGTTGTGAGTATGTAAAAGTGCTTAAATACTATCTCTCTTGATAATATTTCTACATGATCTTTTTTTCTTGATAACATTCATGACTTCTCTACAAACTTTTTTCTCTTGATAAAATTTTTAATGGGATTATAGTTAAATGTAATAAATAACATGGGTGATTGCATAAAATTTCTATGAGAGTTTGCTAATAATAGCCTTAAGGATAAAATTAACTACCATAAACATAAAAGTGAGGAATTCCTTCAAGGATATCATAAAAACAATTACCATCATTATTTATTTTCTCCATTGTGCAGTCACCTTTGAATACTTAATTGTTTGTACCTTTTCTTCAAAGTTATGAGCCCTTTTTGACTACATAAAATTTCTATGAAAGTTTCTTGATAGTAGCCTTAAGGATAAAATTGATTATCATAAATATAAAAGTGAGAAATTACTTCAAATATATCATAAAAGTAATTACCATCACTATTCATTTTCTTTATTATGCAATCACCTTTGAATACTTAGTTGTTTGCATTTTTTTCTTCAAAGTTATAAGATCTTTATTAAGCTTATTGGTTACTTATGTTATAAGTATGTAAAAGTGCTTAAACATTATCTCTCCTAATAACATTTCTGCATGATCTTTTTCTTTTAATAATATTCATAACTTTTATACAAATTTTTTTTTCTTGATAAAATTTCTGATGGGACCATGGGTAGATGCAACAATTAATATGTAATCAAATACAAAAATGCAAATTTAATTCAAATGTTAAACAATATAAATTAATTAATACAAATATTTTGTTAAATATGAATCAATACTTATGAGTAATCTTCCAAATACAATTCAAATCCTACCGAGAGTTAGGTTTAAAGCTTAGATATGTACTAGTGAGTATCTGTGATGAATGGCTAGATGTTTTATAAATATCAACAAAACAAAAAAGTTAAATTAAAAGATAAATATTTTGCATAAAATTTACTTGTAATAATTTCACTTTATTCACTACTTTAATTAAATTTTATTTTAAATCTCTATTATTGAATATTTTATTTTCCTAACTTATGTTGAAGTTTTAAATATTTAATATTTTCTATTATTTATATTCTTATATATTCTTGTTACTTTAATTTTTCAAATTATGGCTTTCCATTATTTGTAATTATTTAATATTTTTCATTACTTACATTTCTATATTCTCATTACTTTAATTTTTAAAATTATGTGTTTCTATTATTTACAATTATTTAATTTCTTTTCTTATTTTCATTCTTATATTCTTGTTACTTTAATTTTTAATATTATTCATTTTCATTATATACAATTATTTAATATTTTTCATTAGTTATATTATTATATTCTCATTACTTCAATTTTTAAAATTTATAAGTTTTTTACTTGGTTTTCATTATGTACAATTTCTTAGCTTCAATTTTAATTTTTTTTATAATTTTTATAAGCTTTAATTTAAAATGATGTCTTTCCATTATTGATAATTTTCTTGATTTCAACTTTATAATTTTATAAATATTTTAATAAAGTTTATATTCATTAATTTTTTCCATTATTTACAATTTTTATATTTTTTTAGTTTTTATGTTTTAAGCATAATTTTTTATGTTTCAAATTTTAGAATAAAAATTTATAATATCATGCTTTAAATATATATAAGTTTTTATTAAAAATATAAACTTCATTCAATAAATTATAAATTTTATAAAAATTATAATTAAATGAAAATGTAAATCAAAATTACCAAAAAAATATTCTATATGATGCAAAGAGAAACCAAAAATCACAAAAAATTACTAATTTCATGTAACAAATTACAACTTTATAATAAGTATAATATAAATAGAAACCATACATATATGTGGATTGCCAACAATCAACAAATTGAAACTAAAAAAATCAATTAAATATATATAAAGCACTTAAAGAACAAAATTTATACGATCAAATTTGAGCTTATCTCAATGCAAGAATAAAGTAAGGAGATAGACAATGGCAGGAAGCAATAATAGCACAATTTGTCCATTTTTACAAAATTAATGTAGTAAAATATAAGAGAGAATAATATAAAGACAATAATGAAAGAGAAAACATGCACATAAATATCTTAGAAAGTTTTTAATTCTCTCTCAATTCCTTCTTCTTGCAAGTTGATAATGGTGTAAATGGTTTTTTGCTAAAATTTATATAGTAATCTTATACTAATGACTTTCTTTTTCCAATTGTTAATATAGGAAAAATTCAATAATCAGTATATCCTCTTTAAAAATTTGGTGCTTGTTTATGTCTTTCTTATTTTCTTGAAAACTCTATAGCAACAGCATAATTGTTAGTATAGAGTAAAAATATAATTTCAAATTTTTGCTAAGAATCCTACAATGACAATATTGCTATTGTTATAGTATTTTTAAATAATTAATGCTAGATTACGGTGCCTTATTTTCCCAAACACACTGTAGCAATGGTGACATCATCAATATATATATATATCAAAATTTTAATTTTTAAATTTTGTAAAAAAATTACAATAACACTAATGTTATCAATATAAGATAATCAAGTAATTGGTGCTAGCTTGTAGTGATCCTAAGTAGACCTTTAGCAATAATAATGTTGTTGATATAAATGTATCTAACATATAGATAAATATTCCAACTTATGTGATTATCAACAAACCTTGTATCAATAATAATTTCGTTTGAATACATATATCATGTAAATGAGAATTAATTGCATATGAAAATACAAACTAAAAATCAATTATTAATTTCAAATGCACACTAGATAAGTAATTTCAAAATGACATATAACATTTTAACATAATATTAAAGAGTCTCCAATTGTGTGCATAATTCTCATTTATCCCTATAGAAATTGTATTATGTTATTAATAATATTATCTTGTAAAACAATATTTATAAATAACATTAGTAAAGAAAAATATAAAACTAAGGGTGGTAATCCGTGTTATTCGGGTCGACCCATTTATTAATCATGTTATTCGTGTCAACTCGCGGGTCACCCATTTAACTTATTTAATAATTTTAAATAATAAAATATATATTATAAAATTATTTATTAAGTTTAATTATTTTTTATTTTTATAAAAAAATATTTCTAATTATCAATAAAAATTATTTTAATTTATTATTATTATTTTATTAAATTAATAATTTTATATCTTCATTATATATATTTATTTATGATTAAAATATTATTTATTTTTTAAATAAAATTATTAAAAATTTAATATAAATTCTTAAATAGGTTAGCGTATCATCCCGAACTCAAATAAAGATGTCAGGTTCGTGTTAGGTTATTATGTCATGTCAGAAATTGCCACCCCTACATAAAACTTTGCTAATGCACAACTATATTCCTATTTCAAATAATAAAATTCTTGTTCTTAACCTTGCTCTTCCTTTAGCCTTTGGTTTGTTCTTATTCTTTCTATCTTAACAAAATTATAAAGTAATGGGATCATAGCTGCCAATTATGATAATTCCTTTTCTTTCTTTTTTTTCTTTACCTTTTTTTCAATTATATAGCTTGAAACTCGTATTAATTACAAAATTTTTAAATTTAAAGCCAATTATTATAAATTTTATTTCTTATTAAATATAATTCATGGTGTTATTTGCCATAAGAAAATTTATATTTAATGATAAAATCTTTGCAATGACAATAGCAATGGATCACCCATCCACAAATGGGTTTGTAAGCCTAAAAAATACTTGGTAATGAACTCTTAGTTTAGCGATGGACATTAATAATATATTTCTTGTCAAAATTTAAATTTTTTTGGCAAAATGAAGAAATATTTTGAAATTTTAATGATAGAATTTTTAATATCTATCTTTAAATAAAATTTACTATTTTACTAAAAGAATTTAGCAATGGATATATCCATTATTAATCTCATTGTTAAACTAAAAATATATTTAAGTTGTGACAATAGTCCCTAAGTTTTGCTTTCTCCTTTTTTTTCCTTCTTCTTTCTTTTGTTTTTGCAATAGTTGTTATGTCTCTAAGTCACTTCAATGACTCCGCCATTACTCATTGCCATTATTAACAGCCTCCAAAAATTTCCTTCCCATCTTCCTTTACTTTTAATCAATGAGTTTTTTTTTTTTTTGAAATGGTCTTGATTTTGGCATTTTTTATTTTTAACTATTTTTGTTAGTTAAAATTAGTTTTAAAGTGAAATTAACAACCATTAACAATGAAATCAATAATTTGTAATGCTTATTAAGTTAATTTGTTGATTAATCTGAGCGATAAGAATCATATGAATTATTTGGAGTTTTTTCATTTTTAGGTTTTATTATTGATTAAAATTAGTTTATGATGATTTCAAAGTGGAATTGATAATTAATGACAATGAAATTAGTAACTTGTGATGCTTATTGAGTTGTTTTGTTTATTAATTTGAGTGATGAAATTTATATGAATTATTTGAACTTTTTTATTATAAGATTTTTTTATTGATTAAAATTAGTTTTTGATAATTTCAAAGTGAAGTTGATAACCATTAACAATGAAATTGATAATTTGTGATGCTCATTGAGTTGTTTTGTTGATTAATTTAAGTGATGAGATTCATATAAATTATTTTTGGTAATTTATGAGCTAAGAATGCATATCTATATTACCTAATGATATTTGCATCTAAGTCATAATTTTGTGAAGATTTGCAAGTGAAATGGTTAAATTTGTGAAATTGTTAGTTTAGATATTTTTAGGATGTTTTGATGAATTAATTTACATTAGCCTTAGTTTTCATCCATATTAATGTATGAAATTGTTAGTTTTAGGATGTATTGTTAATTTAATCTAACTTGTTCTTAATTTTAATAATTTGAATGTGAAATTGCTAGTTTTTAGGATATTATGATGAAATAATTTACATTAGCCTTAGTCTTGATTCGTTAATATATGAAATTTCTAGTTTTATAATGTGTTGATAGTTTAACTCAACATTTGTTTTGATGATTTGAATGTGAGATTACTAGTTTTTAAGTTGTTTTAATGTGAAATTGTTAGATTTTATGTTTTTGTGGTAAAAAATGATTAATCGGGATTTTTTTTAGTTTTAACTTATCTTTTAAGTGACAATTATGAGTAATTTTTTATTCAACTTTTTATTTTTATCGTAACTTTTGTTTTTCATTCATTCTAGGTTAATAAATTTTCATTTTGTAAAGGTAGAGATACTCCCACCAATGGTAGCCATTTGGTTATCCATTATGGTGGTAGGATTATGTCATTATCTTTCACAACCAAGTGTGTTACATTAGCCATGACACCATTAGCCACTTCATCCACTTATACTATATCAAGCCACCAAATAGTCATAAGATGCCATTCCACTAATCACTTAGGTACGAATCCCATATCTCACAACCTTTTACTTTAAATTTGGAGTAGCACACTCAGGAGCTCAGGTAAGAGCAACTCATTCAGTAGAGTGCTCTTATATTTGACTCATTCGAGATGGCTATTAGCTAAAAGCAATCCACCCATTGGGTTGATGCATCAATTAATAATTAAATTATAAATACTTAAATATAATAAAAGCTTAAATTTTAAATTATAATAAAATGATAATAAAAACTTGATAAAATATTTGAGCAATAATTAAAAATATTTTGAGTGAAAAAATAATAGGTGATTATATATAATAAATATATTTAAAAAAATTTATTACTTATAATTATTAAATAGAATAACCTGTCTCAATATGTTTAACAAATAAATTAATTTAATACAATATAATTATTATTTTTAATTGAATTTAAATTGAATTTAATTGGATTGTTGATACTATGCGAATTTCACACGAGAATCTGAATTCCCACCTCACATGATATTAGGCTGCTTTCATTATTTTGATTGCCTTATTCTTGTTTGGTTGAAAAGGGAATACAGATAGGAACTAACGTGAAAACATCAAAATGCCAATGTGAACATAAAAGATAAACGACATGTGCCGCTTATGATATGATTGGATTGGGTTGGTGCGCACCTTAAGCAAATCAAACTATTGGGATATAGTCGTCCGCTTCCCACATTTCCCATATTTTCAGAATCTTCCCAGCAAAAGATGTCATCAGATCTCAAATGGCTTTTACCAACTAATTCACAGATTCGATAGATATGAGGAGTATGAGTCGTACACGCAAAATGCCTTGTTTGGAATTTTGGATCACAGAAGTATTTTTCGTAAAATATAATTCTAAAAATAATAACATAAAAAAATATTTTATTTATTTAATATTAAATATAAAAAATTTGAGAAAAATAATTTTTCCTATTTCGAAAAGAAATTATTGTCAAAGTTAAAAAATAACTTGATAGTTGTTAATGATGAGAGATTTAAATAATATGTTTGGAAACTTCTTATTATAATATAAAATAATGATATATATTATAAGTTAAAGAGTAATTTTAAATATATCAAAATTTGATATTAAATTCAAGGTTCGATGGAAAGTAAAATCTTCAACAAATATTATATATCACTCGTGTTAAAAGTTCTATGCTTTTTCAAACGATATTTTAGTAGAATGAAATTTGCTGTTACAAGTTGTCAAGGTTGCCTTTTTCTTAACTTCCCTTTGCATTTTTTTAATACATCTCGGTCGTCTTATAAAAAAGGAAGAATTCAAGAAGAAAAAAAATACGATTAGGCTATTCTTCTTTTGTGTAATGTAGCCTTCCAATGGAAAAAAATTACTTTTTTTCACTTTTTTCTTCCTGATCCCTTCACTCTCATTAAATTGAATTCAAACTTAGTTTTTAATGATTTAACTATTTTTTTATTATTAAAAATTATATAAATCAAGATTTGAGCGGTATAGAATAAAATTCAGTTTGAATACATAACTGTATCATCAAGATTGCAAGAAAAATGATAATTGTATATCCCTGAATTGATGAGTTTATTCATAATTCTAAACCAGATATAATTTGAAAAACATTAATCATATATATAATAAGAATAAATAAGATTAATTTTACCCAAATTATATGTACATGTGCGAGAAGAGATGTCAACAAAGTAAATGTAAACAGTACTTCTTACAATTTCATTCAGAAGACTGAACAGAATTCACTTGGGAATCTTGGACAGAATAAGAATCAAAGCCACGCCTAAGTGCTCCTTCTGCTCGGCAAGAGCTACTGAACTTGTCAGCGCTCTGGGTCATGGTAAAAAATATAAATGGTATAAAATAGGTTGACTTAGAACTTTTTGTATTATAAGTTACAATTTCTATATTAAAAAAAAGTTAAAAACTTTCAAGTTTTTTTACGGCAAATTTGATTGTTAGAGTTGTAAGTTTTTATGTACTTCTCTGTTTGTTTTGAATATAGTTATAATATAAATATAATAAGACGGTAGAAAATATTCTATTTAATGTTAAATATAAAAAAATTTAATAAGAAATAATTTTTTCACTGTAGTAACTTTAAGTATTATTTTTTATAATTATAATGTATAGATACATAAAAAGTAAATAAAATTTTTTTTATGAAAAATATCTTTGGAAAAATAAATGAAGTCTTGTTATATGAAAAATTTATACTAAATTATTGTTTTTTAAATGGTTATAAAATTTTATATACTAAATTATAATTTTTTATGTCAAAACTTAAAAGAAGATAAAATTAATAATCTTATCCATGAAATTATAAAGCATTGGTAAAATTATTCTTTAATTATACAAAATTATAATTTTATTTTTAAATAATAATAGTTTCATTCATTTATAAAATAATTTAGATATGAACTTATCTATACAAATCTCAAAATAAAATTTCATTTTTATATAATTCATAAATTATAGATAAAAATTATTGATTTTTATCTTTAATAGAAACTATAAAATATTTGAGCACATACCAATGGATTGACAGTATTTACCCATCCAACCAGAGATCTCCATCTTTGGGCAGTTTGCTGACCTCTTCTGATTTGAAGTGACTCCTGGTTTTGCCTGCTATCAAACCATTTTTGGTTGAATTCTTATCGCATTGAGGCAAGAGACCGTCGTTCCCCTTTATCTAAATTAGGAAAGACACAACAGACGACAATGGTAGATTACATGTGAAGGTCGGTTGGAGTGGAGTGACAATTTGTGACACCAAATACTGCACTGCAAAATGACAGAGATTCCCCAAAACTTCTGCCACTAGGACAAAGGGTCATTCAGATATCTACAGTTGCACCAATGCTGCTGCTACAATTTGAAAAATTCCAGGTGAATTCTATGGTTACAAGCGATACAAATTTCAGGGTCATCCTTCGATGCGAAAAATTATTAAATTAAAATTATTTAATTATATTAATTAGAAAATAAATAATTATTGTTAAATAATTTTAATCTAACATTTTATAACTTGTTATGTCATTTCAAATTTTTGAAATTTTAAGAATACCATAATGAGAACTTTAATTTTATGGTACTTAATTTTCAAAATTTAAAGTACTGTAATAATTTAAAAATCATTAAATTAAAATTATTTTAATTACATTCATTAAAAAATAAATAATTAAAATTTTATACTTTTAATCTAACAATTTTAAAGTTTATTATATCATTCCTAATTTTAAAATCTCGGATGTATAATAGCAAGTATCCTACATTCTACATTCACATTTATTGTCAAAATTTTACCTAAGGTATAATTTAAATTAAATTGACTTCGATTATTCTAATATAAGCCAAGATTGTTGCATTTTTTTTAAGTATATAAAATGGTAGGTAGGAGGAATTTCCTCAATTGTAACAAGAAAGCACCAATGATATACTAAGATTGTCAACAAAAATTCATTCAAAGTTATTGTCATCACTAATGCTATATGCACTAAAAATAAAAATTTAAAATTGAATTCCGAATATAAATTAAAGGTTATTATTAAATAGAAGATAATAAAATAAATTTATAAAATTTAATTTAATAAATAAAAAAGATTTAAAACTTAATTTCAAACAAGGATGGACTAGTATTTTGTACTTAGGGGGGAAAAATTTTACATATATATAAATTTTTTTGAAAAATGTTATTATATAAATTAAAAAATAAATAATTATCATTTTTATTTTCTTTTAAAATTTTATATGTTAACGAATCCAATATTTTGAACTAAATAATTATTAGATGAATAAAAATTAAGTAGAAATCATAAATTTAAAATAAATTAATATTTCTTATAATGTAAAATAAATATTACTAAAATTTTATTAAAAATAAAAAATAAAATGTAAGAAATATAAATTATTATGAATAATTTAGTGAAAATTTGAAATACTTTACTCAAAAGGTGTAAAGTATAAATACGTATAATTAAAGAACAAGAATAATCACAATTCAAGGAACATATATAATATATAATAAAATTTTTAACTGTAATTTTCATGTTATCAATGATAGAAAATATAGTTAAAAATGATTCTAAAATCATTCTTATAAACTAATAATGGTTAAAAAAAAATTACTTGTAACTCAATATCATAAATATATAAATAAATTACATTTAGTATTTTATTAATTTGAAAAAAATTGATTTAAACTTTATTTAAGGGGCTAATATTAAAATTTAGAAAGTTAAAAATTATAATATATATGTACATATAATAAAGTCTTGTAGTCTGGGGGGGGGGGGGGGGGCGAGGCCCCCAAGTCTACAAGGAGCTTCGTCCCTAATTTCGAAAATCATTCTGGATATCATTAGCATATTTGTATCGCCGCGCCCAATCAAATCTTACAAATGGCGACTTCGTTAACTCCTAAACGCTATCGAATTTGTCACCTACCAAAAAGAGGCCTAGCCAATCAAATTATGTTCCACTTATTAATTTCCCATTTTTACCATTATACCATGACTGGTTCTCTCTCTGTCTTTATAGCCTCCAATGTATTTGATATTTTTTTTATACAACTCGTTCCTAAAATCGTTTGGTTTTCAAAGAATCCATCAATATTTTTGAGTGAATTTTGTTTTCTTGAACTTACCTCTCTTTTGTTGGCCAAATTTGGATTTTCAATCAATTTCTTGTGTTAATACGTGTTTTTGATCAATTTCTCTCCAAATCTTTCATTTGATTGAATTGTTCTTTGCAAAAGAATTTGGGGAAAAATTGCCGAACTTGCCATCGAGATGTGAGAACCATTGAAAAGGCTCTGACTTGGCACCTCCAACTCTGCTGAAGATGCGAAGTGACTTGTGATTATAATATGATAGCCCGAAGGAAGTGGTTTATTCTATGTTCATGGGGTTTGAAGATAATATTTGTCTCAGAATTTGGATCTGTTCGATCTTGTGTGAGAATTAAATCAGAGTGTAGCTCGAAAGGGGGCAAAAAACGATAGGGGTTTTGTGATCTTCGATGGGTAGTTTCTGAAACATGTAAATCTACGGAGGGAGAAAACAACCGTGCAATTAGAACATCATTTCCTTTGTTTCCCTAACCAAACAAAATGAGAAAGTTCTGAATTGTTTTAAGCAACCAAAAAGTTGGACGTTCAAAGTTTTTTCTCTGTAAATCAATCAGAGTGAAGTTTTGGTTAACGGAGAAGCATTAACTAAGAGAGAGGATTTGGAATCCAAATCAGTAGATGGATCTATAATCTATTTTTTCAGCTGTTAGAAGAAGAAGAAGAAGAAGAAGTAGAAGAAGAGGGATTGATTTCGCTCTGGAGGTTGCTGTATATTTCAGAAAATAAAAAGGAATTATGTGTACTTATGTTACACCACAAGGGAGGTGAATATAATTTGTCTTATATATAATTATAAATTAGTATAAAGAGTACGTACTGCCAAAATTCCATGACCAACTACTGATTCAAGGTGTCTGCAACTACCGGGCTAGTGAAAATTTTAGCTGTGCATATCACTTCCTTATGGTAGACATTGCATCATGTGTACAAGTATAAAAAATAATACGGGAATTGGCTTACAAGACTACATAAACCGTTTGATTTCATCATGGTCTGCCAAACACTCTAGTGTTAAGCAGAGTTGGGAAGAAAAGTAGTTTCCCACAATAAGGAGTATATAGACTTAAAAAGCAGGAAAAAAAATGTCCGCTCAAGGAAAGAAGTTCACAAGGTCCTCACAATTGTGTGAGGCCCTTGGGAAAAATACAAGACACTAGCAGGCTGTCAAGTAAAGTAAGCACATTTTCATATAAAATCTTACATTTTGAGTGAGGGAATTCATGGTTAAATTATCACATTTAAGACAATTGATATAGTTGTAAGGCAGTAATTGCAACAAAAACACCATGAGTCCATTTGTCTTCTCATAACTTCAAAAATGGTTGGTAAGAAATGCTACGAACCACCTATGACTGGTCAGCAACAAGCCATTATCTTTCATTACTTAATAGTTGCTCTGGGAATGGATGATGTACATGGTCCACCAGACGTCATAAAAGGTATTCCCTTGAATGTGGCCACGCCCTCGTCATCAGTAAAAAGATTCTACATCCAACAAAGAACAAATGAGCATCTCAACATGATAACTTCAAGTATACACATCATAAAACCTCTCAAGTCTCAAAGGGCAAATACTGCAAGGTGTGAGGAAAATTTAGACAAGGGAAGGGATGATTTTTAATCAATGCATTCCGTTCATGAAAGCCGGCATCCATAACTTTTCTAAGGAACCATGGTTAAAATACAATCAGATAACTAATCTCACCCACAGCTAATTCCAACTATTGCTTGTCAATATACATCATCTTTAGTATATATGATACATTAAAAGAAATATAAAATTAATTAAATATAACAGCAATTAAAAATATATATATAATAGGAATTATCCTCGGTTCTAGCTGAAGAGAGCAATTAAATAATCAATTAATTATCATATTGGGGGTGACCTAGAACCAAAATGAAATCTTAACAGGAGATCAACGCGTGCAAGAGAGAGAAGACATACTGGAGTGATTTTCTCCAATTGCTTCTTTTTCGGGTTCAGCACATCTTCTGGCTTTCCATCGATCCTAAGAGAGTGAAAAAGTTCATGTAAATAAACAAATTCACAAGAACAGTGCATGCATAGCATAGCAAGTACTCCAACCCAAGATTTGAAAAACAGAGGTTTCCAGATGCTATTACATAGTTAAGATAATATACACCGGTCAATTGTCATGAAACAACAGCATCACTATACGTCACTTTATATTTTGATCTTTTCTGTTTGGATTATTGCAATATGATCATTCCAATGAAAGCCCAACTTATAATAATTTAAGTGATGCCACATGGCACTTGATATTGTAGAAAGTGATGCCATAATTTTTCAGCAACTACCAAAGACCATATCATGAATACTTTGCAAGCATTGATCGTGCTTCATCCTCTCAAAACACTTAGATGTGACTATAACTCAGACAGCAAGATGAACATCCACAAACAGGTTCCCTTAACATTTTATTCAATGTATTTACATTAGTTCTGTTAAAGCCAGGATTATTTAAAAACAAAAAGAAAGTAATTGTCATTAGAATGAAAACAGCCAAGATTAGGTGTCTTAACCAAGAATTGCCAGTGTGCGCCATTCCTAGCTGCTGGCTATTAAATTTTTGCATATAGTTGTATCCACTTGTAATACTTTATTTAAAGATTAAAAAAAGGGGAAAAAAAAATAGAAGTCATCCAAATTTGAAATGTGTGTCAGCAATCTAAGCAATTTTGGCAAGCTTACCCAGAAAAAGAAACACGTTCCCCAATTTTAGCCCCTTCTGGAGTTAGCAAAGGCTCCACAACAGAGTGATCTTCATTAGAAGCACACAAGACCTGAAAAAAGGAACAAAATACGTTCAGAACCCTTGAGGTCATTTGACCAGCACTGGAAAAAGACTGCAAGCTAGTTCAACTCGTGTAAATAGAGGGGGGGAAAAATGGACACTATAAAATAAATCAAATACCAGTCCTTCAGACATAACATCCCGAAGCTTTCCAGGTTTGACATTTGTAATAAGCACAACACGACGGTTCTGTGCAGTACAATCCAAAAACTAGATCATAAGCAAGAGCCCAGCTTCCAAATCAAAACATATAATGACTAGTTAATCACAACTCAAAACATATAAAACTGATAACATCACCCTAGCCCAGGCAACGACAATACTTATTTCAGGAAAAGAAAAGGAAGAAAAAGGTACACTACCGTCAGGTCATCAGGACTGCAAAACTTTGCCAAACCACTGACCACTTGCCGTAATTTGACATCTCCAACATCAATCTCCTCAACCAGCAAACTGCACCACAACAGTTCATTGAGATAACTAAATTGTGAGAAGCCAAATGCTACAGATCAAACTCTAGCAACATCAGCCATATAGCCTTTAAATTAATTGTCTCTTCATCTACGAAGGTCTAGGGTACCTATCAGCAGATGGATGCTTCCAAGCTTTGCGAATTAGTCCAACTTGAATATTAAGCAAACTGACACTAAGTTCTTTGTCTTTCTCAGCCACCTCTGTTTCAACAGATTTTGTCTTCGCTTTAGTGGCATCCTGATCTCCCTTTGCCTTAGTAGCATCCTTGTCTCCTTTCACCTTTCCCTTGTGTTCCAAAAAAAGGCAAGAAGTTAACAAAGTCATAGTATAACAACTGAATTAAGATGGCAACTCCAGAAGCACAAGGAGTTTATAACACAATTTGGTGCTTTTAACTTAACACTGAAATTTCTCTAGTTATACTGGAAATATCTGACTCTATTGAAACAAATATCAACCATGAGAGATATCTTATCATAAAGAAAAAAGGTACCAGAACTTCTGATCTTTCATATCGAGCATTTTTAAGGCAAGCTTTCAATATTGCCAATCAATATATTGCTCCAACTGTGATGAAATTTTCATATGGAATTTCAATTTTTAAAACATAAAAAATGAATTATACATGTGTATCGAAACAATCCATACATTTGTGGGCTTTATTTAACTCTTCAAAACCCCAATATTAATCTTCTTAACATATTCAAACCCAACTAGACTAAATCTTTTTCTTCAATTGAAATAGGCTTTCAAACATTATCATGAATTATATTGTTCAAATCTTATCAGCTAGGCCTATAATGACATATGTGCCTTAGATGACTAACACCTGTCATTAAGAGAAAAGGATAAGAAAAACTTACCTCAACTTTGGTTTTATCCTGGCTTGCATCTACTTCTGACTTGTTTACTTTCTTCTCAGTTTGATCAATTTTATTTGCTTTTATATCAGCTTCAGTGGCTCCTATAGGTTTGGCTATCTGCAACTAGAATCAAGAAAAGAACATGAAGAAAAAAATCCTCATTAGATTTTCTGAGTACACAAATATATATCTTTGGGTGCATGATAAAACTTTTCAAGAAATCTATAGACAGACACAAATGCAATCTACATTCTAAAATGTTTTTACAAGGTGTCCTAAAAAATGGCATATGTCACCAGATTCCTTAGAGCTAGGCAGGCTTATTCAGCTTTTACAGTAGTAGCATTCAGAAAAAAAAGAAGTCAAATGCTCTATTCAGGCGAAAATTTTGTCAAGTATTTTAAAAAGAGCAGGGATAGCTCACCAGCGGTGCAAATTCAGGCTTATCCAGTGATATCTTCTGAAATAAATCTCCAAAGTCCACCTTGTGCTGGAAAAAGATAAATATTTAGTTAGAACAATAGAAGGGTTTTGCTATGAACAGAAGAATTGAAATACATTAGAAACACACAACTGATGCAAACTCCACATAGCAAGACCACCACCCAGTAGTGGCAAAAAGACTCTATATATGGACCATTTAATCAATTTGGCAACATAGATACAGGTTCAGGTAACAGAAAAAATTACAATGATTACTGTGCCTTCACATAATAAGAATCTTAACCATCAACAGCAGCACCACACAGACACAAATACTTTAACTTATGCAGTAGAAAAGCATCCATTCAACAAACACGTAATATCTATCCAATTCTCAGATGATCTAACCACCTGCAAAACATCATTCTTGTAATTACAAACCATTAAAGTGGATTTTTAGTAGCCACTATAGAGTCCAATAACCAGGAACTAAAAGAGATTCACATTTACATTTAACAACCAAGAAAGGAAAGAATACAGTTCTAATTCCTAGTCACGGCTACATTCTATACTTTACCAAATACTTACTAGCTTTTGATCCATGCCATTTGTTTTAGAAATCCAGATCAAAATAAAAATTGGGCATTTTCTTCGTCAAGTAAAAATTTACAAGACATCCATTGCAACATATTTACCATATATGAACATTAATATGTACAATCCTCTAGGTACCACAAAAAACTTAGTTATTTTCAGTTGAAACATTATTACTGCTTTACAAGCATTTCATTTGAATTAAATCCCTGCAATGTAATGTTAATTTCATGCACATAAAGCTTCCACAAGGTGATGAACATAAATTATCAAAAAAAAAAAAAGTGATGAACATAAGCATACTTGAACTGCAGCACCTACCTGAATGTAATCCATCCATCTCAACAGATGAGGCAACTTTTCCGTGTTAGTCTCCAAAAGTTTGATCTAGCAATAAGAATCACTAAGTTATTGAAACTTCAATTATGCCTTCCCGAACTGGAAAAACATGATTTTTGCTAATGATTCATTTGTGTATATTTTGTCATTGAAATCATATCAGTTCCTCTGAACTTTTTAATGCGAAGGAAGCTTAAGATGACATTAATCAAACAAACTGACAAGACATATTTTCAAAGCAAATCAAAAGTTTCAAGAAACAAAGATACGTGCTACATGTGCATATCCTGATAAAATATGAAAATAGAAGCAGTAATAAAAAGAGAAAAAAATTATTTGACCAACCAATTGTCATGTTCATGGGAGAAAGGCACTTTCATGTTCTGAAATCATACTAAGAATGGTGAAGATGACAATGCATACCACAGAGGAATGAATCACAGAAAACACTATAACATCGACCTCTGAGGGTTTCAAACCATTGCCCAAGAGGATGGACTTAGTAGAAAGTTCTTCACTTAACTTCTTAAGAATCTCAAGGCAAGCTTCAGGGTTTACAAGGAAATTTTCTGTAAATGCTACCCAATTCATCACCTACAAGAGAAAAAAATATAAAGAGTAAGAACAAGAATAAACAATCCCAAACATTCAGGTTCTGGACACAAATGTGTACGATACTAAAAAATCCAATTTAGACCAAATCAAGTGTTTGAGATTTATACTCAGAAACCCATTCTAGATTTAAGATTACATTAAAGGCTCTGCAACACACACAGAATCAGAATGTTAATGGCATATTATGTTCCATAACTTGAATCCAGAATTATGAAAGCGAACTTGATCACCAGGCCAAGTGGAACTTCAACTGTTAGAACGCTCAAGCACTAAATGGTTACCCTAAAAATGAAGGAAAAACCTTTTATAGTTTTACCTCATCACTGTGATTGACCCCTGATGGTGAAGCTTTTGAAATGTTCAAGTACAGGCTCTTGACATCACTTTCAAGAACGTCAGCTGGAATGACACTCTGCCATTAAAGATTAAGCAAAGGAAATTGCCATAAGATTTATTGCTAAACATTAACTAAGTGATTTAGCTGATACTTCTACTCCAGCATGAGAAATATTAGAATAGCAAAAAGCTAGAAAATGACAACGTTGATGAAATCAAAACCGGTTCATATACTAATTGATATAACAAGTTAAATCTGACTTACAGAGTCTAATGAAAGAAGTTTACAGAGAGCCGATACTATTAATTTGTTTCTACTTGAATCGGAGCTTTGTTTCGCAGCCATGGCTGCTGTTGTGGTGCTTTTCTCTTCCAACTTCAAATGCTGCCCCAGTGAAATCTTACGCGGTTTCAGACCACAGGGTTTTCTGCAAGGTTTTCTTCTTCTTCTTTTTTTTGAATTATTTTTCTTCCTTTAGTGACTTTTTGTAAGTGGGCCGCTTCATTTAAGGTGAGCTGAAAACGACGGTTAGCCCACATAACAATAACACGAGCCTTTTAATTGTTCCAATCAAAATTGCAATCTTTTGTGGACCCCACACACAATTTTTGTGTACACTTTTTGGCAGGGGGAGACAACGTGTTATTTAGGACACGTTTAGTTCATAAAATGTTAATAACACTCTTGAGAATATTTTATAGGAACATTATATTCTTATGTTTGTTTTAATAGTTTAAAAAAAAAATTTGAAATATTTTTACCCTAAATTTTCTCTCAAAATATTTCTATAAAAGAAGGTGGAAATCTGAAATTTTCATCTTATGAGAATATCAATATTAAAATAAAATGATAAATCTATCCTTTTTTATCCCAAATTTATCTTACCCAAAATACAATCGTTCTACCTGACTTTCACTTTACTCATTCCGCTCCTTCAACTAAGCTCTTGACTGTTCTTGCAACCAAGATTTGGGTTTGTTGTGGACTTCTGCTTCTTTTGCGATTGAGGTAAGTTCTATACTCTTTGATAATGAATTCAGTAATTTCCCAATCTTTCTTTATCTTTGCATATCTCATTGAGATGATCTATGTTATTTTTGATAATTTTCTATTTTCTTGATTGCTCTGCACTTTTGAGTTTGTTTATTTGGTTACTTCTTGATTTAGGTGCAAAGTTTTTTTTTATGCTATTAGTTTGGTGACTTGAATCCATCCGAATTAGTGATATTTTATTATTTTTAAAAATGATATTCATGTCCGGGTTGATCTCTTGTTTATCTTTAAATCTTTCTATTCCATTGATTTTCTTTTATGATTATGGATATCATCTTGTTGCTATTCAGAACTATATGCACTATGTTGATTTGGTTCTAATAATGTGGGAAACTAAAGTTGGGGATGAATAAATGAGTAAATCTCATACACTCAAGCTGTACTTCTAACATAAATTTGTTTAACATCATATTTTTGTGTAAAGGTAACAAAGAGAAGGAATTTCTCATCATTTATAATGAAGGTGTCGAAGCTTGGAGAATTATTATAATTTTTTATATTTCAATAAAAGGAATAAAACATTCTAGATATTGGCACATTTAACCGACAAAAAGGAGTTTAAAGTCTTAAACTCCAACAATCGTTTAAAATTCAGGCAAAATTTTCGCATGACAAGAATTAGCAGTCTTGAAATCAAACAAGAATAATGATATTGGGATAAAAGAGTCTTGAAACCAAAAATCCTTAAAATAATAGGCACCAACTCTATTGAGCAAGGAAGAACAGTTTAAAATTTAGAATATTTTTCATTGAAAATCGAAGTAAATGACCTGGTGGTTTGGAATTCATAATAAGCTTATAGCAAATCAACTAACTTTAAAGATCAATTTCTATTATTAATTTATTATGTGTTTAAAAATTTATTTATATTAAATTATTTATTATGTTTCAAGATAATTTAAATTATTAATTTATTAAGTATTTAAAAATTTATTTATATGCTTTCAAGTAAAATTGTAATTCCTTATAAAATAAAATGAAAATAACTAATAAGAGTATTTATGAAAAATATGAAAGATTTTCAAAAATATAAAATATGAACTAAACATAAGAATATAACATATTTAAAAATATAAGAAAATATTTTTAAAAATATTTGTATTAAACCAAATATAGAAATGTTATATTCCTAGAAATCACATTCATATGAATTATATTCCCAAAATTCTCAAAAATATGAAATTTCGTGAACTAAACACTCCTTAACTCTTCTCCCAAGATAGCCAACCCATTCCCTCTGCTTGCCACAAGGGAACAAATAGAAAATATAAAAAAAAATTTAAATTTTGAAATTTTCCTTCAATTGATTGGGTTGGAAAAGGAAAAAAAAGGATGTTGATTAACATTATTTTTATATATTAATATTTTAAAAAAATTTCTTCTTTGTATTTTTCTCTTTTAATTAATTTAAAAAATTTTTCTTCCTTTTGTTCTTTCTCACAATCAATCAAGAGTAATGAGGGTCCATTTATTCTTCCAAAACTATAAGAGAATTTTATATATTTTTATATAAATAAAGGCCTGATATATTATTTTTATTTTTTATCATTTAAAATAAAAAAACCGGCGGATAGGATCTAATATTTTCAATGAAAGGGCTAGAATGCCAATCCGGATCGTTTGATTAATGCTACTGTGGCGGACGTTGTGACGGATAGCGGCGAATGGGATTGGACAAGTTGGAGCTGAGTGAATTTTGACTGTTCTGTTCTGGAAATAAATGCTACCCCCGGTGATCTGAACAAGGTTCTGATGTCATCTCCGGTGGGGAATTTACTATTTTGATTTGTACAAAAAGTATTTTTTTTGAGAAAATAGTTTTTTTATGAATTTTTAATAAATAATAAAAATATTTAATTAATATATAAAAAATAATATTAGGAAGTAATTTTAAATAGTTTTTTTATGAATTTTTAATAAATATTAAAAATATTTAATTAATATATAAAAAATAATATTAGGAAGTAATTTTATATATTTTATTTAGTTCAATTTTGAATATTTTAAAGTATGTTAATAAAATAATTATTATATAATTAATATTATTATAATATAAATTAATAAATTTTAATAATTATTAATTAAATTTAATAAAAATAATAAGAAAATAAAACTTACTTTTGTGAGGTAGAACTTCCTAGTAACTTGTATTTCTCAGGAGAACTTTTCGTAGAACCAAACGAACTCTAAAACTGAAAGTCTTTGCACCCACACTGATCAGACGCATGATTAGTTGTGGCGGAAAATCTGGAATCTCGAAGCCCCCGGACGCATTGTTATCCACACTAGGAAATGCTGTCAGCGTGGCTTGATAACGAACAAAGATGGGCAGATGCTGGATTGGGTTCTGCAGCAAGCCCGATTTGTCATGATTGTGATGAGGACATTCTTCACTCATTCAGGGACTTTTAAGCTGCAAAATTGGTGCGGATGGAATCCTTTGATAGAAGGAAGAGAGCTCTGTTTTATGGAGTTGATGAGGTTAACTAGTTCGCCGTAAACTTTTCAGAACAGCTGGGTGTTCTTCAGGAGTTTGATTGGAGCCTCATCTGGTGTTGTACAATATGCTGGCTCTGGAGATGAGGAAATAATATGGTTCAAGTGAAGGAAGTTCAACGAAAACCAGTGGAAGTCAACTGGCTCCCTCCTCAGAATGGGTGGGTCAAACTGATCATTGATGGTGCTGCTAAATCGAGTTTGGGTTTGTTTGCCAGGGTGTGGAGGTCTTATCAGAGACGATCAGGGAATGTGTTGGGGGGTTTTACTAGTGATCGGGATAGTTGCCCTTCTGTTTTGGTAGAATTCTGGGGAGCTTTTCATGGATTGTGTTTGGCCTGGAATCGTGGATATAATCATGTGATATTGGAAACACACTCTAAAGCAATTAACTAATTTGCTGACAGGCCAAAACTCATCTGATCTTGATAAATACCGTTCTCTTCTTCACAAATGCAAGAACCTCATTTAGCGGGACTAGTCGGTTTCTCTGTGTCATTCTTATCGTGGAGGAAAAAAAGTGTGCAAACTCACTGGCCTCTTTCGGCTTAGGTCAGAAATTAGGCTTACAAATTTGAATAATTTATTATTTTGTGATGTCATTGGAATTATTACCTTTATTTAGTGAATTTATAATTTTTCCTTGACTCAAGTGACACATGTCATTTGAAGGTTTTGTTTTTTTCTACATTTTGAATTTAATCACAAGGTTAATTATCTTTTCCTAGTTCATTATATTTAGTATAGAATCAACGAGGGATCCATAAATTTTAAGTTGCGGAGCTAATATTTATATATTAAATAAAAATAAAATTTAATTAATTTAATATATTCTTTTTTATGTGCCCTTATATATAATTAATGAATTTCAAATAATCTTATATTTATTTAGAATAAAATTTTTCTTTTTCAATTGATGTCAAAATAAGTTGTAGGTGCAATTTTACTTAAGTTTATGGGAATAATATATATCATTAATATATATAAATGTGTACAAAAAAAAATTGCCCCTATAATTGTGTAACTAGATCTGCCATTTTATAAAATATATAAAATATTTTTTATTATCTTAATCATCTATAATTATATGAAAAATATTTTCCAATGCCTAAAATTCCTCTTGCTCACGAAGAAGATAAGGCCATGGGCATTCACCCGGATGCCAATTTGCACCCCGTAGACTCCAAAAACCCTAGATGATTCTGAAACTGTCAAACTTTTCTAATCATGGTTCCGCAAATTGGAAGCTTGCGCATCTGGCAATGTGTAGCGTGAAGAAATTGGTGAATTGGTATGCGAAGAAAGGGAGCTGTCACGCAATCAATGATAGCTAACAATATCAACGGCTGTGTCAGTAACCGGCCAAGTTTTTCTGGGAAAATGTCCTCAACGTCAATCCTCATATATAAAATTTCCTATATGCTACATAAAGCTACAACCTTGCATCTGGAATTTATGTGGGATTTTGCTGGAACATTGAATCAGAAGATCATGCAAATTAGAAGAGTATTGGGAAAGTATGGTGTACTGAAGATTATCAACAAGATAGAGGAAGAAAATCCTAGAATGCTGCCATGGGTGCTGAGTGAGAAACATTGGAGGCTTGCTAAATCAAATGGAAAGATGACCTATGGTTTGTTTGAAGGGGAGAAAAGGAAGGAAGGCGATATGTGGGAAAAAAGGGAGGTTATATCATAACATTTCTCTTGTTTAAAATTTTTGCCTGAGGATAATATTTCTTTTATTTGAATGATTTAATTAAAGAATGGAAGAAATTAAAAAGTGTAGGATTAATTCTTCAAAATTCTTCATTATTTATTATTTTATATTCTTTTAATTAAAAAATATTTTAAATATATAAATATAAAAGAAAGATTATGACTTAAACATCTATTTTTTTAATTACTTTTCCTTTCATTTTTTTTTTTCCATTGTTGTCTTTCTCATTCCCCTCCCATCTTCCAATCAGAGTTGCGGTAAATGAGTACAACAGTTCCTACTCCTCCCAAGGCATATTTCACGAGTCAAGGCAATAACGTGCTTTTGCAAGGGCCAACCCAGGGTCTCAACGTTTATTATTTTTAAAAATAATTTTTTATTTTTATATTTTTATAAAAATAAAAACCCGCACTTAATGGTGATAGTGGATGAAACTTAATTTCATTTTAAATTTTAAGATCATTTTGTAATTAAATCAGATCCATACTTATTTGTTATACTATATATTTTCTATTCTTTATTTTTTTTAAAATTTAAAAAATAATTTTTTAAGAAAGTTATGGGTAATAAAAAATATAAAAACATACCTACAACAACCCCCAATCATTTATTTTTGCGTCACCGGCCGATCAACAAACATTTTCACTCATCAATTATGGGATATGCCTTGGTATATACCCAAAAAAAAAAAAGACCCTTTCTTTTTTGCTAAGTTTTTCTTTGGCCCGTATTTGCTTAAGCTAGAAGTTCTCAAAGAAAATTTTTGAAACAAACAACATTAGGACACAGATAGGTCCTTTAGAACACAAACACAAACGAATATTTTTTATATGCACTCCTTTTTTATATGCAAAACACAAACGAATCACACACAAAGTGCAGGGAAAAAAATTACAGAATAACATCACCAAAGTCTTAAATGGCATAGTGACATTAATATTAATTTATTAGCTTTAATTCCTAGCATATTTCAAGTTAGAATTTAGAATTTAATATTTTATACATGCGTCTGTTAAATAAATTATTGCTAATATTAATTAAAAAAAATCTGAATAGAATAACTATCAGGAAAAGGCCTTGAAATAGTTCAATTCAAATTCTAATTCTATATTGATCAATATTTTCACTTGAAGAATAGGTACAGATTCATCCACATCATGGCCAATGTGAAAAAATTCAAAAAAATAATAATAATTCTTTAGCGTTTTATAGCTTATGAATCATTATCTGAACAATCACTGGGTTTGCAGCAACCAACAATTCTTCAGCTGTGAATCCACGGTTTCCCTCAAGTTCGTTACTCTCATCAAGCAGAAATGGGTGCAAAACATACCCATCCCCGACCCGACCCTGCACGTTTTCAGCAAATAACAAACCGGCCCGCACCCGACCCTCTGTCCCTGAACCACCAATCCCCACGCGCGCGTTGTCCTCTCTTCTTCTTTCTTTTCATGCTCCGCTTCGTAACCCGCCAACTCCTCCACAAATATAATCCCTTCAGGCAATGGCGCCTCCCCAGCTAACCATTTTTCCTTAACCACCGGCCAGTCCTCAGCCGCCGCCTTCTTCTCCGTCGACAACGCCGTCGCTTTGCCCCCGCTTTTTCCAGTACCGTTCGAATATAACTGCACTAACAACGGCGCTTCCTTCAAGTTCTTGACAATATCGACCACCGAATCTCGCATCCACTTGTCCAGCCTCTCGTACGCATCAACGGTGTCGTTTTTCCCTCCTCCTCCTTCTTTCCTCCCTAGAGGTTCCAGACTCATCCGATTCCTCGATCCCCCCGCCGTCATCGTTGCCGAGATCCTCCTGCTCTTCCATCCAGATTGGCCGCGATCGCAAACCGCCACCGAACACGGCCTTGCTCCGGCGATATCAAACCGATTCTTGATTTTCAGCTTCGAAGCTTGATCCAGGACGACACTGCCATTACCTGGGCAAGCAATGCCCACAGAAGACGCCATTTTCTGCGATTGCGGGAAAAGGGAGAGTTGGAACTGGGATTGTGGGAATCGCAGAAATCAAAAGAAGAAGATTCAGAAAGAATTCTCGAAGACGAAAACAAGAAAAGGATGAGTCCCAGTGAAGCGAGAGTTTTGAATCGAATAGGAACAGATAGATACTGAAACTCTCACGTTTCGAACATTTAAAAAGGAGATATATAGCCTCTGATTTTAAGGGCTATGGTCTGAGTGGAATTCTGTTGCATTGCTTTTGCTTTCGGAGAAAGTGTCGGATATCCCGACGCGTTTTTGTTTCTCTGCGGACGGACGCAATTTGATAGGGTGAATCCTCGTTCTTGATTTGTTGGTTTTTGTGTGTATAGGAGGTTATTAGCCTTTTTATTGAGACGGTGCACGGTATGTGGTGATCTCGGCCGTACTGGATCGGATTTGGGGAGGGCACGCGCTCCATGTGTATTGGAACGTGGCTAGGGGGCTTCCTCCACGAGCTTCACATGACGGTTACATAGTACTCCACTTGGATGTTGGATGTTGGGGGACCGTTGATAGCGATTAATTTGATCTATGTGCCTTAGAATCTACGGTGATGATTGGAGGGAGGGAAGTCGGAGGAGAGGAGTGGATGTAGGAGATTGGGGCATGAGTTAGTTTTGTGACGTAAAGAAACGAAATGGCGGTTTGGCACGTGGAATCACGCGAAATGTGCATGCGTGTCGAAGGCTGGCACACAATGAGCATTCGCTTCGTGCAAAGGATGGCCAATGGAATCAAACTGCATGACACGTCGGATTATAGGGATCTCCACATCAGCATTTTCGCGGGTTCTCTGCTTTGCATGCACTCCACGTCTTCCGCCATCCGCTAATTTTTTTTTTCGCAGTTATATTTATATTCAATATTACTGAACATGAGTGAAATATTTACATATTAATATTTAAATTTAAATTTTATTCAATATAAAATATTATAAATTATCAATAAGTTAAAAATATATATTATTAAAAATTAAATAATTAAAATTTTTAATTATAATAAAAAATTTAATAATTTTTATTAATATAATAATGTATAAATAATTCATAGTGTAAAATTAATTTATAATAATAAATTAAATTTTAGTTCAGCATAATAGAAATGAGAATATAATACGAGAGCGATGAATTTTTAATCATCACTATTATAATTAAGGTAGAATATTAAGAATATTTATTATAATTAAGCTAAAATATTAAGAGTATTTTTTTTAATTATACAAATAGTAGTTCACTTAATAAAATATAAAGTTGAGGATTCAAATCCACAAGTAAGGAAAATAAAACCCTCAAAGGAATATTAAATATTATTGCATTAGTATTGGATATCAAGTCTATATTTTAAAATATCTATACTATACATGTGAATTGCTACTTTTTTGTATCCACTATTTTGTTTTCTAAAAAAATTAGATATAACTCTGATATATTTTTGCCATTTTTGCCATTTTTGCCATTTCCTTTTCATTCAAACCCTAGCTGAAAAGCATGCGGACGTGAGCTTATTTTTTAAAGTAATTAAGATTTTAAATTTTATTTGTAATCGTAATTTACTCTTGATGCTAATAATATTTATAATTATTAGTTAGTAATAATATTTAGAGTTTTCAATTTTTTGAAAAGATGCCATTGAATTGATGAATTTACAACATTATCACGGTATGTATAAACATTAATGCAGAAATCAACTCTCATAAAATCAGAACCTTTTGAGCGAAAATAATATAGATAAATTAATACAAAAAACTAAATCCTATAGAAGATTTGAAAATTTTCTCAATTTATTGTGCAAAAGATAAAATAAATGAATACAAAAATTGATACAAAACATTCAACTATCATGTTAATCAATGAAATAAATATTTATATTTTATTAAATGAATGTCAGTATTATTATTTATTGAAGAAGATAGTATTTTTTTGCATAAATAATTAATTTCATTACAATTTAAAATTTGAATAGTAGTTTTTATTAATAAACTATTGATAAAATTACTATCAAAGTAGTTGATGTAGTGGTATTAGACTAGTGTCTCATCTTAAAAATCATGGATTTGATTTAAGATGATGTTATCTTATTCATAAGAATAGAAAAAATATTTTTATTTAGTGTATTGTTATTTTATATTCAAAATAATTAAAAATTATTAATTAACCTTGTTGGATTTAAAATAAATGAGAATTATATTCAATTTTTTTTGTAAAAACGAAGAGTGATCGCTAGAGAGAAGCAATCCCCTTTATACAGTAAGATGGATTTTACATAATTATAAACAAAAGACATTGTTTTTACAAAAATATGTTCCTCAACAAAAACAAACCTTTCAATTTTTATTTTTATTTTTTGCCGTATGATCACGTTTTCTGAAAAATGATATTCTTCGACAATTTTTTGTTCATTTAATTTCATAACTACTAATGGAACCATCACTTTGGACTGTACTATGTTAAATGAACTTTCAATCTCGTCTTTCACAATTTTCCTTTGGATCTATCAATATCAATAAACAACAGATGCGATCCAATGGTCTGGCCTTTCTCTCATCACTATGTATCAAATACAACTACTGCATAAAACTACAAAACTGAGCTAACATGGTATCATGTTAACTAGTAGCTACCCTTGCAATTCTTGCACTAGCATCGAGTTTGCATTATTATTATTATTTTTAACTCTTTTGTCATTATTCCAATTCAATAAAAGCATGATAAAAAATAAATAAAATGTTTGCAACTGCAATTTTTTATAAATTTAATTTATAATGATTATATTACTTAAAAGAAAATTTACTTTTTTTATTATTATAATTTTATATACCAATTTTTTAGTTTCAAATATAAGTAGGATGCCACTCTTTTATTACCAAATGATATTTCCTCATAGAAGATGCTTTCTAACAAAACAAACAAAACTTTAGAGTAAATCTTATTTTTTTGTTGTTGTAAAATCTAATTTTTTTCAATTTTATCCATGTTAAATATTAATTTATTAAATTTCATATTTTTGTTAATATATGTATAAATATTAATTTGTTGAACTTCATTCCTTTAAAATGAAATTAGACAAATTAATATTTTATAGGGATGAAATTTATATAAAATACTTCACAAGAATAAAGATAAAAAAAATGAATTCTATAAGGATGAAAAAAGGGATTTACTCTTTAATTTATAATAATTATATTTTACATTTATTCATCATTTTCATCATAAAAATAATTATCATTTACACCCATCCTCACGTATCATGCCTACTTTACTAAGTGAAGTAATTGATAAGTGTGAGTTATTAAATACTCGATGCATGAATAAATTTGATATATAAAAAAATTCCCCCTAATGTGATATTACCTAATCAAATACAACAATGTATTGGATGAAATGAAATAGTGGGCACTTTTAAATTTGGTTTGTTCCGACGTTAGACATTTATAGTAAGATATACATATAAAATGTTATAATAAAAATATTTTATTTATTTAATATTAAATAATATAAAATTTTCAAGATTGAAAGTTTTTTATTTAACTTGTATTCAATAATCCTTAAATTGTATGTTTCATTTTATTTAGAATTCGATCTAAAATTTTGTGTATGTATCTATTAGTTTAACTACTTTTACGATTATAAAAAATTATAAAAACTTTTAGAAAAATATTTTTCTTATTTTTAAAGAGAATTTATTTTAGTCTATTACCATAATTTTAAATATAATTTTTTATCACAACTTGTACAATATATATTATTTCTTTGCGAATATACATGTAAATAATAGTTTTTATAAAAAATAACTTTTAATAAAATAAATGAAGCACCGACAAAGTAGTGCATGATATTGTTTTGAAATTTTTTATTTTTTATTATATTTATGAATCGAATTCAAAATTTTATTTGTGTATACATAAAGCAAATTATTACTTCTATTATTAGAAAATAAAATAAAATATTTGTACACTTACAAGCCCCTCTTGTCCCCTGAGTTCATTTTTTACTCATTTTTTTTCTCATCCATTACAAGACACAAAATTATGAATGAATGTGACGATATTTCGCGATCCCTGCTGATTGGGTTGGTAGGTAAAAAGGAGCGGCGGTGCTCGTGCCACCAAACACATGGGGTGGCCGAGTCGTGGCACCAAGATAGAGTCAAAGCCAAATTAATTGAATGCCCAAGTGAAGTCCAAGTCAGTTTCTCATTCTTTGACACGCCCAATTTTATCATTCAAACATTGCTTCCAAACTCCTTCCTCATTTTCACCAAAGATCGAACAACTTTTTCCTTAAACTGTATTTTTCCAGGATGCCTCAAAAATAAATCGTAAGCAGGGAGTTGACGTGTTGGCGTGTTGGTCAAAGAAGGCTGGCCAGTGCAATCTGTTTTATTTTCTTTTCTAATAAATACGGAACATATTATAAAATAGAGGCAGCCCGTTACCTTGTGCGATGGGAAGAATGCTCCATAACAAGTCAAAATTTGATAGTGATTTTCTAAATAGATATATTATGACCGAACGGATGTCTTGCACAGTTTGTCTTCAATACGAACTCTGCATCAGCACAGAGGCTGATGTCGTATCCCACATTAGCCTTGTTAATCCAACTCAAACAATAAGCTCTATCAAAAAAAAAAAAAGGTCAATTCCTGCAGGATTATATAATACTTGAACATTTTTTATCTATACAAAAAACTTCAGATTACTATTTCTATGGTACATCGATAGATTTGATAGTTTAAATTTATTCATTTGTGTAATATTGCACAAGTTGAATGAAATTAAATAATTTTTAGATAATGATATATCTTAAAGTGGTGTATTATAATTTAAATTTATAAAAAATTATTTTTACATAAATAAAAGTTATACCTTGAGAACTGAATAATGGTCAAAACATACAACCAAAAAAGTAATCCTCTCAAAATTTACATTCTAAGAATCTACAACCAAATTAATATATATATATATATATATATATATATATGCGCATGCATGTGCATAAAAATGGATAATTTCTTGCCTATATTTGGAAAGTACTTATATTATCCACTTGAATAATGCTACTTAGACACTTTATTGTTAGAACTGAACATGCTTACAAGCAATGAGGTTACGAAATCAATTTGCCCCGCACTATTCAAAGATAATTACCTAGTTAATGTTGGGAAAATTTTTTAACATATCAATTAATCTAGATGGTTAAATAAGGAGTTTTTTAATTTGTAGAGCAAGCAACTTCCTGTGAGAATTTTACTTTTTTTCAAAAAAATAAATTTTTATATAATTTTTTTTAAAATATTAAAAGTTATTTAATTGATACACAAGAAAATAATATTTCCTACAAAGTAATTTTTTTATTTTATTTAATTTAATTTTGAATATCATAGAAAGTATTAATAAAATAACTAATATATCTTTAATATTATTATAATATAAATTAACAAAATTCAGTTATCATTAATTAAATTTGATGAAAATAATTTTATTATTTATTATCATATATATAAATAATATACAAAGTAGAATTTACTTAAAAAGAAAGTGAAAAATAATTTTTCATACGAAGTAAAACTTTTTAAAAAATATTATTTTCTTCAATTTTTAAATAATAATTAAATAATTTATTTTTTTAAAATAAAAAATAAAAATTTTCATATTATTAAAGCGAATTCATTGACCTCTCGTACGGATTACTGAAAATTTTAGGCTTATCCTCCTTATCATGCGAGGGCGGTGGGAGAGAACAAGCTGCGGTCCTCTTTCAGAAAATTTTTTACATACTTTTAATTCGATCAACACCTTATTAATTAATAATATTTTCACGCAGGATCTTTAAAATTTTAATACTTAACTATACCTTGTAAAATTTTTGGTGTCGTCATGTCTAAAATTTTCTCAAGTTGTAAGAAGTTAAAGCAATTTGTTAAATTTCTTAAATTTTTTTTTGTTAACCTAAAAAGTCAATCTTAATATTGAAATAAAAGTGGTTGAAAGCTAATAAAAGGACATGTGCGTCAACTAACTCAGGCAAGTAGCTAGCACCCTGGTTCGGTTTGGTTGGAGTTGGAGACTTGACGGGAAGGAAGGGTCTGCGAAGGTCATATATACCAGCTTCATCTTTCTTTTTCTCTTCCGTAAATCTCCTGACTTTCCTTACTCTGTTTTCATCTGCAGCTTTCTCTCCGTAGTCGGAATCCGCAAGCACAGCCAGTAAGCTCTCTCTTTCTCTCACATACACAGAAATCAACTGATTGTTTTCTATTGAAAAATTAATTGTCTGATTCTGTGATTGGGATACTTGTACAGTGAGTAGCGAAGAGGTTCTGGTTGATGAGATCTCTTACCCTTCCAAGGTCACTAAAACCAAGCCCTTGTCCCTCCTTGGTCATGGTAAGTAATTTCTCACTTCTTTCTATGAAAAAGTTTAGAACTTCATTTCAAGTTTATAGCTTCTCAGTGGTATTTTTTAAGATTCAAATACAGATCATTATAGCTATCGAAATTGCTGGCAGTGAAATTGGACCCTGAATTATTAAATATAAGATATTTTATTAATTGAATTAAGTCAAGGGGTTGAAAATTCTTTTCTTTGATCATTTCACTTCCACCCCCAAAACTGAATTTGTTTGATGGGTTTATGAGCTATTTCTATGGATTGATTATCGGAAAGAAAAAATGCAAAATGAGCAAAGAAGACTGAAGATTTCACTTGTGAACCAATAAAGATGTTAGATTTAATTTCTTTAATTTGATTTATGTAGAAATTGCATTCGAGATAACGGATTATGCTTGATTTGCTTGTTCAATCAGGAATCACTGACATGGAGATTCACTTCATCCATGTGAAGTTCTACTCAATTGGAATTTACTTGGACCCTGAAGTTGTGGGCCACTTACAGCAATGGAAAGGCAAATCCGGAAAGGACCTGGAAGAGAATGATGACTTCTTTGATGCCCTTATTTCTGGTAATGGCGTATCAAATATAAACACAATCTTAATTTCTAAACCCTCTATAATTTAAAAGTAACAATGCATTCACTCATTTTATCTCACAAACTACTATGGATTAGACTATTCGAGTATTCATTTTCTCTTGCAAGCTATCAAATATCACACTACTCATAAACTACTGGTTTTATCTGGCTAACTGTCACTTGCTATACTATTCATTTTAAATTGATCATACTTATTCAGATTTCATTGATCGCATTTATGAACACTGTATAAAGTTAACTGCATTTGCTATTTTCCTTAATCTAATGTGTTAAATGAAATAAATGTCAATAATGCAAGCATGAATGTTTGAATATGTACAGCCCCGGTGGAGAAATTCTTTAGAATTGTGATCATCAAAGAGATCAAAGGGTCACAATATGGTCTGCAAGTAGAGACTGCAGTGAGGGACAGATTGGCGGCTGAGGACAAATATGAAGAGGAAGAAGAAACCGTCCTCGAAAAAGTTGTTGAGTTTTTCCAGTCCAAGTACTTCAAGAAACACTCTGTAATTACATACCATTTCCCAGCAAACTCTCCAACTGCAGAGGTAAAAAATTATTACATGACTAATCACTTGATTTTGGCCCTCAATAATTTAGTCCGTATCAACTTGTTCCCTGAAAATATTTTTAGATCAACTTAATTCCCCAATCATTCAATGGAGATCTTCTGTTAGTATTTGATAGTCAATCACCTGGTATATCTGCATTTCTGTTGATGATTTTAATGATAGACTAATATATGTAGTTGGAGAGATACTTGTCTACTCTAGCCACAACATGTGCTCTTAATCTCACCCAATAAGAAGTCAGTTGTCAGTTTTGTTGGGTGAGAGTAAGATACATGTTATGGTTGTAGTAACGACACATGTTGTGACTAGATTAACCAAGTATTTCTCATGAAGCTGATTGGCTAATGTTGACTTATTGGGAGTAAATTGATGTAAAATTTTTTGGCATAGTCATTATACATTATCCAGTTAGCACCTATTAAGCTTCTATTACTGCAAATTTGTTTATAAGGATTTCATTTCACTGATGGGGATGGATGTTTGTGTACAGATTGTGGTGACTTTGGAGGGCAAGGAAGACACTAAGTTCATAGTAGAGAATGGGAATGTGGTGGAAGCTATCAAGAAATGGTATTTGGGTGGGACAACGGGTGTTTCTTCCTCAACCATCACATCTTTGGCTCACACCCTCTCCGCTGAGTTGGCTAAGTGAACTCAACTTTGTGTTCTCTAGTTCTTGGACCTTGTGGTCACTAGTTGCAACTTCGTTCAACTTTGTGTATTTCTGCACTTTACTTCTCTAAATAATGTCGGTGTTTGGCTTGCTTCTTCAGTTTTGTTAGGTACTGCCATGCGATGGAATTTCTATTTGGGTGGTCCAAATGAGCTTATTTATGAGGGACGCATTAAATAAATTTTCTATAGTTTTAAATTGTATATGATCCTAGAACAATAAAACACTGAGCAATATCAATTGGGACCGTGTATAAAATGTTGCAGAAAAAAGGAAAAGTTAGAATTTGAGCTCAAATTGAGCTTTTGCTCAAGTTAAATCCTAAGTTCAAGCTTGACCCGAATAGGTTCAATTATGCTAACGGAGTTCATAGAGATTATTCAAACTTACACATTAAATGTAAAATGACTCGCAAGCCTCATACTCTCAAATATAAGTTCATCTCGAATTTGAATGTACAGAAAATTTTTTTGATTCTGACTCGAATGAGTCACAAATATAATCATAAAGAGAACCGAGTCAAATTAGTTTGAGTTACGTGGATTAAATGCAATCCCTATTTACGAGCATAATCTCAAGTTTCTGATGGGCGGTTGAATGATTGTTGATGAATGGTTAAGCTCATTTGCATTGGATTCTTTGATAGGAAATAATAATGTTGCTGGTGCTATAGAAGTTAAAACATGACCAAAGAAAATCAAAATTAAGGATAAATAAAAGTTTTAAAATTACATGACTAACGTTAGGGTAAGTTAGTAAAACACAAAAGACTAACATTGTTATTGGTCCAGGTAAGTTATTTTAATGGCAGGTTAAATTAATTCACTAAACATATACATGAATCGAAGATCAAATGCAAAATATAATGAAAGATATAGCTTTTATAATGTGTTTAGAAAAGTGATTTTAAGCGAATAATTTATTTTGACTGAGGATTTCAAATTCTCATTGCCAAAATTCTAGTTTGGCTAGACACTCGTGGCATTTATAAATTGTCCTGAAAATTCCAGCCTGTAGTCATAAGTCTTATAATTCAGTATTTCGAATTCCATCGAAATATGTGTTATTTCAAAAAACACGTTCTTTCACTTGAGGAACTATGTAGCCGTCTCCTGTAAAGTTCAGACACCCACTTTTATCTTCTGGTGTTCCGTATATTTATACACATGAATATATAGTTCAATTTATTGATATAATAACTAAAATAATATACTGGACTTTAGGATGTAAATTATTTTTATCTTAATAAAAATTGTGTTTTAAACAATTTGATAATTTAGTAATTTTCATAGCATGTGTTTTTATAATTAAAAAATCAAATGAAATATATTCAAAATCAGTTAATTATTAAAATAATAGGAAAATTAAATTACTTCTAATGCAATAAGTCATTTAGTATGTAATACAATGTATAAAACTTGCAATATTAATTAATATTTATTTTTAACTTTTTATTAATTTGTCAAAAATGCTCAAGCATATATAATATAAATATATATGTTATCCAAACAACATATTCTTTAAATGAATACAATTGAAATCAAGGCAATTAAAATCTTTGCATTTCAAATTTCATGAAATTTACAAATACTCCATCTAGTGATGGATTCATAAATTTTAAGCTGTGGGGGCAATATTTACATATTAAATAAAAATAAAATTATTATAAGTATTTAAATATGTAAATAAAAATAAAATCTACTTTATTTTAATATATCTTTTTATTTGTATTCTTGTGTGTAAATAATGAGTTTTAAATATTCTTATATTTGTTCAATTTTTTTCTTTTCAATTGTTGTAGAAATAAGTTGTAGAAATAATTTTACTTAAATTTATGGGAGAAATATATAACACTAATATATATACATATATAGATAAAAATTATTTTGTGGGGGCAATTGCCCCCACAACTCTATTACTAGATTTGGCTCTAACCCCATTCAAACATAACCTTAGAGAATACTAAATGTTATTTGAGACAAAGATGATGTGTTTGGATCACTTCTAATAATTTAAGGTTTCTACTATCAACAAAAATGATGTGTTTGGATCTAAGGTAGGAATGATAAAAATATCTTTATCCAACTAGTCTTATTCAAATCGATGAATATTTATCAAGTAGATCTTATCCAAATTAGAATTATTATTTGATAGTTTGAGTTTGGATCTAATTATTAAATATTCTATCGATCTTAGATTTTTTTTTTAGTATCACATTAGACCTATTAAAAATTACATAAAATTTATAAATATTTTAATGCTATATCTTCTTTACTCTGTAATATTAGTTTGTATAACATATAAATCTACCTATCATAAATATTCAATGAGTCTCTTTTAGGTATTACATTAGAGTTACTTCAATAATATATTATGTAATTAACTTATTATTATATTAGATTCAATATTATCATATATATATATATATTATGATGGTTTATTTAAGATAAATAATTTGTAAAATATTTAAATTTATATTGAATTGTAATGATATTTTAAAATTATATTTTTATTTAATAATATTAGTTTATACAATGTAAGATTGTACAATTATAATATAAATAGATAAAGAATTTTTTATGAGTTGATTTAATACAAACTTTATTTTATAAAATTAATATGAATAATACGGATTAAGTCAAGATAAAAATTAATACAAACTTCATATACATGTCAGTTGATTTAATACGAACTTCATTTACATTTATTCTAAAGTTAATATGAATAATATGGATTAATTCAAGATAAAAATAGATGTGAATAAGAAAATAAATATGATTCATAATTATCAAATATAATTTTTATCAATAAGAAAAATAATTTTTTATTTTTATTAAAATGTTTAAAAATTATATTTTATTAATGGATCCAAATAACTCTATTTTAAAATTTTTAATTAAATTTTATTGAATGTTTAATGGGTCTAAATTTTTGAAGGATTCAAAATAATGGCTTGTTGATAAATTTGGATTTAATCAAATTTAAATTGGATTTGGCAGGATCCAACCCATTGCTATTGCATCTATCGATATTAGGCATGTAGGTCCAATATTAAGCTTGGGCTTTCCCAAACTTAATAGATAGAAAGGGCCTTTGGCCTAACAAACAGAATTCAAAGACTTCAAAAAAAAATTCATAACTAGTCTTGAATTTTAGTGTTGATTGATCATTGTTTTAAAAATTCATCCGGGCTTACTATTAAATTGGGTAATGCTATTTCTATTTTCTTATATTCACTTTCTGCTTATTTCTTCTCATAGATTATAATGATTGTTCACTCTCTAAAAGAAAATTGAAAGAAATATTTTTTCATTAAATTATAATTTGATTTATCCAACTAGTTAAATTAATAATTAAATTGAATGATATCATAAATAAAATTTTATATAATATTTTTAGAAAAATTAGATAAGAACTAACCAATACAATGAATATGAGGTCATAACTTATAAAAAGTAGTAGAAAGTTAACAAAACGTCAGCATTTTAATGATGTAGTAATATTATTTTAGTGGGTATACTCTTCATCATATTTAAAATTCAAATCAAGAATTTAATATATATATGAATTTTTATTCTACCCTTAAAATTTTTTTAAAAATGAAGCAAATTAATATTAAATTTCTTCTTTTAGTTTTTGGTAACATTATAAGTCTCTAAGTTAACCTAATATATATATATATTCAAAATTGGACTATTTTTAAAATTTTTTTGTTTAGTTATTATTGGTTTTCATCTATTCAAATTGAATAAACCTTAAAATATTTTTTAAATCAATTTTAATTAAATAATATAATGGTTAATAGTTAGACTAGATGAACAACACGATCTTATCTAATTTTTAAAAGGTTAAATTACACTTTGAGTCCTTATACTTGCAAACTTTTTTTCGAAATAGGTATTTGTAGTTTCAAAATTATTAATCAGATCCTTATACTTTGAAATTGTTTCTAAGTGGATTCCTATGGTTAAATTTTTGTCCATAATAGCCTATATGGTAAATGATTCACTAATATGAAAGCTTTTGTTTCCACTGTGTATTGTAGCTATATTTTTACTTGGAAAGTGGCTTTTGTGTGCCTTATGTGCAAGGCACATGACTTCCATTTATTCCTAATTTGTTGCCTTTTGATATGAAAATAAATAAGTTGCAAATTGCAAATATAAAAATGAAGTCGATGCCTTAGACATAGCAACTTGCAAAGTTTCAAGAATTTGCATTGTCCTTTTGTTGTTGCTATTTGTTGAAGTTAATTAAGCATCATGTGGCAAACCACCATTGTTTCTATGTATTGGTAGTAATGTATGTGTTAATTTCATTTTCTTCCTTTTTGAGATTAAATTCCATAGAGTCAGTGTTCTATTTGTTAAAAAGTTATTTCATCATGTTTTTAAAATGTTGTTTGCTTTATCAACTATTTTTTTAATGAGAAGGAAGGAAGGGTTTTGTGCATTGTTTAAAACTTTATTTTAGTTTATATTTATTTTGTATTGTTTATTTAGTTTACAATTTTTAATGCATTGCAACATTGGCTTTTAAGCTAACGAGCTCAACCCCATTTCAAATAACAATTTACCATAAGGGTAATGTTATGAAAAATAAATCTCTTAGATACGTGGGTGGTAAAGTTCATTTCTTAAAGAATTACAACCTTAATGAGTGGTCTTTACAAGAAATGTTTGTTGTACTTAAAGAAATAGGCTTCACTGGGACAATTAATATATAGTATGCTTAAGTTGCTAAATCATTAAACTAATTAGTCGATATTAAGAATGATAAAGATACAATTGCTTTGGATAGGGTTGCATTATCGAAGACCTATAAAAATGTTAATATATATGTGCTATGTGGAAGTAACAATGGAAATGGTGTAGTGTTGAGATAGATTGAACTTATTATTGAACCAAGTGCAGTTACTAGTGTAAGTGTTAAGTTACCTTTTAAAATGAAAACCAAATTAGAGAAATTGATGAGTAGGTGACTAATAGTGCTAAGTTGCAAGGCATTGAACTATATATGGAATTCATTTAACAAGCTCATATGCAAATGGAACAAGAAGTTAAGGTGGAAGGGGATATTGAACCAAATGAGAAGTTTTATGAAGTACAAGATGTTTCGATTGAAAACTAGTGATGATGAAGTTAATATAGAGTTTACAAAAAATGAAGACAACTATAAGGAAAGTAGTGATAACAATAGTGTAGAAGATATAAACTTTAAAGGTAATGTAGACGATAAGGATGATGATAACTATATTGACATGAATGTTGATAATTCTATTGTAGAGCCTACCTTACTTAAGAATGAAACTATACTTTTTGTAATGGAGCCATCTAATAGTGTTTTGGACAATGACTATGAAATGAACTCATTAGATAGTGTTAAGTTTAATTCTAATGATGAAATTGAAAAGGCTTAGCATTATAAGTACTAAATGTATAACTTACTTGAAATGAACATTAACTATCTATAAAGGAAAAGTTTGAAATTTAATTCTATTGGAAAGTTCAAGCCTGCCATGATAGAATGAAGTCTTCTGAATGGGAGAGATGTGAAATAAAACCTAATGATTCTATTATATTTAAAGTTAAGTGTGTGCTAAAAGGTTGTGAGCGGTTATGCTTTGGTGAAAGTGATACATATAGGTTGACAACTTTAAAACCTAAACACAAGTGTGTCAAAACTAAGAAAAGACATTTAACATCTTTTAATTGGGTTATTGAGAAGATTATAAAGAATATGTAAAATAATCAAATGCCTAAATTTGCAAATATCATTAAAATGGTAAAAAAAAGTATATAGCAAAATTATTTGTAAACAAGACATATTAGGCTAAGAGAAAGGCATTAGAGAAACTTAATGGAAGATATGATAAGTATTACTCAAAGTTATAGGATTATAGTGCTAAGTTAAGAAAAGTCAACCCTAAAATAATAATGAAGATTCTACTCGACAGAAATGGAATAAAAGAATAACTAAGGTTCTTAAGATATTATATGTGTCTTAGACCTATGAATAAGTTTTTTTTTAACTGCTTATAGGCCTATCATAAAGCTTCATGGCTCCCATTTGAAAGGTATGTATAGAGGTCAGTCGCTAATAACAATTGCAAAGGATCCAAATAATTGATACTTCACATTAGCAATTATTGTGGTTGAATCTAAAACTAAAGACACTTGATCTTGGTTTCTATACATTTTTTTGACTAACATTGGAAGAAGGGGTTTGGTATTTATTTTTTACTAATAAAAGGTGATGTTAATTGTTTAGTTTTTCTCTTTTTTCTTTTTTATGTGAAATATTACAAATATTTGGTGATTAATTTCATTTTTTGATGTAAAGACTATTTCCTATAATTAAGAAACTCAATGCATACATTCCTAGAAACGAGCATAGAAAATGTGTTGGTAAATTTATGCCAATTTAAAAGTTAAGTATGGTAGGGGTACTGTGTTAAGAAACTTAATCGTAGTTGCTTCAAAGGTAACATATAGAAAAAAAGTAAAAGAGACAAATGGCAGAGCTTAAAAAGGCAAGGCCTGATGCATATAATAGATTGATAGAAATTGATCTTAAATTATAGGCTTGGACATTTTCCCCCTTCTAAGCTAGTGGTGACATGATAATGAATAATATCTTTGAAGCTTTCAAAAGGAGAATCACTGAGGTAAAAGATAAGCCTATAATTACTATGATTGATTAGATTAAAGTTTATTAGATGAGTAGGTTTGTTAAGAAAAGGACCAAATGACAAGCATACAAAGTAAGATTGTGTCCAAAGCCTTTAAAGAGGTTGAAAAAAGAAATTGAGGAAACAAACAAATAGAAACGAAATAGATTGGTGCATACAAGTTTGGCATAAAATTTTTTTTAGATAAATTTATTGTTAACCTAAAAGCTAAATGTTGTGGTTGCAATTGGTAAAAATTGATAAGATTACCTTGTAGACGTGCATATGCATGCATCTTTTCCATAAGGGATGAACTAGAGCACTATGTAAGCAAGTATTATCTTCCCTCAATATATGTGGCTTGCTATAAACCAGCTAGGGGTTTATTAATTATATTATTCGTGTTAACCCATGAGTCATCAGTTTAACTTATTTAATAATTTTAAATAATAAAATATATATTATAAAATTATTTATTAAATTTAATTATTTATTATTTTTATAAAAATATTTTTAATTATTAATAAAATATTATTTTAATTTATTATTATTTTATTAAATTAATAATTTTATATCTTTATTAATATATTTATCTATGATTAAAATATTATTTATTTATTAAATAAAATTATTAAAAATTTAATAAAAATTCTTAAATAGGTTGACGTGTAAACCCGAACCTGAATAAACGTATCAGGTTATCGTATCGTAGTCAGAAATTATCATCTTTAAAACTAGTTATGAACCCTATTAATAGTGAAAAACTATGGTATTCTACAATTTTTTAAAACATAAGAGGGCTTATGATAGACCAAGGACACTAAGGAGAAAAGAACTTAATGAGTCAAGATCCAACTCACAAGTTATAAAGAGTAAGGACAAGTCTAAGATGCTCTAAGTGCTAGAATATGGCCACAACTAAAGAATTATAAAGTAGAACCAGTTCAGAAGTTAAACAAATAATTAGTATCAAGCAAAGAAATAACATAGTTAAACTTGAAAAGGAAAGATGCAACTAAATTATTGGGGCTCAAAAGAAAGAGGATAACATCATTATCAACAAGTAGATAATTTGGAGCTTTATGCGAATAACAGGTTCATGAAGCAAAGCATGCTAGAATGGTTAGAAGAAAAGGTAGGAAAAAACTAGAACAAATAAGCTAAAGTTTCTATCTCAAGAGATAATAAATATTAGTCAACCACTACCTTATAGTTTGACATAAGGAGTTAAAAATGTTGCATTTCTTTTTTTTTTTGCACTTGTGGAGCCCTATTATGTAATTACACTCAATATTTCAATGTCTTTCTTTATTGATAGCTAAAATGCTATCTATTTTGATCTAGGGAAAAAGGACATAGATATGCTATTTTGTTTTAATGTACACTTCAGTGTATAGTTCAATTTCAATGAATAATTATGCTATTTTGGTAATGGAAAATATGAAATACTTATACTATAATTTGCAATGATGGACACTTAGTACATTGCTTCAAGTCTGAATGTATTACCTTTTGTGAATTGTGAATGTGTCTATATATATTATGATTTTATTTAGTTACAAAATCATCAATGTTAATTTAGTGAAAATTATTAATTTATTAATATAGAATTCTCATTATTTTTCCTACCATGATTATATTCCATTTTATAAAATTCTTTCAAATGACTTTGTATTCAAATTGAATGTTAAATAATGAAAATTGTAACTTAATGGCAAATGCCATATGTATTTTGGAAAATTAATAGCACTAAATTAATGAACACTATAAAATACTTAGCAAACTTCCATTTTATTCCACCAAAATGTAGAGTTACAAGTAGCAAATTATTGTAATACTGCTAGAGTGATACAAAATATACTAATTTTAGCCTTATTTTATCCTAAACAACCTACCTTTTCTCTATAAAAAAAGGGCTTCACAACCACACAACATTTCACTAATTCTACCTTACAAATCGTTACAATACCCATAACCAATGCTTAAACTAAGCAATCATCATCAATATAGTTAACTAAGAAATAATCAATAAAAGCTTCAACGTCATTACAGTATTCTCTAATGACCATATTAGAACCTTCTACTTTACAATAATTTTTGTCTTAATTTTCCATTGCCTTGTCAACCTACTCAAAAAATTGACAGGGCCATATGAATTGCAAAATAGAAAATATCTTCATTAATGGCTTAGGTCTTACCAAAAGAAACATTTCAAAATGAACCAATATAAAGCTAAAAAACTAGCTTTGTAGAATTTTCCTTCTAAGACTAGCTTGAATTTAAAAGGTAAACATCAAAACTTACTCACTGCAATGGCATAAGCGTTACCAACAATTGTTGGAGCTTGAGGCATTAATTTTAACACTTCCCCAAGTTATAGAAAACTACCTTATTGCTTCACTTGAATGTTTTGCTTCCCACTTTCATTAAAAAGGACAAACCTAAATAAAAGAATTAGGGTAACAAATTGGAAATAAATGGAGGTCATTTACCTTGCACATAAGGTGCACAAAAGCCATTTTCCAAGTGAAAATATGACTACAATACATGGTGGAAACTAAAGTTTCCACATTAACAAATCATTTACTACGTAGGCAATTATGGATGGAAATTTAACGAGAGAAATCTAATTAGAAATGATTTTAATGTGTAAGGATCTAATTAAAATTTTACATTTACATATACCCATTCCCAAAAAAAATTAAAAGTATATAGGTTAGAACATAATTTAACCTTTTTAGAACATGGACATGTAAAAAATTTTTGGTCAAGCCATTGGCAATACTAATCAATTTTCTTTGGCTAGAAAACTTAAGTGAAGTTTTATAGGTGTCTATTATAAAATTCTTGATCACAAATTTATATGTATATTACTTTTCCAACTCACCACTAATAATTATAATTTAACAAATATAATTATTAATTAGTTGTTCAATTGATTTAAAAAAGTAACACGTGTAAAGTTATGTTCAGAAATTTCATAGCAAATATCTATGAAATTTTAACTAGATTTTCTCCTTTTCTTTATTTCTTCGTGAAATTGTTTCTACAGAAATTACACATTATTTCTTGAAATTTAATAAAGTGATAAAAAAATTTATAAAATTTTAAGTTTTAAACTAAATTTCTTTTGAACTTTGAAAATAGTGGCACTATTGAATTAGTAATTAAAACTAACTATAAATATCTTATATTTTACCTTTTATCCTTTTTTTTTCTCTTCTTGTTGTATATGTTGAATAAACATAATATATAGTATGTATTTATAAGGATATTAATTATTATATGTTTAAATTTTATAATTAATATTATTAATTTTTTATTTATATTTTTATTATGATTATTCATCTTTTTATTTACTTGAAAATATTAAATATTAAAATAAATAAAAAATATTATAATCAATTGTTAAATCTCACCTTAATAATGTCAAAATTATATTTGCTTTTTAATTATATTATTTCTTTATATTATTATTTTACGCTTAAGATATCTTCATATTTCTTTATTGGGTATGAGACTAACTTCATCTTTTTATTTATATTTTTATAAGGATATTGATTATTATATGTTTAAATTTTATAATTAATATTATTAATTTTTTATTTACATTTTTATTATGATTATTCATCTTTTTATGTACTTGAAAATTTAAATATTAAAATAAATAAAAAATATTATAATCAATTGTTAAATCTCACCTCAATAATGTCAAAATTATGTTTGCTTTTTAATTATATTATTTCTTTTTATTATTATTTTACACTTAATATATCTTCATATTTCTTTATTGGGCATAAGGCTAACTTCTATTTAAGACAAGAATAGTATGTGATAAACCTATCTCGACAAAAAACTTCTAAGAATCGAGCCCAGGATTATTTACTAAGCTTGAAATGCATTGGGACTCAATTAGTTTACATTGAGCAAACTAATTATTAATTTTTATCATTTAGTTTAGTATTATAAGTGAAGGGATGAATAAATAATTATAACAAAAATAAAAATAAAAATTAACTATAAATTTTGAAAGATATGATAATTATTACCTTTATAATTGAAGAATTAATCATGGTATTTATTATCATTTATAAGGTAATATTACGAAAGTTTTATTTTTTAAGAGATTAGGCATTTTATTATTAAAGTACTTTTTTTAAAATTTTAAAATAAATTAATTAAAATTAAAAATACTAATTTTAATGTATTAAATGTAATTCAACGATGAAAGAAGAGGCAGAACGCCTTATAATATTACTATAATTTATATCCTATATATTAATTTTTAATTAAAAAATAAAGCCGAAGTAAAGCAGGCGTAAAGATGCACAAAACCTTAGCCGAAATAATAAAATTTAAGGAAAAATTTTTGAAAGACAGGAACCTATGACAGAAAAGTAGATTTTAAAGAGAATAATTGCATTAAAAAAAACCCGCACAACCCGACAAGATTGTAGGAAAGTAGGTTTAAATTTTTACATGATGTTTACTGAATGAGGATAAGGACAAGGCCTTATAGTTTCGGTACTACCGTCTGCACCACAAACCATTTTCCTCTTTTTTAAAGTCAGTGGCGAATAATTTTTATTTGAAACGGAAGCAATGTATTGAAAAATACCTTTAAGAATTGAATTTGCCTTAAGTTTAGATTTAAAAATTAAAGTTGATAGTTTAATTATTGAAAAATTTAAATTTTCTAAGTTAAAATATTTTATTTAATAATAAATAGAGTTTATAAATTATTTAAACATTATAATTAAAGAATTTAAACTATTAAATTTGATATTTTAAATTAAGTAAAGATAGATATTATTATACAAATTTCACATTTATTCTTAAAGTATCATATTGATTATCAATCCTCATTTATGAAAATTAAGTAAAATTATCTTTTTCCAATTCAAATTTTAAAATTAAATTGTTAAAAAAATTAAAATCCATGGTATTTTCTAAATACCTTATCTAAATACAACATTAAAATTTTTATCAATCTTCAAACATTTTAGAATTTAACCTACTTTTATTAAACTAACTAATTATTAATTAAAAGCACTTATTTTTCTTAGAATTTAACCTACTTATACCAAATGCTAGTTAACTCAAAATAAGATTAGCATCACTCCCTTTGATCATAAGATTAAATTCCCTCAACCGTAATCGTCTTGTTTGATGGCCAAACATTCTTAAGGAGATTCTTAACCTTCAGAAATTAGTTGAATCCCTACTTTCTTATTTAATTGGATTTGATAATAACTTCTAAATGAATCTCCATTGGCGTCATCAATATATTATATAAACATTCTATTTGACGAAATTGAGAAAACCTCTCTTTCTTATCATCTTAATAAAAAAAAAATACATCCAAAGAAAGATAATAATATAATAACACCTCATATTAATTTTGAGAATTCTTTTCCATGAATGTTATAAGTTTAAATTTAAAATTTTTATGTACATTAAATAACTCACCTCCCTGATTAAAAAAAAAAAACACACGTCAAAAGGGAAGGGTAGTGCGTGGAACAATTATGATAGGCGGCTTTAACACAGTGCCATTTTCTAACAAACAATCTCCCACATGTGGTATCCTTAATTCACATTACTTGCACGAAATCCACAAGTAGTGCTGTGAAGAACCTCCAAAATGTGGGCCTATCAGGTTCACGAAAAAGTATTACAGCAGAAGAGAAAAAGATTTTCAGATTCTATTCCATCACCATAGCAATCATGATTCCATTGTCTATATTTTTAAAATGAGTTTTCCTTACATGATAAGGCTAAATATTCTATGTATGAAATCGTACAAAAATTGTTTCTTTTTCTATTTTTTTTAAAAAATAATTTAGGATTTTATCTCAATACATATTTTAGAAATTATGTAATTCTTTTAAAAGGTTCATAATTTATAAATTTAAAGTTTTAATTTATCTCAATAATTTTAGAAATTAAGTAATGGATGTGTGAAAGTTTGCTTCTATCAATAAAATTTGCAATACAAGAATTTTTAACAATTAAAATTAAACTTACAAAAATTATAATAAGTTAAAAAATATGTTATACCTTATTTTGGTGAAACATCAAATGAGAAAATTATTCTATAAATTAGAGATTAATAAATTTTTTTCCATGCAATAAGAATTTTGGACAAAATATTTCATATCTACGCACATCCTAGTGGAACCTTATAAATATAATTCTATATTCTTTTGCATTCAAATTGGCTGTCAAATCAATTGTGGAAAGCAGAAGGCCTGGATAATTTGATCATGCTACAAATTAATAGATCTTAGGAGTTGCTTCTTCTTCTGACCTCATTCATTGCATCTTAAATTTCCAGCTATCCTTCTTCAACAAGGTTGTTCATTATTAGTTAGTTGGTAAATATATAAACCATGTTCCTTCTTTGAATAAAAATTAAAATAAATATAAAAGAGTAAAATAAATAAAAAAATTTTAATAATTAATTTTTGAAAAAAATTATATTTTACTTCATTCAACTATGGAGTCTTTGGATTTTATCCCTTTAAATTATAAAAACTTGAATTTTATTCCTTTTAACTTTATAAAACTTGAATTTTACTTCTATCGTTACTAAGTTAATGGAATATATTAGAAAAATCACTGCTATTATATTTCACTTATTTTTAAAAAAAATTTCACTAATCTTTAAAAAAATTTTACTTATCAGCGGTTATGAACTGTTGTTAATTATTACAGTTATTAACTTGGTAATGGTGGAGGTAAAATTCAAATTTTATAAAGTTGAAGAGTGTAAAATTTAAATTTCTATAGTTAAACGGGGTAAAATTCTATTATTCCATAGTTGGAAGGAGTAAAATGCAGTTTTCTCTTAATTTTTTAACAACCCTTTCTTATAATTATTTTAATTTTTATCAATACACAAATTTTATATCCATGGGTTAAGTAAGAATTTTTCATCCAGACAAACAGACGCACAGATCAGCCAAGGAAATAAAATCAGTTGGCCAATTTTGTTTAATCGTAGTTTCAGTGAACTTAACGTCTTACTTATTTGCCCCACTAGACTTTATATCCTGATTTGTGCTTTGGAAATGACAGTATATACGGATGGATTTTATATCACCTAGTATATAATAAAGTAAAAATTTCATCTCACTTATAATTTATGGTTGAAGTTATCATCCATCAAATTGCCAGCAGAGGATTGCCTTGAGAGGACCGAAGAGCAACCCATGCAAGCCGTCTTGGATTGTGATGATCACTCAAGTTAGCAATTCTCGTAGTAACGGGCAAGTGTTTTGATGATCGTAAGTCTCGTGAAAATGAACTTTGAAGATATTTATAGTAGTTAGGATAATTGATCATTTAATCAAATATTTTTACGTGAGTCTATTCGGTTGGATGGAACCATCTTGATGAGGGTGATTAAATCCTTTGATTCAAGTGACAAGCAAAAAAAAAAAAAAAATAGACAAGAAAAGAAAATTGGTAGCTTTTAGATTGAAAGTAGCTCAACTTATAAGTTGACACCCCAATTGTTTTGATAATTTTCTATATAAAAATCATTCAAACCATAGTTTCCCTATACACATTTTAGAGAAAAAAATACATAATAAAAAAATGTTTTGAAATAGTGCTACTAACGGTAATATTTATTCAACAAGGCCTTATTATCTATCAATATGTGTCGCTAGCCCTGAGTTAGCACCACTAATGATTAATATTTTATTAATGAGAATTTACTGCATATCATCCCTTCCAACGAACTAATTGAACACCCAGCTGATTCCTTGACTACTTATGTAATTATGTGTTTACGGAGTTAAAATGTTACAAGTGAGTTAGTTTTACATCTTTCTAGTTTTTTTTTTTTTTTTTTCCTTTTATTCTACAATTTAAGACCAGAGAAATTGATGACAGCATATCTTCTGCTCATTCCTCATGCTTATCAGCAATACTCCGAATGATGGAGAGACATAAAGATCCATTTGGGATAAATGCTCGAGTTTTTCAGCATATGTGCATGAATGATGGACAAAAATGAGAAAGAATTTAATTTGGGAAGATTTAGATTGATGACCAAGGAGAGTACTAAAAGGAAGATGATATGGTCCCTGGCTTTTCAGTTGTACTAAACTGCTATTGGTGTCAGCAAGACAACATTTTGATTGTCTTGTAATCACTCATCAAATGCATTGCATACTATAAAGTAAGGAGCTTTACAACTTATTTAAAGTGAGAGTTATACTATATATATTCATTTAAACATGTTACAAGATTATTCTTCTCCATAAATTATAAGGTCATCGAATTTACTTTTTTATTAAAAAGAATGTATAATATACTTTTGAAATGGACAAAAATGTGTCAAATTTTTCGTTTTAGTTATATACATTCCTTTAAAGATACTTTTAAGTTATTTTTGTTTGCAAATTATAAAATTTATAATTTTGCATTTTTCACTTTTTATTAGAGAAAGTGATTGATACATTCCTATTATTTAAAGTGGATGAGTAATAATTGATGTATGACTCATTTTGCATCCAATTATCATATGTGACATCCACCCTTTCTGATTGATTGTGAAACAATTTATAAAAATTCATACAATACATCTATTTCAAAGTGGACGAAGGAGAAAAAGAATCAAATTTTTTTTATAATTTGGAATGCAAAGTAAAGCAAGCCCTCTGGAAACTGAAGGAGTATGTGCCTGCAACTACTTTGAATAATAATTGACTAAAGAGTCTGGCACATGTGTTCCATGTGGAAGGACAAATGATGTTAAAGTTCTTCTCTTTTTCCCTTTATTACAATTGAGGACTAGTTCACATTTTAGTGCTGGAATCAAATTTGCAACTCTGGCCCTCGGTGTGTCAATGTAGGATTAATTTTTATATCACTATAATTATTTAAGATTATTTTTTAAGTATAATATTTTTTAACCATGGAGATTTTTCCTTAATTAAGAATCTGCTACCCATATTCGGAAAGAAAAGTTATGTCAGAGTCAGTGGCTGCTTTTGGTATTCAGAACAAACACATGATATTTCATGGTATGTCAGATTGATGGACTTCTGATATTGATTGTTAAAATCACAGTAACCTTTATGCTGTCCTAAGATTTCAAAATATTGCAATTTTAGAAATTATTAAAATAAAATTATTTAATCATATCTACTAAAAAATAAATAATTCTGATTAAACTGTTCTAATCTAAAGGTTTCTGAACTTATCATATCATTCTAAAATTTGAAACTTAAAAGATAACAAAGCAAGTCCTAGAATTACATACCATTCTTATTAACAATGATATTCCTTTGAGCTAATTATAACAATATGCATATATGCTTCATTATCAAAAACTATGCAATGACAATCTCAATTGCTATAGTTTTAATTAAGAAATAAGAACCATTTAAGTTGGGGTTAATTCGATGGATTTAACTTGAAGGAGATTAAAGTTTCATTCTTTTGTGCCAAAGAAATAAAAAATAGATTTTAACAAGCATTGCCCTTCCACAGCCTTTCCTTTAAGCCAGAAAAAAAGTAGAGACAGAATGGCATCTTAGAAACCAGCTTCCTAAAATATTTTGCAACACTAACTTCTACCTTTAAATCTCCATTCAATTATACAGCAAAGATTACAGAAGTCAAAGCTACAAACAACCTAGTCTCTATTTCTTCATTTCCTTCCTTTTCATTTCCATCCCACCCTTTTTCTTTTCAGAAAAGCTAGTTGTACAGCCATTTTATTCACAATCAATTCACCTCCAAACACAATTGTGGGTGTTAGACAACATGGACCAATTGGAATAATACTAATTGCACACATTATCCTTCACACAATCATTCCCATTTTCACACATAGCATAATTGAAGTCAAATTGGATGTACCTGATTTTAAATAGACAGGGTTAACTTTATTCAAATTGTGCAATGTGTGCAACGTGAGAGAAAGCATGAGTGATTAATGCATATGAAGTAGCACTTCTCAGCCAATTGTGATTGGCTCTGGTTATGCAACAAGCTTTACTCTCCTTTTGGGTGGATTCTGATAATGGAGGGCTAAGATTTGCCATTAGTAATTGGCAATTATCCTGCCTCCTACTCAGCAACAGATACAACCACATGTTCATGGCCTCTTGATGTATTTTCTGCAGTATGATGGCTAATTCCAGTTTCAGCAGCCACAGCAGCAACCCCAGCAGCAGCAGCAGCTACACCAGAACCCCTTGGCTGCTCAAGCAAAGACTGCCTGCAAGTTGGGCAAGAAGATTGTGAGAGCAACCAAGGATCTATGCACCTCACATGAAATCCATGGTTACATTTGGGCAGAACTCTCACTTTCTCCCCGTCCACAAACTCCCCGAGGCAAATCGGACATTCTGTGGCTGAAAAATAACTACCTGAAGCACCATACACAGTAATAGGGATCTGCCTCAGTGCACTCTTCTTCAATCCTTTCGAGGCCAAACGCGAGGCTGCTTCATCTCCTCTATCAAAAGAAAAACTTCTGCTGCATCTGAGAGCGCAACGGACGATTGAATTGAGTCCCAGAGCACATACCAGTGCACAAAGCAAAGCTGCTAAGATAATAACCATGTTGGTGTCGAAGTTGGTCTCAGTTGAATAAGATCCCTTTGTCCCATTCACATTACCTGGTGAGGATGAGCTTAAATCTGCATCTAGCAATAGCCGGCGAGGCCGGTAACATGGGACATCCATTGTGGATCTTTTTGTGTTCACTACTTCAGAAGCACCAATCATTTTCAGTAGCAGAAAGAGCCAATTCTTCTTCTCTTTTGATACCAGCTGATGTTTCTAAGCCTGCTGCTTGCAAAGCTTGTGAAAATGGACTTGAAATTCTTCTGTTCCACAGTTTCTCAGCTGCAAATCCACTCAGAGAGGAAATTGAGCTCAGGCTTTTCAATAATGAATTTCTGGTACCAGATGACTTTCAAAGGCTAACTTTGAAAAATTTTGATGGTAAACAACAGAAAGAAGTGTAAGGAAGGCAAGTAGGGTCTAAATTTTCTTGTACATAGGGTTTTCTTTATTCCTTGCTTGATCTAGTAACAGCAAAAGGCAGAGTTGAACCTCTGGAGTTATGGTAATTTCTGGCAGGCTTCCAAATAACTAGACTTCAATTATCAGAGAAGCATGTCATTGGTCACTAGGATAAGGGAAGAGATGGTGTATAGCATCTGACTTTTTAGAAACAAATCTCAATTTCCTCCATAATACAGAATCAAACAAAACCCAAATCCTTAGTTCTCAAATCTCAATTCACTAATAATGGTCTGCCCACTCTAATCCAATCAAAACCCTTTATATTTTCACTTATAGGCCACCAAAACCTATCGTACAAACCATGACTATGAAAATTCTTGATTGGCCTTACCAGGCTTTGTGATGTCTTCCAATAGGAGTGGTTGGAGTTTTTTCCTCCTGCTATTCACAATAGAAAAATTATGGAGAGAGAGACTCAATTTTGTGAAGCGAAAGGACAGAGAGAAGGTATGGCTTTTATGTTGTGTGTGTAGAAAATAAGGGAGTGGTTGTATTTTAAATGCTTTTTCAACTGGGACACAGATACCATGCTTACCAAAATGAAAGCAACAGTTATGAGGCTCTGTTTGCTGTCTTCTTGCTTTTATTGTTGTTGTGAAATACATGACTTGCATAGGTTTTCTAAGTCTTGGAATCAAGAAATGGGAGTGAAGGTGGTTTGGAATCTTGATTATGGTACCTGATCCCACCTAATCACAATTAGCTTATTTGGAGAAGCACTTATTCTCAGCACCAAATCCTTCTCCCACTCCTCTACTCCACCATTAGTTTAAAGTTGAAGTAATCTGTGCCTTCATTTTTTTTCCTTAGCCTGTGTCAATTATTGGATTGCAATATTGAGATACTTCAACCAATAGTCTGACCCCATTTTGATTAAGTTAACCCCACTTTGATTAATACATTGGTAACCCACAGTTCCTGGATTGCCTTTCCTGTTTAAACAGCAGTCACAACTTCAGTAGGCCACTCCTTTTAGCAAAAGTCCGATATGAATTTGGATCCTCTTCTGTTCTTATTAATCATTTTGATCTCTAGTCACATAAAGATAAACATAACATTTTATCTTGCTTTCAGTTTAGAGATTCAGAAAATATTTTGAACATCTCATATTGGTATTCAATATTAGTGAGAGATGGGTACAAAATTTTCCAAGTCATAACAAATATTTTCGAGTATGATTACATATAAAAATATTGTGTTTTTCTTGCATCATCCTGAGACTAACCTGATCAAGCTTATTTGGCATATTTTAAAATTAAATTTTATTTTATTTTGAAATAAATCTATTAAAAAATCATGTTTGAATTTAAATTTTTTAGATTTCATTTCATTTTAAAATCTTATTTTATTTACATTATTATCATTTTGAAATCTCATGAAATTAGATAGGATTTAGTAGAAATTCATTCCATTTCAAAAGTAATATTTTCATTGGATAATCTTATCCTTAATTTTTTAAGTTATTAATGACTATCTCTCTCTATTTGAATTTTTCTATTTTAATTTTAATAATAATATTATAAATATAAACATTTGAAATGAATTTTATAAGTTTTAATAAAGTTTAAACAAAAAAATTCATTTCAAAGTGAAATAAAATCATATTTTATATAATTTATTCTAAATAAAAAAATTTATTTAAAAATAAAATAAAATTATTTTTATTAAAATAAAATAAAATAAAATATATTTTTTAATGTGTCGATAAAAGAAAAAAAATCGAATTCTGCATGAAATTTTGTGCATCTACCTCTCCGAAACAAAACGGATATCACCAATACTGACATGAAATTCGTGTGGCATTAATTGGAATCTTTTCCTTATCATTAAACTGATTTAACTGCCACCACTTGCACAATCAAGCCATGGTATACGGAGGTGCTTATCTCAAAGCAAAGTTTGATTGGTTGAACAAAACGTCCTCAAACTGACCTGTTTTTGAATTACATGTCTGTGAAAGAGACCAGCGCGCATAGCTGCAAACATGAAAAATAAAAATACCCCTGCCGTGTTTCACCAAGAATTTAAAGAAATCACGAAAACTAAGTGATATTTATTTCTTTTAATTTTTTGTAATGAAAAATTCAGGAATAAGAGAAATTACTTTACTCCTTCAAGCTTAGGATATGTTACTAGCTTCTTTAAGGATTTATAAGTGTACTTATGTATTATTTAATCACTTGAAATTACTAGTAATTAAAATTGAATCTAAAATATTGATGATCGAAAATAACGAATCTTATCAAGCAGAAGAGAAGATTAAATGAAATTTATTTCTGGCATTGTTATTTTCGGTGAGACAGTGACTTGCTCATTTGCTTGAGGAAGTTGGATTTTGCAATGAGGTTAGAAAAGAGTGAGCACATGGGAGTTTTCAACACACTATGGGGCCACACCAAAGGCAGTGAAATGTGGCTACGCGCTGCTTTTTTCAGCCTCGGTATTTGCTTTCTGTAATCCAGTTTGAGATTGCCACTTGTCCCTTTGGATTGGCTTATGCCCCATGCAAATCCCATCAAGCCATGTTCAGTATTCTCAGTTCTCCCCTACTTTGCTATATATATATATATATATATACACACACACATACTAACATCTCTCAGGCCCCGTAGACTATAGATATACACTTGATTAATATCAGAATTAGGGGTACGATCCCTATTTTTGGCACTTAGAACCGTAACAACCATGTGAGTCAGTAAGCGTCTATTATTATAAATTTATAATCAGTCAAAGAAGGTTGCGTCCTGCTGATATCTTACCCTATGTTTGGATTGGAGATAACGCCAAAACGGAGGAAACGGAGTCGGTAGGAAGGAAAGTTTATCTCATAGTTATCTCTATTTAAAATTTTAATTGAAGAAAGGAAAAAATTTGATGCTTATGATTAATTCTTTAAAATTTTTACCAAATCTCTCATTATTGTATTCTTATCATTTAAATAACTTTTTAAACATTTAAATGAATTGAAAAAAGTATGATTTAACCATTAATTTTTCTCCTTTTTTTCCTTTCTATTTTCTTCTATTGCCTTTTTTTTTTCCAATCTAACTTTCAAATATAATTAGTATTAAAGGTAGAAGTTTCGCACTCTATAAAATAACTTTGCTTACATTATATTTAGGCGAGGGAGTTAAAATATGAAGGAAAGATATGAGAGAAAAGGTTATGTTGTTTTCTTTTTATTTGATTAAGAGGAGAAGAAATTTGAAATTTATAACTAATTCTTCAAATTCCTTGATTTCTAGTTATTTTGTATTCTTCTAATTCAAAAGGCCTTTTCATATTTAAATAAGAGAAAAGAAAATAATAACTTAACTATTTATTTTCCTTCCTTTCTTTTCCTTTTATTTTGTCTCATTTTTCCCTTTTTTCCTCTTTCTAAGTTCTAAACATATACTCGGAGACAAAAGCCAATAAGTGAGGAGAGATTACACAAATTCAATTGAATTTTGCGGGCTTTGGTAACGCAAGGGATGGTTGGAAGCAATTACCTACCTATTCGAGGCCAAAAATTCAAGCTTTGAGAAGAGATTCTTGTGCAAGCAAATTTAGTTGAATTTTACTAGGTTATGTAATAGAAGGATGGTTGGAAGCAGGTAATTGCCCATTTGAGACCAAAGATTCAAGCTTTGAGAACCTATAAGATGATGCGAGTTGCACTTCAATTAAATGTTTGAAGTTAAAATTTATGGCATGTTTGGATATGTGAGAATAGACGGGAGGAGAAAGAACTCTTTGTTTGAAAATTTTAATTAAAGAGAAAAAGAGATTGAAGATCCATAATTAATCCTCCAAAAACCTTCTATTATTTACTCTTCCCATTTGAAGAATTTTGAAAGATTTTGACTTAATTATTTATTTTACTACCATTAATTTGCTTTTTTTTTTTCCTAACTTTCAAACACACCATCAAATCCTTCGAGGCAGTGATTGACAAGGACTAATTAGGCTGTCATTTAATTAGCAACTTGAGCCGCGCAGAGAAAATAGGTTTTATCAGATTTCGAGAACAAATGCATGTGATTAACGGATTTGTTTAATCGAAATGTTTCATTCTAAATCACAGCTGTTATCATGATTTTATTATAATTAACAAAATTGTGGATAAATACAAGAATATACAGTGATTGCAATATAAAATTACAAAAGATCGCAAATAGAATACAATTTGTAACATTAATATTGCATATAATATTACAATTATGAGCCACAATGTAAAACTTCGATCGTGTGCAGTAAGATCACGGTTTGTGGCAGCATGCAAGCCCCTGTGCTACTGTCACTGTTAGTGCCACTTTCATGGCGTTGTTTGCTCTTTTTTTCCGATGCCTATAATGATTCTGGGCATTATTTATTTGTGTAGGCTTTCTGGCTTTGCATTGACTTCAGCAGCAGCCACTACAGAACAACAGAATTTGTCACTCGTGTGTTATTGTTGTTTTGGGGTCCAACATATAGAAAAGAAATTCCAATATGCAGTGTAGCTGAGCATGGATTCTTATTCGAGTGAGAGAAAAATACAAATTTGAAAGGAGAAAGACATGTTAATCTTTGAAAGTACGGCTTCCTTTCCTTTTGAGATCTAACACATAGAATAAGAATATTTGAATTGTTGTTTGCTTATTATTTTTAAAATGATTTTATATTTTTATGTTTTTAGACGTAAAAGTTGTTATTTAATAAATTATTTTTTAATTTATTTGTATAATTTAAAAATAAAAATAAAAATAAAAAATAGAAATGATTTTTAAATATTTCTTAATTTGTTCTTTTATTTTTTTATAAATAAAATATTTTTATTTATTCCTCCAAACATCATCTATTCTTTATTTTGTTTAAATTTAAAAATTATTTTTTAAAATAAAAAATAATTTTTAAAAAATAAAAAAATATTCAAATAAATTTTATTTTCCTTACATTAATATTGAGTTTTTAGTACTAATATAGCACTAGAGATTTTTCCATTAAGCAAGGTTTTGAATCACATATTGGATAAAAAAAATTTATTAATGCTCTAAAGCTTCGCAATGGTTATCTATCCTGCTTAATGATTAAAAAAACTCTAATAGGTTGCTCATTGGATGGCCATAGTCATGGGAGCCGTTGAAATGGATTCAGATTTGTGAATCTACAAAAATTAGGATTCATAAAAAGTGAATTTATTTAAATACAGATTTAAAACAATCCAATTTATTGTGTCAGTAGTTTACATAAACAAATTCATGTTCTTTTTTTTATGGTACATTTTGGCGTAGACTAATTTTCTACATAAATCTTTATTCAATAAATCCATTACTTACTCCAAAACTCAATTCTTTATCTTTAAAATTAACTCAACTTAAATAAATTATTTCTAAATTAATGATTTTGCTTATAAATTAATAATTTTAAAGTTAAAAAAATTTTATTATAATTTATTTGATCCTAAATTATTGATGTAGATTAAAAATATACTAAATATATAATTTTCTAATTTATAATTATTATTTTAAATTTAAAATTATTTTTTTAAAAAAAATTATGAACCCAACTAGCAAGTCCACAATCTATAATCTTTAGATTTCGAACTCTCGTTTAGGGAATCAACAATTTTTATAGATCAAACCTAATCCAATTCATTTATGATTGATTTGAGTGAATGAATCCATCTTGATTTGAGTGAATGAATTCGTAGATGGATGGGACAAATATGTTTAATAATTATAATAGCCACCAAATATCTAAAAACATTTTTTACATTTTTTAAAAAAAATATATATAGCTTAAAAAGTTAATAAATTTTTATATAAGTATTTAATAAAATTTTATTTTAGCTCACAGTACTTTAAAATATTCTTATTATTATAGGATTTTTTTTTATCATTACATTGGGGGTAGAAAACTAGATAGAGTAACTAAAACAGGCCAAAACTTCCAGATGATTTGTCAACTTACAAGTTTTAAAAGAATTTAAACTTTAATTTTATAAGTTCTAAAAGTCACGAGTTGTAATTGGCATGACTCGGGAAAGCTCACAATAATATGGGATTAGTGTGCAAACAAGTTGAATGATCATGATTTTTTTTATATTTTTAAATTTTATGTAAGTTAATATTTTTAATTTATATAAAATTATATTCTTATTTTTTATTTTTAATTATGTAAGATTATGTTATGAATAATTTATATATAATATTATTATTTTATAGATATTTTATGACTTTTATTTTATATATAAAATATTTTTTAAGGTTATATATAAATTTAAAATGTATTATGATTAATTTAGAAATGAATATGTGATATTTTTGAGTTATTTTAATTTTTTATTATTTAAAAGTTAAAAATTATAAAAAAAAAAAATCATACGCCAACTTAGATTTATAAGGACCAGATTAGACATTAAAAAAATGGATAAATCCAGCTTAACTTATTTAACGGTTAATTTGTTCAAATCGATTCGATCTGTCCGTTCCATGGCTCTAGTAACTAAAAGAAAGGTGGGGATTGTGGTGTTCAACACCCTCGCTCTAGGGTACCCCACTTCGAGGCACAAAGATGAAAGATGGGCCCCTCGAACCGGGTGAAATGAGTTCGATTTTGGATGGGCCATATCTATTTCCTCTCTTCTCATCACCCTTGTAATAAAAGTTGGATCACCCAATGTTCTGCCTTGGCCCAATTTTGCAAGAACATAAAAAACCTCAATATTATTATTTATTATTATATTTTAATAAATTAAACTTAATTTTATTATTGACATTCGAATATTCAAATTTTAATAATAATTTATTAATAATATTATATTAAATTTTCAATAATATTTAGAGGGTCGAATATTTTAATTCTTAAAATTATTTTTCTTCAATTTCAAAATAAATAAATAAAATAAAACTATGCAAAATTATAATTATGATTATAATTTTTTCCAAATAATGATATGCACATATAATTTTATCCTTTTGTTACAAAGGAATGAAATTTTTATTTGATATAATGATACAATAATTAATTATAGACAAATTTAAATATGTGTCTTGATTTTATACTTCGCATAACTATTATTAATAATTCATTTTTTATACAAAATTTGTATTAAATATTTTTAATAATAAAAATTATAATTAAATAATAAATTATCATTAATTTATTATTTTTTAATTGTTATTTTTTACATTAAAAATTTTGCATTAATTAATTTTTATAGAAATCAATTATTACTAAAAGTTATATTAAATATAAAATTAATTTATACACTATAATTAATCAATAATTACTTATATCGCTATATCAAACAAATTCAAAATTATATGTGTGAATTATTACTGATGAATAAAATTATAATTGTAGTTTTATATAATTTAAAAACTATTTTATAATTCTCTTGCAATTATAAGGAGCAAATTATTAATTTTACCTTAATTTTGTAAGAGACAATTTTTTACTCTAGTAATGTAATGGAAGCAGTTTCTGAAACGACATCGTTTAATGAACGTTATAACCAACCTTGTCTTCTGGAAGGAGACTTCCTCGAATGGCTCGCAACCTGACAGTGAGCTTCGAGGGAATGAACAAAGCAAGAAGAAGACAATAGCGCAGAGACCCGCAGTGACCTGGGATTTGCTATTGCTAATGCAAACCAGGCCACTCTGAATGATGTCGTTTCGCAATGGCTCCTTCCACCGACGAGCTCAATCCGAGGTGCAATTCCGAATCCCCGATGACTTCGATCTGGATTTGGCTCCTTTCGATGATGATCCTCCCGCCAATTTTGAAGGTTTAGGATCTGACGACGACCTTTTCCGCGCCTATACGGATTTTGACAAATCTGGATCTAAACTCCAACTCGGACCCTTCTCCTCTCCCAAACCCGAATTCGGAGGAGAAAGTAGCAGTAATGGCAATGGTAATCGTGGTAAGGTCGAGAACTGTGGTGAGGGTGAGAAGCTGGGCATACCCATGCATCGGCATTGCAATTCAACTGATGAATTCTCTGGATTGGAGGCCATCGAGGCCAAGAAGGCTATGGCTCCTGATAAGCTTGCTGAACTGTGGACCATTGATCCCAAGCGAGCAAAAAGGTTATGTTTTATGCGACTCTGTTACAACCAGTCATCTCGTTGGCGAATTTTTCAGTTGGTACTTGATATAGTTTAACCTTTTCCTATTAGTGGAGCCTTGAGTTTTGAAAGGAATATGATTTCTACATGACGCACTTTTCTGTGGTTAGAGGGTAAAAGTAAAAGGAATCTGATTTGCCCTGTTGCCTGGACCATGGACCATGGTGATTGGTGTGGCCCCAAGAGTAACTTTTTTTCTAGTACCCTTTACCTATTCCAGTTACTTGAGTTAAATTCTTGGAGTTAAGATGTCTGAAGCATACACATTCATATGCTGAATGTTGTTGGTACTTAACTAGGTGAAGCTATTCGTAAATGGAAATTGATCTGCCGTTTTCATATCCACCTCCAATTTTTTAAGATGAGAAATCTTTCTTCCTAATCAATAGGATATTTGTATAATGTACTCTGGTTGTCTAATTGGCAAGCTCGGCTATGACTTTCCTTTAGATATATAACATTGGAAATTATATCTTAGTATTGTACGAAACTTATTGTCAGTTCATCTGATTAGGAAAAAAGGCATTCTATTATCCAAGTTTAATGATTTTATGGATGCAATGGCCATAATTAATTTGAACTATATTTTTTAACAGGCTATAACGATCTCATTCATGATTCAACATTGACAAGCTATGATGTCAGTTCTTCTGAATTTTTTTTTTTTAAGAAAAATGAAAGTCTACTACATTCAATTAAGAAACCATTTTTTTGGCTTGTCCCGTAGGTATGGTCATAATTTTTAATTATTGAATAATATATTCCCATCACTATTGAGTAGGAGATAAAGTGTGTATTTTGATGCAGGATTCTGGCAAACAGGCAATCTGCAGCCCGTTCAAAAGAAAGGAAAGCTCGTTATGTATTAGAACTTGAGAGAAAAATTCAAACCCTTCAAATAGAAGCAACTACTCTTTCAGCTCAACTAAATCTTTTTCAGGTTCTTATTGAAACATATTAGTCAGGTGTTTATTGATGTATTCCTTTACATTGAATAGATTTGATTAGCCCCGTTGAACCTAATATAATTATTTTACGGTGCTAGTGCTACGGCTCTCAGCCCCTCTCATATCTGCCACTAAGATTTTTTTTTTTTAGTACTGCATCTATAAAAATGTGCATTTTCATTTTTTGTTGAATACTGACTTTGCTTATAGTTTACCATAGATCTTGCATTAGGCAATTGCTACTGATATAAAGGTCAGATTCCCTTGCTTCACAAGTAGCTGATTTATAGTAGTATTGAGAAATATATAAAAGTCTTGATGAAAGTATTAGCAACATTTTGATTGCTGAAAGTTTTCGTTGTGCTTACTTGTGACAGCCTCAATATGCTACATATCCTTCCTCCAAACTTTGTGAAGACCGATGATTGGAAATAGTTGTCCTCAATTCCCAACTATTAGTGATTTGTACTTCAGTTGTTAGTGTTATTGCTTCTTGCAGTCACGGAATTTTCTTGACTAAGGACATTCTTGTTTTTATAGACTGCACCTTATTCAGAAGTTGTGAAACTCTTCTTTTTCTAATGGATTGCTTTAAAATAATGACACTGCGACCAAGGTCTTATCATTTTGAATCATGTTCTTTTTCCAGAGAGATACAAATGGTCTGACTACTGAAAATACAGAGCTTAAGCTTCGGTTACAAGCTATGGAGCAACAAGCTAAATTATGCGATGGTATGTTTTAGCCATATAAATATTTGATAATATTGGTAGACTGCTAACAATTCTAACCTATTCTCCTAATTTGTCCATCCTTAGTCAAATGTCCCTGTTGCTATACATGAAAATCTTTGATATCAGTCAAAAGCAATGAATTGAATTATTTCTAGTTTGTGTTGCATAAATACATGGGCAATAATTGTTTCTGAGAAATTAATTTCAAAGTTTGAGGCTATTGAATTGAAACTTTATAAAAATTTTGAGAACTTCTGTTCTCCTGAAATAGAGGAAATAAACAGAAATATTAAGTTCAGACCTGTTCATGACTAATAGCCAATTAGTAATGTGTCCTTTCTGTTACACTTTCAGCTAATATATTGTCATGCTTCGTTAGTGAAAACCAGCTTCACTTCTGCTTCTTACCGCCCTCCTCTCCTTTGAAAATAACAAATTGCAGCTGTAAATGATGCATTGAAGAAAGAAGTTGATAGGCTCAAGTTTGCTACTGGAGAGACAATATCTCCTTCTGATACCTTTCGTTTGGGAATGCATCAAATGTCATATCCCCAAGCTTCCTTCTTCTCGCATCAGTCACAACATGGGCCAAGTGAACCTCAGACCATGCAAATGCAGCAAATGCATCCACTACCATCTAATGTGTCCACTTCACATCAGCCTCTGCTTCCTGCAGCCAACCCATATGACTTGTCGGAAATGTTGCCACCGGATTCTCTTGACCAATTTCAAGAGCGTGAGATAGACAGCCGGGGTTCTCATTTTGTAATGCTTGATGGTCCTTCAACAATGGCTTTTGATATTTGACTGACCTAACATGTTACCAACCTGTTTATTGGATTGTTCATAGACTGACTTGAGTGAGACCGAAAGGTATTGATTTTGTTATTTTATTTTATTTAATTAATTTCTTTTTTTTTTTGGGTGAATTGTTTGGGTGCACGAGCTCCTTTTTTTAATTAGACTAAAAGGAATCTTTCATGTATTGAGCTCCAAATGCACGGGAGGTTGTTTCACTTCATAATTCGCAATGCAGTGCACCAGTAACATTTCCTTCTTTTTGGCATTTGCTTGGGTACATTCTGCACTTTTATTTCATTAGACCTTGTCTTGGAGAAGCATTGTCTCTGTCTTTTTGTGCTTGTCTTTGCAATCGCCATCAGATGTTGTCATCTCTCAATTTCAGCCCCCCCCCCCCCCCCTTTTCTTGACTAATATCAGTTGCAAACAGTTCAATACAGATAGACCTGGTTTGCCATTGATGGACCATGATGTTTCATTGTTGTCCTTATTAAATAGTAGACATAATTTTGTTAATTCATTATGGTTGTTGGAAATTTTGAGGAATTTGTGTTATGGTTGGCTACGAGTTCTCTCTCTCTCTCTCTCGAATGCATGATATATCTAAACATGAAGAAATTCTTGCATGCTTCAACTATATCACGTGTCCTGAGTTATAACCTGATAAATGAAGGACAGCTATTAGTGTTTACAATTTGGAAATTTAAAAACCAAATTTTTAATATGTATGAATTTTATAAAACTTACAAATAGATAATAAATATGGGAGATAATTGAGGAGTCGTGGCACAAAACTTGACAAATGGACACTGTTGCATGCAGGAATTTCTCCTAAACATGGGTCTTTGTTGTGTTGGGCGGCGAATGGTAAGCTCCCTTTTCCCTGGCTCCATCTGTTGTTGCTGTTTTTGCTCTTGATTCTTTTCTCTGACATCAGATGGCATTTCTCGCACATCACTGCTGAATTGAGTTGCTTAATTTTGATCATAGTAGGAAGAGACACAATTTTTGTGAGCATTCAATCTTATTTCCCAAGAAGAGATTGTGTCTATCCATTTTTTCTTTTGAATAACAATAACAGGAGCATACAAGAATTTGCTGGCAAGGGGCATGATAATTAAGATGTAATTGTAATTTTATGAGCTATAAAGTTTGAATTAGCGCAAGTTATAGTTGAATTACTATGAACGGTTTGTGATCCAACTTCATGAATTCGTGTCATTTGGATGGTTCAAAGCAAATGTTTTGATTTTGAGTTGTTGCTTCGAAAAATATTGTTGCGTTTCTCACTGTTGTGTGCTGAAACCAGTCTCCTACTGCCATGTAAACTATCCACACCGTTAATTTTATCGGCGAGTTTAATCGAACCTGAGAAGTTCTTTTGTTGCACTGAATGTTTTTAATTGTATGTACTAATCACCAAGTCATTACTTCATTTTATTTCATGGCAAAGCGTCAATTTTTTACCAATAAAAAGATAGAGAATTTTTTAGAATGCTAACATTTTGATGGAGCTATAGTAATGAATTTGCTCTTTAGGTAATATTTATGACTCAATTGAATAGTACATAATGAATGAATAGTTTTTTAATGATGCCGAGGATAGTCAATATTAGTTTCTTTTACTTGCTCTTCCTCTTAGTCAATTAATTAAGGGGATATATAATTTTTACTAATTTTTATTACATATAAATGTACTTTCTCCCCACTATTTAATAAAATGTTCATTTTAATTAATTTAGTGGATGTAATCTGAATAATTTTAATGCACTAAATACAATTAAAAATCTCTCTAGAAGAGGGATATCCACTGGTTAGTGTTTTTTTCTCTTTTTCTCTCTCTCTCTCTCTCTCTTTTTCGCAGTACACTGGCCACGGGGGGAGAAGGATGGGGGAAGGGGATGGGATATGGGATGAGTGGCAGTCGAACTCCCACCCCTTAATACCACTCTACAAGGAGGCATAAGTTTGTGCCATTGATTGCAAGGCTCCGGCGGTGGTGGTTTTTTTTTTTTTTTTTGGGGTCATAAACCAAAGTTTGGTCTTTAAAACCTGAACTGTAGTGGCCCTTTCGTTATTTATATATTATTATATCAATAAAAGATTGTTAAAATTTATTTTATGTTATTAAAATTTTTTAATTATTATTATTTTTTTAATTATGTGCATTTTTTTCATTCATTAAATATTTTATATTAATAGCCAATGAAATTTAACCTCTTTCAAGTTAACCGCACTTATTTGTTACTACTTTGTAAATAAGTAAATATATAAATTTTTGTGACATTCGATTAAGACATGTATATTTGGTATTATTCATTACATGAGCAAGAGTGAAATCATATAAAGGCGTTTTTTCATATCAAAATGCCCTCATTTTTAAGAATTTTTGCTTGACTATCCTATTTCGATTTTTTTAAAATTATTCCTTTATGGCAGAATTAGCAAATTTGTTTTCAATAAAATTAATAATTTCATCCTTAAAATTGTAATATCTTGGCAAAATAGTCTCTAGATAATATAATGTTGTAATTTCATTCCTGACTAATAATCTATAATATAATTTTATTTATCAAATATAATGTTGTAATTTCATTCCTAACTAATAATCTATAATATAATTTTATTTATTAGTCATATTATTCAAAGATAAAATTGTCAATATGTATGAATAAAATTATATATGTAAATTATTATTTAAAAATAAAATTATAATTTCATATTATCTAAGGGTCTTTTTCCTATCATCTTACAATTTAAATAATGAAATTATTAATTTTAATATTTTTAAGATATGCGCTAGCGTTATAACATACAGTGATTCACAGAGTATAGGATGTGGGCGCATTATAAACAAACAGGATAACGTTTTCTCTAATTTGGCAAAAAGAGTAGTTTGGAAAATTATTTTTACAATGGGACAAATATATAAAAATAAAAAAAGAAAAATGGGAGCATTTTGGTGAAGAGGCCCTAATGTCGAATATAGAGTTATTGAAATAGGTTAAAGCTCATAAGCGAGTTTGTTAGTCCACAAATTTTAAAGGAGTAGGGTCTTCATTTTAGAGATCTTAAAAATTGTGGGTCACAATTGGTCAGATCCGCACCAACTGATATGCAGTGTGGATTGGCTGAATGGCCGACAAAATTTTTTTTTTTAATCTCTAATTTTAAATTTTACATAAGATTATATTTTAAATTCATATAAAATTATATTTTTATTTTTTATTTTTAATTATATAGAATTATGTTATAAATAATTTATAAACAATATGTTTATTTTATAAACATTTTATGACTTATATATTATATATACAATATTTTTTTGTTGTTATATATAAATTTAAAATGTATTATGACTAGTTTATAAATAAATTTATTGGATTTTTAATAATTTTAAATTTTTTAGTATTTGAAATTTAAAAATATTATTTTAAAAAATAAAATTAAAAAAAAAGCCACCGGACCAGAATTTATAAGGACCAAATTAGGACCTTCACATTGGAGGCCAGTAAAAAATTCAAATAGGTCTAATTCGACCTATTTAATGATCAATTCGCTCCAATCAAACATACATGGTCCCTCTTGGTTAAATGTATATGATTTGTTGACATTACAAAGACATTATAATTTGTTTTAAAAAAATGAGGAATTGCAAAGCAAGTAGAAAGATAGTATTCTTAACAACACATTAACATCCAATATTAATTTAACATTTTAATCTCCTCATGTTATAATTTCAAACTTAGAATTTTATATATTTACATTAAATGAATTAATTATTACTCATACCATCATAAATAAATAAAACAATTATTTTATAGGTTTTATATACATTTAAAATGATAATCAACAATTTTCTTTCCTTTTTCCTTCTTCTCGACAAAGCATTAATTAATGTTTAAAATGTGACAAATCATTTGAAGAGAAAGTTGTGTTCCAAACTTCATAGCGGATATGTCCCCTTACAACGCTTAAGAATGGCCTACAGTGTCCCAAGCCAACACCCTCCATTTAAGGGCACATGAGATTGTAGGGTTTGCAACATACTAATTTCCTTCAATTGTCCATGCAACTTACAACCTCAACGCTGTCCTTCTGTCTTCGTATATATGACCATTGCCCTTAACTGCATTCCAGAAACAGACCCTTCGAAAACAATGTCAGCCAATAGTTGTATCCAAATTTTAGGCTCATAATTTTCCAATTTGTACTTTATAGACAAACCTTGTGGAGGGCACTTTCGTGTGGCCCATTGGCCCCTAAGTCCACATGCCCTTACTGTGGATCTCATTTCAAGCATTGTACATCCTATCTCTTGGAGTGATTCTTTGAATTTTTTCATCTTTCAAGCAAATGAACATGGATTCTTTCCCTTTCGATCATTTTCATTATCTTGATGTGCTTTCCACGGAACCTTTGGTGACAAAATTTTAAATCATTAAATTAAAATTATTTATTTTTAATAAATATAATTAAATAATTTCAATTGAATAATTTTTATAATTGCCATATTACTTCAAGTTTTAAAATTTTGAAGTACTATAGAATTCACCTCCTCATTATTAGATTAAATTACTCATTTGTTGTTTGTAATTATACTTAATTGTTAATTAAATCTTTATAATTTATAAGTTTAAAAATAATATTTATTTTTTTTCATTTTTAATTAGTTGCTTCTCGTCATTTTACCATTAAATCTTACTAGTAATTGACATATGTCAAAAGCAATTTTTTTATATAACTTAACGATTATTATTCGTCATATGTATCAATTGTTGATGTACAATTTTCATACAATTTGTATTTCTATTTTAAATGGTAGATAACATAGAGAAATTATAATATTTCACTATTTTTTAAGATTTAGGGTTTAGAAGGAAAGAAAGGGTTACCTATCTTTTGGTTAGCCATTGTCATTCCCATATGTCAATTATCAACTTTGAACTAAATCTAACATAAAAATAATAAAAATTATCAAATCAAATTCTTTATGGTAATCATACATTGCTTTGGGATTGTTGCTCCATGTGCAAAAACAGTGTGAAAATACTGAATTATAAGTATTTTTTTTATCACATAAACTTCCTTTTTCTTTTCTTTATTTTTCTTCTATATGAAATACACTTTTCTCTTGAAATTATACTTCATCCTATAAAAAATTTTATAGTTCACCGTTAAATTAGTAATATATCAATAAATTTAATCATTAATTAAATATATAAAATTTAACTTTTTAAAGGAATAAATTTAATCAACAGCGAAACTTTTCTTTATCACATAAACTTCTTTTTCCTTCTCTTTATTTTTATTCTATGTAAAATATACTTTTCCCTTAAAACTACACTTCATCCTATAAAATTATTTATGGTTCACTATTGAATTAATGACGTATTAATATATTATTAGATTTAATTATTAGTTAAATATATGAAATTTAACTTTTTAAAAAAATAAATTTAATCAATAGTCAAATTTAATAATATATCAATGTATCACTGAATTTCTCCTAAACTAACAAAATTATATACATAAAAATAAATTTAAATATAAATTAAGAATTATTAATTAAATATAAGATAATATAATAAATTTATAAAATTTAATTTAATAAATATAAAAAATTTAGAATTTAATTTTACTTAATATTTTTATTTAAAAATTAATTTATTTTCAATTATTTTTGGCAGAAATAAATCAGACGTCGATTCATCGGTAAAAATGTAATACATCACGTCATGTCATTAAATATATTAAGGTGACATTAGATTGAAAGGGAAGGGGGAATTCGGGGGAAAAAAATGCAAAATATGTTGCCTTGCAAGGCTGAAAGGAATCTTTGATTACTAAAATATAAATCGTGAAATTTTAATTTTATAATTTAAAATAATTTATATTTTGGTTTCTATAATTATTTATTTGATTTAATTTTGATTCTCTTATTTAATTTTTTTAATTTCTTAATTTTATAAAATTATTTTACTTAATATTTTATCTGTATTAATTTGAAATAAATTTCATGTAACTATGAAAGATAATTTTTGTTTCAATATTGAAAATTTTAAATAAAATTAATAAATTTCATATAAAACCTTAATTTTTTTAGAGTTTATTGTCTATAAAAATATAATTTGTTTGAAAAATAATACAATAAATACTTAGAGATTAAACAAAAGTTAACAGAAGTAAATAAAAATTGGTAAAAATTTAATAGAAAAATTAAAATTATATTAATTAAATATTAGAAGAACTGAAACAGATTATTTTAAATTAGAATGATCAAAACCATATAATTTATATTTTATAGAATCCAAAATTATATTTATACCTATAAATAATAGAGTTGGTTGACTTAGTAGGCCCGCCATAATATTACAATATTTTAAAAAAAAGACAAATTTGCAGATTTGATTGAATGATCTTCTTGCAGTGATTAAAAATGATGTTTAATATTATCTAAAATTATCATAATTGAATCCATCATACACATAAATTATAGAACCAAACAGATTTGATATCCCACACACTTTCTGATTATAGTTGTCCTTTTGCTCTTACTATTCATTAGTTATGTAGATAATCCTATTAGGAGCTTTCCTCCTCACAATATAATAATTTCAACCACAACTACGGCAAAAATATTTCATAACTATAGTATTTTCAATAATTTGAAATAATCTCTTCCTTACGTATTTCAAAATGAGTAAGTCCGATAACATTTTTTTATCTAGTTCTCGTCACATATTTGTGAGACTTAAAATTTAGAATTCTATATATATAGAAATAGCAAGTAAAAAGTGAATTATTAAAAATACAAGTAAATTCACTTTTTGAAAGCTATTTGTGACCTTTTTTTTTTTCAAGAAAAAGACACATGAGTATATGCAAAAAGGCCTTTTTACTCCTTAAGCACTAGGATAGGAGCATTTGATTCAATAAACTAGAATAGAAACGGAACAAAATTAAATAAACGGGAGTGAGAAAAAAAGAAATTATCATTTTTTAGATTTTTTTTATTCATTCATAAAATGAAATCACAAAGTATGATTTCTTTTCTTATTGTTTAATTCATTTGTGAGGAAATGGGTGATACTAATGGGTGCAGCAACAATAATAATGATAGTACTAATAATAATAACGACAACAATAATGACAATAGTGATCAAAAGTGTTGGTGGCAATTATAATGAAGATTGCAATGGTGATGATAGTGACAACAGTGGAGATAAATGAGTGCTTGTTATTTTCACAAATTAATTGTCACAATCCTCCTATGGTCATAACCAATGTAGAATCCAATCTACTGGATTTTACTAGCCTTTTTTAATTAAAGATTCTAGATAAAGGATGAAAATGAGACCTTTAAATAATAATTCTTACTAAATTATATTAGAAAATATCAATATTCAACATAACTTTGTTCCTAAACAAAAGCAAAATTAGACCTACATAAAATTCTTCACATCTTTCAAAAGATAAATTAGTCTAACTAACATTCCTTAACAAAATATTTAACACTTATGCCAATGATCCTTTCAACCACCAACAGATGATCAAAGCTCACTAAGGAAAGGTTCAAGGTGTACATGTCTAATTACAACCAAATTTCCACACCTTGCCTATTTCCAAATAAAAGGGATGTTGAAGAATTTACTTTTACTATGGTTATGGTGAAGGCACATCGACCTAAGAATTAGTAGCATCACATCATCTATATGAGCATAATTCTTACATTTCCACAATTCATACAATTCAATCATAATATTTCAATTTCAATTAACAAAATGTATAATAGGCAAGTAAATCACATTGTGACTCCTTTCATCCTTGTCCTTTCAAATTATCCTTATCCCTTATAAGCAATTATTAAATTCAACATACAAATCACAAAAATCATCAATTTGCCCTCATCTCAAATATCAACTTCTTTCATAAATTCAAGTCATATTAATCTTTCACACAATTGAAATATAGCAGTATTTTTACTATAGCTTTTCCCATCCATATCAAATGATTCTAGGTCATATTCATCATGTTTAAAGAAATTTCATGGCAAGAAATGGAATTTGAGCTATTAGAATTGACTTAGGAATTGATTTAACATTTATAGTAAGTTTTTATTTGGCATGAATCAATTTAATCACCCTAATTTTAGTTCTGTAAGTGGTGAGTTAACTCAAGGCAAAGTTTTTTCCATACCAAATGAATTAATTCACACATAAATTTTTATATTTTTATAGCAAAAAACCATTTGTTCATGAGGAAATCCTTTCAAATCTTACCTTTCATGCAATTTAGCCATTATAGAACAAAAAAGAACATCATATTCATCAAATCCAATAAGAATTTCATATTAAACACCATTCTATATTGTTCAACCTCAATTTATGAAAATAAAAAAATAACTCAAACCAAACCAATTCATTCAAAATCACATAAGTTTAACTAGAATGTTTAGTTATTGTATAAGGAGAAGAAAATAAATGTTAGAAGTGGTGATTGACTAGTATCAAAACATTAACAAATCAAATTTCAAATTAGGGAATTATCTCCTATTAATTGAAATTCAAGTGTTAAACAAATTGAAATTCTTTGGTCTTACATAGTCCAAGGAAAAAGAAATCAAAGAAAGTTTTATGAAAATTAAAGTATGAAAATCATTACCTTGTTTAGATTAAGAATAGTGTGAAGATAAATATTGGTGTGCTTAAGATGATAGAATGAGAATTTATTTCCTTGGAAGAAATTGGAATATAATTTAAAGATAGGAAGAATAAGGAGAGCTAAAGCCTTAGAGATAAAATGAAAAAAAAAATCTCTTAAATCTCCTTCACATTCACATACTTACCTTTAATCATATCCAACTTTAAATCATCCTTCCTTTTTCACTTATAAATCATTTCACACAATAACCTGTACCTATATCTTTATTATAGTTATTCATTATTTTTACATAAAATATTTTAATTCCAATGAGTGTAACATTAACATAATATGAAACTTTAGAAAAAGGACAATGATTAAATAGGAGAATTTACAAGGATATAACTTAGATAAAGTTCCTAAGATGTTTGTTGTGAAGCATTTCATTTAATTTGCCAGTATTTTTAAACCTATATTTGATTGGCTAGTTCAGCCTTGAACTAAACCCTAATTCATTCCGGATGTCACTAGAAACTTAGGGTACTAGTTGAATTGCTTTGATTCAATCTAAACCATAATTAAATTGATAAACTCACAAATTTGATAAGAATTAGTTTAAGAAAGTTAATTAAGAACCATTATTGCATTTTAACAAAAATGTAAAGATGCATTCTAAAATACTTAAACATAAAACTTGATCCTTAAGCCATAATCTTTTAACACTTGAAGTAGCATCTTCCTTGTTAAATATATGACTTTTATTATATGAAATGCATATTATTTTTTATTTTTATATTTTTTATAAATAATATATATTATACATTTACATTTTATATTGTATATAAATTTTTAATTTATACCTTTCAATAAATTAAAATAATGAAAACTTTTAATATTATTAAGTAATATTAGATTTATCTCAGATGATTATAATAATAGCAAGATTAATATTTATTTTTTATATTTTAAAAATATACTTATACAAATTAAGTGATTTAAATTTTCATATGTATAAATATAATACATATGTGATATATAATTTTATACATATAAATAAAAATTAGTCGATTCTACCATCTGGTTTAATTAGTAGAACTACTTTAACTTTAACCTACTCATTTAGTTGAGTCAATGGTCGGATTAAATTTGGAAATGCTACAATTGAAGATGTATATATTAATTATTTTTTAATTATAATTTAATAATTATAGTAATATTGTAATTATTTTCTTTAAATATATTAATTAATACATATGTCATAATTTAATTGAAGAATCCCATATAAATACTTAAAGAACTCTATATAAATTTTATCTACTTTGTTAAAGGTAAGCAAGGTTAATAAATTCCATTACATTTAAAACAAACACTTAATGAAGAAATAATTTTTTGTTATTCCATTTCCAATATCTTAACACCTTCCAACCAAATGCCACCTAAATATTTTCTCTCATCAAAATTCAATGGTTAAATAAATACATTGGATGAATGATTTTTTAAGCCTTTGTTTTTTTCTTAAGTTTAATTTTTATTCCCTAAAATTTATTTTAATCAAGTTTATTATTTTCACTCTTAAAATCATAATACATCAAGCACTTTTTAGATAAAAAAAATAGAATATAAACTAATAAGGTGAAAATTAGGGTTAAGTAGTTTTTTTACACCAAGAACAATTATAGGTAATTAGAGGATACCTAAAACTAGTACATATTTAGGCATAACATTTTCCTAGAAGATACAACTTACAAAATAAACAACTAAACAAAAACTAAAAAACTAGTTAATACCTATAGAAAATCCCATACTATCGAGATGCTAGTCTTGGTGTATAAGTTACTACTAAAGATATTGATATAAGGATACTTGTGCTAAGAAATGCATTTTATGAAATTAGTAGATGCCATGAGATGTAGAAATTGAAAAAAAAAAAGGATTTCATGCTTTTAATTTTCTCTTTATTGTTGATGTTAATTTAAATTTGTTGATTCGAACTTTTAAAACTTTCTAATGTGCCTTGTATAAACATCCCTTAATAGTTAGACTTATATCTTTTTGAAGAAGGTATATTTTTTCTATTTAAATCTTTTTCTAATTTTCTTCATTGACTTACACTTTACCAATCATTGATGTTAAGTGATAAATGCATCGTGCATTTGTGAATCTTAGTCAACTTCATTAATTTGTTACTTCCAAACCTTACTTTTCATGAAAAAAGGAAATTAGGATGAAGAAGAGTGAGATATGATGGCTAAAATAGCCTAGCAAATATTTGACAAAGACAAAGAAGGACTATTATATAATAAAAGTTCTTAAGAACTCTAAAAATAGAAGGAACAATATTTAATGGTTATAGCCATATTATTCCTCAAGAAAAATGATTTGCATTTCAAATTGAAGTACCCTATTTAACTACATCTAGTGTAGACCTAGGTAACACTAATTATTACCTACATTAAGGAATAATATACAACTAGGTAAGATTAGCCATTACTGGTTGTACAAAAGATTCTATATAACCAATATGCTAGCTTTGGTGTATGAGTTCCTTCCAAAAATATTGATATAAGGATATTCATGCTAAAAACTATTTTTAATGAAATTGATGTGGAAGATACCATAACATGTAGAAGTTGAAAAGGAATGATTGCATGCTCTTGATTTTCCTATTGTTGTTGATGTTAATTTGAAAATGTGCCTTGTATAAGCAATTTTTAACAATTAGACCTATATCATCTTTAAGGGAGGTAGATTTTTATTGATTAAACCCTTTATGACTTTTCCTTACAAACTTATGCTCCATTAATCCTTGATGTTGAGTGATAAGCACATCATGCATTTATAAATCTTAGTCAACTTCGCTAATTTGTTACTTCCAAACCTTACCCTTCATGTAAAAAGATAAGCAGGATGAAGTAGAGTAAGATATAATTGTTAAAATAGTCTAGCAAACATCTAATGTGGGCTAGGAAGGACTATCATATGATAAGGGTCTTTAAAGACCCTTAAAATAGAAAGGATAACATTTAAAGGTTGCAACTATACTATTCCTTAAGCATAATGATTTACATTTCAAACTAAATTGCCTTATTTGACCATATTTATTGTAAATCGTTGTAACCTATAGTAAAAGGAATAATAATTTTAAAACATTGAACAAAAAGTAATTTGGTTAAAATCTTTCCTAAAAGATTAACTGTGGCTTATTGTTAACATTCATTAAATAATTATATATGATGTTGGAAATCCATTTTTTTTCTAAGAAACTAAGATCATTTTCTAATTTCTTCCTTCTCTTTACCATCGTCTTAATTTATTGAATTAGAATTAAGTAATCATTATGGGTTTGCAGTGTCCTAATTTTAGCTTCTAGTTGTGTAATCTTTGTAATAACATTTTTTTTCTTTGATGAAATAATTTACTATCAACAAATTTAAAATGATATTTTGTACTAATGACAAATGATTCGATATTTAGAAATATAGCATGAGTGATAGGTGAACCCTTAGATTTATATAAATAGTCTTCCAGCTCATTAATACAATCATTGCCAAACAATTGTGGCTTTGATATTAAACCAAGCCACATCGAATCATCAAAATTGAGTTTATCAACTACAAGACTAATCGGATGCTTCAATTTTCACCTTTTTTCGCAAACATAATTGTTTACGTTCCTTAGAGGTAAAGATTTGTGATAAAAACCCTTTTTTAAGGTTCATAATAAAATGAAATTGCATAAGGCAAGGCCATATTCCAATGTTAGCATACAAATAACCAAATTGCAACCTCTGTATAGAAACCCTTCAATTAATTTGATATCAATGGTGAAAAAAGCAATATATAACTAGCAAGTCAAAATTGTAAATGAAATCTAAAAGTTCATGACATAAATAACGGGAAATTGCTTCTGTTGATTATGTATGAAAAAAGATGATAATTTTTTAAAGGTAGAAAAAACATTTTTGATCCTTCACTGTTATTGAAGTTTCAATCTTATATCCCAAGTTTTATTTGAAGTAAGATTATCCTTTAACTTTTAAAAAATGTACAATATTACTTAGTTAATTAATACATGGTATCAAACTAGGCATTTTAGATGGTACTCATAAGTTATATTTTTCATATTCTTACAATAAAAAGTATTTTTAGTCCTTTAACTTTTATTGAAATTTCAATCATACTCCCTGAGTTTTAATTAAAGCAAATTTAACTTTTGACTTTCTAAAAACACACTCATTGCCCTTATAATTTGAAAAACTTCAAAGATAAATTATATTTATATTTCTAAATTGTTTTACTTGTTAAAATAATCACCGAAGATTCATAAAAAGTATGCAATTAGATAAAAATATATTTTTAAAAAATTTGAAGTTGTATTTATTCAAGTGTATTGCTACTAGTAGACTTCCTATGTGTCCTATATTTCTATTTTAGTTTGAAAAACAATAGGCTCAATGACCCGAAGCTGATGGGATGAGTTTAGTATGATTTTGGATGTTGAAAAATGTCAAAATTTGTCAAATCATTTTCACAAATTGCAATATGAAGAAATTTAAGTAAAGGATAAATTTAATTCAAATCCAATTTAGAAGACTAGATTGAAATTTTAGTAAAAGTTAGGAGACTAAAAATGTTCTTTTTTGTAAAAATATAAAAATATGACTTATAGTAATTTATGTAGGATGCTAAGTTTAATATCATAAAAGCATATTTGTTAAAAAAATAATAATATTAGATTGTTGAATGACATTATGTATTTTTGAAAAATTAAAAGATAAGTTTATTTTAAATAAAATTTAGGAGATAAAATTAAATTTATAATAAAAATTAGGAGACTAAATATGTACTTTTGCCTTTTTTTTATTTACGTTTGTGAGTAGAAGGACTTAGGAAATCAAAGTCGATCCAAAGAACAGTATGCCACAATCCACTAAGGCGGTATAATTTAACAAACATCTAACAGTATGCTAATTGTGACGCTTAGAAGATAAAATTCAAATAAAAGTTGAAGTGTAGGATTGAAACTCGAATAAAAATCAAATGGTAAAAAGTATATTTTGATAATAAATAATTAAAAAAAGAAATCTTCAATATTATTAGTTAAAAATATATATTTATAACAAGATAATTTATAAGTATTATTATAAATTCTCATAAAGATAAGTGATATATCACCCAATCTTAAAAAAAAAAAGTAATTTATTTTACTCTAAACTTATATATATATATATATATATATATATATATATATATATATATATATATATTCATACATTTATCCTCTAAAATAAAAGAAAAATGGAGTCTAAAAGAGAAAGATGTTTCTCACAAAACTTAGGAGTCGTTTGGTTCATACGGGAACTAAGTTCCCATGGGAAATGGAACTTCACAGGAAGTTGATTTCCCGTATGAACTTCCTAGGATATCTGAATTTTTGTTAGGTTGACAAGGAGCAAGTTCCATTTCCCGCAAAAGAACTTCCTATGTTTTTGTTTGGTTCAACTCTGTATTTCCTACGATATAACAATGAAATGATGACAATAGCCTCCAAAATAAACATTAACAGATATTAATTGATTTAATTTTTTTTTATGTGAAAAATACTGTTCTCCGAGGCGGGAAAATGAAAGGACACGACATCGAAACGACAAAACGCAACGGCCTGAATATGAAACGACGCACGCGAAGGGCGTTTCGGCGGGGACAAAAAGGCCGAAATAGTAACAGTAACAACACTTCGCATTCCATCTCAAAACTCACCAGAACCAGTGATCTCAAGACGCAGGAAGACACCGTGGTTATCATCGCCAAAAAATCCAAGAGAAGATACCAAACGACTCTGAACAACCGGATAACATCATTTATCCACATCGGACGCTGAAAGCAAGATCAAACAGCAACTCCGCACAAATGGGTCGTCCACAGGTAAACCCACCCCCTCTTTAGCATTGACTCTAATATAGGCATCATACTTCAGTTATAAGTGCAACGAAAATGTGGAGTTGCTTGCTTGGACTTGTGTTCCTATGTAAGTTGAAGTGAAACCCTAGCAGTTAGTAGGACCACAACATGCCATGTATTTTATTGCATGTTACTGTCACTCCACATAATATCCGTAAGACAGTTATACTACGGTTATAGGCTCATGTTACTGTTCCTCGGTGAAACAGTAACATTCCACTACCACGATGTTGCATTGTTATTCATATCTCACAGAATGGCACTTACCCACGAGTTTTGTTAAACATGTATATCTCATTTTTTATCTCAAGTTACTTTTTCTTGCTGAAACAGTAACATCACTAGGAAGAATTGGATGTTGCATTAGTAATCATACCTCGTTTTGTCTATTTATGCTTGAGCTAACTCTTGATTTGACGTTTACCTGAGCAGAAAGGCGCCAAAGCACTCACACAAGGAGACTTTTCTGATGAAGAAACCCAGAAATTCCAGCAATATAGGTCCAATCTCTTGGCCTGCATTAGGCAGGTTAATCAGCTTCAGTTGGATGACAGGCACACGACGGTGCTACGACATAACCCATTCTGGGTCCTAATTAACGCAATAATAACAAAGGAACTGGATCGCAGTATATGTCGTAAGAGCGATGTTGAAATTCAGCCCATAATTGTTACCTTCTCAGACAAGAATAATTATTTCAACATCGGGAGCGATTATCTCAGAATAACACCAATATCAGTGAAGCTGATCTTTGGAATAAGAGATGGAGACCAGCCCATCCAGACAACCTCTGGCAAGAGGACACTGTCAGAGTTTGATGTTAGATGTTTCCGTGGCAAATCACGGATGAGCAAACTAATAATATTCAAAGCTCTCGAAAGAGCAGTGCGGGGAACATCGGAGACTGATGTGCAGGATGTCTCCCGCCTCATGACGTTGATGCTTCTTGTCACCCTATTCATACCAAACAGGGCCCACACATTGGCCTGGTCATATATCAAATACGTGGAGGATGTAGACGAAATAGCACAATATGGGTGGTCACAACACATTCACGACCAACTCATGAATTCTCTCAAAAAGGACAGCACCCCCAATGTAATCGGGTGTGTCATGTTATTGCCAGTAAGTCAAAGATGTCAAAACTGCTCTTTACTTCGTGTCCGAATCCTTTACATTTCCTTCATTCATCTCCATTCATTTCCATTCATTTGAGTGAATGTTCCTGTCTCCTTGTTGTATGTCTGTCGCAAGCCTTGGGTCATGTTGCTGTTTTAGATTAAAACAGTAACATGCCCCTGCTTTGTCTCTGAGGGGTTGCCCCAAGTTTTTTGGCATTTTTATTGTTATTGTGATCTCATTTGACAGTTATTCGTGAGTTCTTCAGCCCTGTTGTATGTTTGTCGCAAGCCTTGGGTCATGTTGCTGTTTTAGACTAAAACAGTAACATGCCCCTGCTTTTCTCTGAGGGGTTGCCCCAAGTTTTTTGGCATTTTTATTGTTATTGTGATCTCATTTGACAGTTATTCGTGAGTTCTTCAGCCCTGTTGTATGTTTGTCGCAAGCCTTGGGTCATGTTGCTGTTTTAGACTAAAACAGTAACATGCCCCTGCTTTGTCTCTGAGGGGTTGCCCCAATTTTTTTGGCATTTTTATTGTTAATGTGATCTCATTTGATAGTTATTCGTGAGTTCTTCAGCCCTGTTGTATGTCTGTCGCAAGCCTTGGATCATGTTGCTGTTTTAGACTAAAACAGTAACATGCCCCTGCTTTGTCTCTGAGGGGTTGCCCCAAGTTTTTTGGCATTTTTATTGTTATTGTGATCTCATTTGACAGTTATTCATGAGTTCTTCAGCCCTGTTGTATGTCTGTCGCAAGCCTTGGGTCATTTTGTTGTTTTAAACTAAAATAGTAACATGCCCCTGCTTTGTCTCTGAGGGGTTGCCCCAAGTTTTTTGGCGTTTTTATTGTGGTTGCCCCAAGTTTTTTGGCGTTTTTATTGTTAATGTGATCTCATTTGACAGTTATTCGTGAGTTCTTCAGCCCTGTTGTATGTCTGTCGCAAGCCTTGGGTCATGTTGCTGTTTTAGACTAAAACAGTAACATGCCCCTGCTTTGTCTCTGAGGGGTTGCCCCAAGTTTTTTGGCATTTTTATTGTTAATGTGATCTCATTTGACAGTTATTCGTGAGTTCTTCAGCCCTGTTGTATATCTGTCGCAAGCTTTGGTTCATGTTGCTGTTTTAGACTAAAACAATAACATGCCCCTGCTTTGTCTCTGAAGGGTTGCCCCAAGTTTTTTGGCGTTTTTATTGTTAATGTGATCTCATTTGACAGTTATTCGTGAGTTCTTCAGCCCTGTTGTATATCTGTCGCAAGCCTTGGGTCATGTTGTTGTTTTAGACTAAAACAGTAACATGCCCCTGCTTTGTCTCTGAGGGGTTGCCCCAAGTTTTTTGGCGTTTTTATTGTTAATGTGATCTCATTTGACAGTTATTCGTGAGTTCTTCAGCCTTGTTGTATGTCTGTCGCAAGCCTTGGGTCATGTTGCTGTTTTAAACTAAAACAGTAACATGCCCCTGCTTTGTCTCTGAGGGGTTGCCCTAAGTTTTTTGGCATTTTTATTGTTAATGTGATCTCATTTGACAGTTATTTGTGAGTTCTTCAGCCCTGTTGTATGTTTGTCGCAAGCCTTGGATCATGTTGCTGTTTTAGACTAAAACAGTAACATGCCCCTGCTTTGTTTCTGAGGGGTTGCCCCAAGTTTTTTGACGTTTTTATTGTTAATGTGATCTCATTTGACAGTTATTCGTGAGTTCTTCAGCCCTGTTGTATGTCTGTCGCAAGCCTTGGGTCATGTTGCTGTTTTAGACTAAAACAGTAACATGCCCCTGCTTTGTCTCTGAGGGGTTGCCCCAAGTTTTTTGGCATTTTTATTGTTAATGTGATCTCATGTTAAAGACTGCGTACAAGAATAACCTGTTTACCTCAAGTTGTTCTGCATCTTTTTATTACTCCGTCTTCGATGCAGCCTCCTAAGGAAATTAACGTGACAAATTGTACGTTTTATTGTCCGCAGTATTGGCTGTGTGAGATTACCAGCGTGCTGGGCGGGCACCACATCCAAAGAGTTCCAAGGTGCCTCAAATGGGACCTGAAGCTCCTCACACGCCAATTGAGGGATCAACTTATCAGCCAGCTTCAGGTAACAGTATGTAAATATCAACTTATTATGATGTCCGATACATGTCAGTGCCAGAAAGCATGTTACTGTATTGAAACCTGGAGAGTGATTATGATGTTATTGTTTATACGTGAAACAGTAACAGGTCCTTCTCTCCAGGTTTCAATTGTTATTTTGATACCCATTCCTGCAATTTACTTTGTCTTATGCATGGTGTTGCTGTTTCATAACAAACACAAGCATGCCGTAGTCACAATGCAACATGTTACTGTTTTCTCTGAAAATAGTAACATGCCGATTTCCCACACTAACAGTGGAAATAATGTTATGCTTCAGGTCGTAGACAGAGAGATTGAGCCCACTGTACATGAATACGACCTCCTCTACACAGATGAGACAAATCTGCGGTTGATTGAATTCGCTGACAAAACAAAATCACACGACACACCCTCCCAATCGGAGGATTCGGAGGGTGATAATGAGACAGCATCGGCCCAGTACGTGATCCAACCCCGGCCAACAAAGCTGGACCAATTTGCCGATATTGCACTGTCCCAGAAGGATCAACAGCAACAAATCAACGATGAAGTTCTACGGCTTAGGGATCAACTCACCAGTGCAAACACAGAGTTACTCAGACTGAAGGATGAGTTGACGTCCCTCACTGAGAAACTTCATTCGTTAGACCAACAGAAAGAAGAAAACGCCGAGACAATATCGAAACTTAAACACGATAACGCACTGCTACAGGAGGAACTGTCCACAGCAACAAGTGAGGCAGAAAACCTCAGGGCAGTCAACATTAGTTTGGAAATGGTTAATAAACAGCTCAATGCACAGCTATCAGAGCAGATTGTGCAGGTGGTTGAACAAGCTGAGGTAGAAACCACCAGAGCTGAAGAGCAAGTAACATACGAGGCAAAACAGCGATCGATGATAGCGAACATAAAGAAAAAACCAAGAAAAATAAAACGGGACGAGGAGTACACGTACTCTGGTCCTTTGAAAAAACGAACGAGACAAGCATACGCGCATTAGCGGATAACAACCGCTGAGGAGATAACAACCGCTGAGGAGGTCTATGGGCAGACTAAAGAGGCCCCTGTTGTGATTGAGGATGAAACACCCACAGATAAAAACAATAAAAAGCATACTCAGAAGCCACCCCACAGTCCAAAGTTTCCAACTTCAAAATACTTGACCAAGGATGTCAGGAGTAAGATGATGCAATTAAAACTGGCAGGAGATCCACAGTAAGTCATGTTCTATTTTGTTGTGGATGCTTTGCATTTATTAGGAAGTTTTATCTATCGCCTCATCTAATCCCTTTGCCAAATCACCACATGCAGTATTTTTGTCTGGTCAATCCCCGAGCAGGATTTGTTCATCACATTTAAGGATTTGGTGGGAGTTATGAAGGAGGCATCAATCACGAACAACATATGTATCATTTGGTCATTTTTCAAGCATTGTTGTTTTGTCATTAATCACACCTATGTTCCTGTTACTGTTTCTTTCCTAAACAGTAACAGGGATATAGTCTAATCGGTCTCCAAAAAGATTGCCACCCTTATCAATCATATAACAAGAACTAAACACTCAATGCAGATCATAGATGCCCATGCCTACACTCTGAGCCTGGCTTCCAGGAACAGTGAAAGGAAGGTATTTGCCTTCGACAGCTGTTGCTGGGTAAGATTCTGAATCCATCTCGCTTATATGAATCACAGAAGGCACCATTGATTCTGACGTAGGTTAAAACTATGTTGACAGTCTTACATTGTGAGCGACCTCAAGTTTCTCCAGGAAGCCAGGCAATACAAATTCGATGCACACATGGAGGAGGCAATGGCTGCAGATGTTGTTATCTTCCCACTGAACTCCACGGGCGTCAATGACTTCAGCAACCCCAACCACTTCACTCTTCTTGTCCTAGATAATAAAGCGCGCAGGTGGACACACTATAACTCGATGCGGCCAAGAAGAGAGGGGACACCGGATCCATACTTTCGTGATGCCGCGATGGTGGTGAGTGATATAAAATACCTTGTTATTTTATTAATGTTACTCTTTCTATCAGACACAGTAACATCATTGTAGACAGTTGCATGGAGTTTTCACTTTTCATTTTTGTTAGTTTGCTAACAACAGAAGGACTACTACGAGAAAATGATGAATGAAATCCTCGCACGGGGTGGATTGGATAAGAGGGTAGGGCGAGCCACCTCAGGTACACCGTTTGATATAATATCATACGAACGGTCACCTCAACAGGAAGAAGCATCGTAAGTAGCAAGGTCCTTTCTTACCGAATGTTAACATGTCTAGTGGGTACCAAACTAACTGGTTACTATTTTCCAGGCAAGACTACGGGATAATCGTGTACTTCCATATAGAGAATATATTCAACAATAATGAGTTTCAGGAACAATTTCCCTTGGAAGAAGTGAGACGATACAGAGCAAAATTAGTTAATAAATTCCTCCAGGATTTCACTCTTCCCAGCTGAAGTTGTTTAACATGCACATATGTAACAATAAAGTTGGTTATTATGCACATATGTAAAACTAAATTCATGTTAAACTATTGTCTTAATATTTAAAATTCAAGTGTATGTATTACTCAATTGTAAATGTAATTCTTCTGTACAGATTAATCTTATATCCAGTTTATGTTAGCACTCAGACATCAGGTTGCCATGTGCATTACTCGCACACGTGTTGATGTTACTATGTTTTAACGGATACCCCTCCCATCCAGTTGTGCGATAGTATTATCAAAACCTACCACCAATGTTTGTATGAATGAAGGACAAACTTTGAACAGTAATCAGCGATGAACATGCACCTCTCACACGCACACAGGCTAGTTCCCTGGGTGTTAATGTTTTCCTCCAAGACAGTAACATCGCATAGACAGTATTTTTCTTGCTTCTCATCACGAGGGGGACTTGCTAAGTAACATCGCACACGAACAGGTTTCTTGGACATTCGGAGGTTGGGAACCTGCCAAGCGACTTGAATGACAACCTAGACCCGCCCTCCAGCCACCCATAACCTGCAGGGCTCACTTCCTGGCAGCCTGGGCGATGTTACTGTTTTATCCCAAAACAGTAACATCGCACACGAACACGTTTCTTGGACATTCGGAGGTTGGGAACCTGCCAAGCGACTTGAATGACAACCTAGACCCGCCCTCCAGCCAACCATAACCTCCAGGGCTCACTTCCCAACAGCCTGGGCGATGTTACTATTTTGTTCCAAAACAGTAACATCGCACACGAACACGTTTCTTGGACACAATGAGGTTGGGAACCTGCCAAGCGACTTGAATGACAACCTAGACCCGCCCTCCAACCAACCATAACCTCCAGGGCTCACTTCCCAGCAGCCTGGGCGATGTTACTGTTTTATCCCAAAATAGTAACATCGCACACGAACACGTTTCTTGGACATTCGGAGGTTGGGAACCTGCCAAGCGACTTGAATGAATACCTAGACCCGCCCTCCAGCCAACAATAACCTCCAAGGCTCACTTCCCAGCAGCCTGGGCGATGTTACTGTTTTGTCCCAAAACAGTAACATCGCACACGAACACGTTTCTTGGACACAATGAGGTTGGGAACCTGCCAAGCGACTTGAATGACAACCTAGACCCGCCCTCTAGCCAACCATAACCTCCAGGGCTCACTTCCCAACAGCCTGAGCGATGTTACTGTTTTATCCCAAAACAGTAACATCGCACACGAACACGTTTCTTGGATACAATGAGGTTGGGAACCTGCCAAGCGGCTTGAATGATAACCTAGACCCGCCCTCCAGCCAACCATAACCTCCAGGGCTCACTTCCCAGCAGCCTGGGCGATGTTACTGTTTTATCCCAAAACAGTAACATCGCACACGAACACGTTTCTTGGACATTCGGAGGTTGGGAACCTGCCAAGCGACTTGAATGAATACCTAGACCCGCCCTCCAGCCAACCATAACCTCCAAGGCTCACTTCCCAGCAGCCTGGGCGATGTTACTGTTTTGTCCCAAAACAGTAACATCGCACACGAACACGTTTCTTGGACACAATGAGGTTGGGAACCTGCTAAGCGGCTTGAATGACAACTTAGACCCGCCCTCCAGCCAACCATAACCTCCAGGGCTCACTTCCCAGCAGCCTGGGCGATGTTACTGTTTTATCCCAAAATAATAACATCGCACACGAACACGTTTCTTGGACACAATGAGGTTGGGAACCTGCCAAGCGACTTGAATGACTGGGTAAAGCCGCCCTCCAGCCAACCATAACCTCCAGGGCTCACTTCCCAGCAGCCTGGGCGATGTTACTGTTTTATCTCAAAACAGTAACATCGCACACGAACACGTTTCTTGGACACAATGAGGTTGGGAACCTGCCAAACGACTTGAATGACAACCTAGACCCGCCCTCTAGCCAACCATAACCTCTAGGGCTCACTTCCCAGCAGCCTGGGCGATGTTACTATTTTGTCCCAAAACAGTAACATCGCACACGAACACGTTTCTTGGACATTCGGAGGTCGGGAACCTGCCAAGCGACTTGAATGACAACCTAGACCCGCCCTCCAGCAAACCATAACCTCCAGGGCTCACTTCCCAGCAGCCTGAGCGATGTTACTGTTTTATCCCAAAACAGTAACATCGCACACGAACACGTTTCTTGGACACAATGAGGTTGGGAACCTGCCAAGCGGCTTGAATGATAACCTAGACCCGCCCTCCAACCAACCATAACCTCCAGGGCTCACTTCCCAGCAGCCTGGGCGATGTTACTGTTTTATCCCAAAACAGTAACATCGCACACGAACACGTTTCTTGGACACAATGAGGTTAGAAACCTGCCAAGCGACTTGAATGACTGGGTAAAGCCGCCCTCCAGCCAACCATAACCTCCAGGGCTCACTTCCCAGCAGCTTGGGCGATGTTACTGTTTTATCCCAAAACAGTAACATCGCACACGAACACGTTTCTTGGACACAATGAGGTTGGGAACCTGCCAAGCGACTTGAATGACAACCTAGACCCGCTCTCCAGCCAACCATAACCTCCAGGGCTCACTTCCCAGCACCCTCGCTGATGTTACTGTTTTCGCCAAAAACAGTAACATCACATATGAACTTAAGTTTCTTGGACATAATCAGGATAGGAACTTGTCAAGCCACGTGAATAACCACCCGCACCCGCCCTCCAGCCCATCATAACCTCCAGGACTCAATACCCATCAGCCTGGACGATGTTACTATTTTCGTCCAAAACAGTAACATCGCATAGACTGTTGCTTTCTTGCTTCTCATCCTGAGAAGGACTCGTCAAGTGCCATGCACAACCACTTAGACGCAGGACTGAGCGGCCTCTTGGATGTTACTGTTTTCGCCCAAAACAGTAACATCCAAGATAATATGTAAGCAGTAGTGTTCGATGATGCACGAAAAGGATTGAACTGTACTACAGGAGTATCAATGGAATTGCCATGAGAAAAAAAAAGGGAATGTATTGTTATATTCAGCCACATCATCTAATACATTATGTGATCCGATGTCAGTGTCCAAAACAGTATGAAAATACAGAAGTTTAACAACATAATATGAATTTAGTGAGTGTCTTGGCTCCTATTGACTACTAGTTTTCTAGAACTTCACTGATCTGGAAGTAACAAACCATGCACATAAGCAGATCTGTACTCCTCTTGAAGGCTAAAAAAGAAATCAACTTCTAGTGGGTTGAGAGCAATCTTCCTTGCCGCAGTCATAACTTGGGTAGGAGTTAACCCATCAATCTTCATAATCTCACTTGTCACTTGCATCCTTCTCCCTGCAGAATCAGATTCATGTTGGAAACAAGAAGCCAAGCGGCCTATATGTTTACTTGCATCCTCCATCACATCACTCATTCGTGCAAATCTAGAAGAGAATTCTCTCAGAACTTCTGAATTTTCTATCTTTGCCTTCTTTGACCTACGGTTTACTGGGGTGGTTGAGGAAGAAGTTCCCATTAGGGCACATGGAGGGACTGGGTAAGTGTCCTCCGCGGAAAAGGCAGGAACATTTTCTTCTTGCTCTTCTTCTTCTCTGTCCCTTACTTCGTCTTCTATCCCCTCTAATGCATCTTGTGGATTTACAGCCTCGTCTCCAATGGCTCTATCCTTCCCAAATATTTTGGCTAAATCATCAAAAAATGGAAATGGCTTGTTTCTTAAACCCACGGCATTTTTGTGGCTCTAGCATAAAAGAAATATACACAATTAGAGAAGCCAAAACTTTAAAAGCTGTCACCAATAAATAGAAATATACACAATTACACTTATGTGCATAGAAGAAAAGGCATAATATAAAATATTACCTTCACCCATTCATCCCACACTGGCTTTGAGCAAGTTACGAACTTCCCTTCATCATTCCATCCAAATCTGCTGGCAGCTGGACCAAGCATCTCCGGAATAGCATTATATTGATTTCTCATATACTTGATACGGGACTCGATGTGCGGCTTAGCCTTCATACCACACCCAGGAATCTTCTGATCCATAAGTTGTTCCAACCTATTATAAGCACCATTCTTGAACTGGCCATTATCCGTTTTCCAACCACCCAGCTCCACAAGATTCATCATTGCACTAATTAGTGCACGATCCTCAGCGCTTCCCCATCTTGTGCATCCTCTAGATGGGTTCGCACCCTCACCACCTTGGTTGGCATTTCTCTGAGCTTTTGGTTGACTCATCTGTGAAGAACGAAAGATGGAAAGACAGGAAACATAGGAATTCGTTAGAGCGGCATTCTGCTCATGATTTAGCAATTTAGGATGATCATACTGCCAGTTCAATAAAAAGCGAAGTCATTACTCCCAGCTTATTACAAATTCATATTACAAGAATAAAGTGTATATTGTCTACCAATCCATAAATGCAATACAAGTGAAACACGCTACATAGTTTTAGCTAAACCCTATTCAATGACGTGGTGTCATGTAACCATGCATTGTACATCTCATTGGCAAGATCATGTCTAAAGGTAGTCCATGCAGCACTAGATTCCATAATTTCAATATTAAGTTCACCATTGTCTTCTTCCTCACCATCCACAAGCAAGGGCTCCATGGGATCCACACTCATGAATGTTCGAATGAAATTATGCATCAATGCGTAAGTCAGGATAATTCTACCCACGGTTTTCCTAGGGTACCAAGTTGTACATCTTAGAATACCCCATCTCATTTTTAACAATCCAAAGCACCTCTCGATAACATTCCTTGCTTGCGAATGCTTCATATTAAAATATTCCTCAGCAGATACAGGTTGCGCACCACTCTTCCACACACTTAGATGATATCTCTGGCCTCTAAAAGGTGTTAGAAAACCCTCACAATTCATGTATCCGGCATCACACAAATAGTAGTTGCCTATAATTAACCAACATAAGTGTTAGGCACTTTCATCTCAAATAAGCTCCTTGGTTCAGATTGAGCAATGTCAAGGTACCTATGGTGTTACCTTGTGGAACTTGCAAAGCATTTTTTCTAGAAAGTGCATCTCGAAGCACTCTATTGTCATGTGCGGACCCCTCCCAACCAGGCAATATATAAATAAATTGCAAATCCCGCGTGCAAGCAGCTAACACATTAGTAGTGAGTTCTCCTTTTCTATTCCTGAATCTAGCTTTATCTTTATCCCCAACACGAACCTTAATATGAGTTCCATCCAAAGCACCTAAGCAATTCTGCAGTGTGTATATATATAACTTGTTAATAGATACTGTATATATTCATAAATATTTACGCATTCATCTAATCTTCCTAGAAATTCTAACTTACCTTAAACCATTTCCACCTATCATCTTGGCAATTCTCAGTCACTGGCTCAGGTTTCTTTAGTAGAATATCATAGCATCTAAGGACAGCGAGGAGAACTGAATTGAAGTGCCTAGATATTGTCTCACCACTTCTCCTAAAGTACAATTGAGTTCTTCGATTTTTTGTGTCATAAGAAAGTGTGAATAGAAATAAAGCAACCATCTCCTCTAAACTAGTATTCCTATTTCCTTGTAACTTACCGACATCTCTAAGTATATCACATAACTTAGAAAAACAGGCTCTATTCATCCTAAGGTTGTCCAAGCATGCTAAGTCACTTTCTTGAATCATTGGCCTGAGATTCAAAATCCTAGCATAATATCTTTCTTCAGCACAACTGTCAAATATATAGGACATAGGCTGAGGCAATCTAATGTCCAAAAAGGACAAAAGATACAAGAATTCAGAAATAGCCTCCAAAATCATGAGCATCATCTGTGTGTATAATGCAATACATGTAGTAGCTATCTTCTTCTTTTTACTCAACGGTAAGCGAGCCATAACTGTATGACATAGGCAAATTACATGCAAGAATGTTATAAGTTAGAAGAGCAATAAAAATTTCGTCAGCCACTCTGAGTAATTTGAATGCAACAAACTCTATTCATCTTTTTCAAGGTAGTCAACAGGCAAACAACAACGATATCATATCCAGAACCTCTTAGAAGCACTGCCGTCGTAGTTGGATTAAACATACCAGTTTGTTAAACCATAAGCACACCCTTTTTGGTCAAATTTCACAACAAGAGGAAATATAACGAGCAATGTCATCAAGGCTTCCCAGAAATCGCTAGTGCCATTGTCCGGAACTGTTGCTAGGGTTTAGGGGAGATGGCAGAAGCTCGAGAAGCAGAAATCGCTACTACCGTTGCTGGAGACTGCTGCTAGGGTTGAGACGCGACAGGAGATGCTCGACAAACAAAAAGGCATACAGGAAGAGGTGAATCCTAATATTCAAATTACAAGGGCAAAATTGGTATTAAGTAATTTTAGCAGGGTCATTCTTGTCTATAAATTAGTTGAAAACGCAGCCAATAAAACTTACCGAGGGGGGGTGGGTAAGTGACCTCCTGCGTTTTATGGGAAATATAAGTTCCCGGGAAGATCTATTTCCTCCCATTTGGGCAACCAAACAACTCTGGGGTCGTTTATTTCCTGGGAACTCCAGTTTCCCACGTTATTGCTGCGAACCAAACGACCTCTTAATATATGATTGACATGAAAACGACATTGTGGGCTGTAAACCGAAAACGCCAAATTCGTAGCGAACAGGAGAGACTATGAAAATGCTATCCCACGATTTCATGTCTCACACATTCATCCAATCCAATATCCCGCTGTGTTTAAGTCATTATCTGGCGGCTCTTTTTCACATATTTCATTTTCCCCATTTTTAATTTTAATAATTATAACTCCAAGGATAGAACTGAATTTTGTAATTAATTCTGTTAAATGGAATTTATTTCTCTCTAGATCCAAATTATTAGTTTAGCAACCCAAGAATAAATTAATTAAAAATATACGATAAAATAAATATATGTTGTATGTCTAATTCTAGACTACAAAAGATGTCTTTTAAGATAAATCGGCAAGTGATTTCTTTGTAATCTTTTAAACAAGATATAAATGACGTGTTATTAGCTCAATTATCAAATGAGACAGGCTAACTGAAATGTGAAAAGTGAAAATCATAATTTTTAAAATTATGATCCAATCATTATTTTACTGATTAAGTTAATTATAAATTAAAGATATAAATTATTTGTATATATATATATGCAATAATATTATATATTTACAATAAATTAATCCATAAAAAATAAAAAAATAATACAACATAAGTTAATAACATAAATAAATAATTAATAAAATAGAAGTTATATAATAATAAATTACGAACGAAATAATTAAAAGATAATACAATTTCAATTAATTTTAAACTATGAAGGTATTATATTATATTTGTGGTAAAATTCAAAAAAAAATTATTTTTATAAAAAATTATATAAATTTTTGAATAAGCCAATTTACTGATCTGTTTAATCAGTTTTGATCAGTTGGTATTATTTTTGGCAATTTCACATCAATTCACATATAATCACGGTCTAATGCTCTCAACAGGACTAGTCCATTGATTGATTTGTCAATTCTTAATCCAGCTGGACAATCCAATCCAATTTTCTAAATTACAGTGAAAACAAATTGAAGTTCTATATATATATATATATATATATATATATATATATATATATATATATATATATATATATATATATATTAAAGAGTGATTTAATTTACATAAAAAGTGAGTTTATGTAAAAAGCTATTAAACTTTATAAAAAGCAAATGTCAAATTGTAAACTTTTTCAAAAGTACTAAAAGTTGCTTAAATATAATATAAATTAAAAATTTTCAGAATAAAATTTTCTTATTTCAGAAATATATAACTTTCTTGCTTCAATTAATACTCAATCAATCAACTCACTTATAAATTATTTTTTAAAAAAATTGCACTTCTTACCTAATTTTTAACCGACGAAACAACCTTTAAGAATTTGAATTCAACAACTTTAGAAGCTCGATTAAATTAAATAATATGATGTGAATGATTATAAAAATTTAAATATTATGATATGCATGATTGTAAAGGGAATTATGAATAAATAAAAATCTAGGTGGGATGCTCTTCCTTCACATCATCACCGCCACCCCTTGATATTTAACAATGAAAAGGACCCGTAATTCACGAGCACATGATCCGTGTCTCTCCCATCATTAGCTGCTAGGCATTGCTTGATGACTAAAATTCTATTTTATTTATTGAAATATTTAATTTATATTAATTTTATATATAAAGTAAGATTTATATTAATTTAACTTTTTAAAATTTTATATTTTAGTAAATATTTAATCTCTTTAATTAATATTAACTTTTTAAATAAAATTTTAGATATCAAGTTAATACAAATTAAATATTTTAAAAGTTAAAATAAAATTTTAATCTTACCTTATTTTATTATAAACAAGTCAATATCATATTTTCTTTCAAACTATTTATTATTTTCTTCTCTGAAAATTTAAAAAAAAAAAAGACAGAAAATCCTTCTGAAAATTCCTGAAAACGACGCTGATTGAAGAGAACCGCAAAGGAAGGGACTTGCATGTGCTCTGAACATGGTAGGGCCAATCTCAGATCACGGACGACACACTTTTTTTCCAAAAAAATTTTATGCATTTTAATTACAAATGCATACAAAAAGCAATATTTTTATATTTTTTTAAAAGAATTGACAAATTATTTTATGTATATAATTTTTTGAATTGAGTCGATGATAAAATTTATTATTTTTAATTATTTATATTTTAAATTTAATTCATGCCACTAATAATTTTAAAGAATTAAATCACCTATAAATATCACTATGAATTCTCGAAAGGTTAGTGACATTTTAAAAATAAAAATAATATTAAATATATAATTGATTGTTCTGATTTTGCTTGGAAGCAACTCTAACCTTCAAAACGACCTATGAAAACGTTATTAAATAGTAATGAATGGGAGTTTATCTTAACCGTCGGATGCTTAAGTTAATATTTTATAAAAAAATAATTATATTAAATGAGAGTAAAAATAATAAGTGAAGATTCATTTATAAAGTGCATACTTGTTGTATATATTAGAAGGCAGTTTTAATTAATATGTCAATGAATAACTTAATGATTGTAACAATCATTTAAATGTATTTATTAATTGAATTATTATGGTAAAATTTGGTCAAGTGTGAATCGGTTTAATTAGTTTTGATTTGATTGGGTATAAGTTATGTTAAAATGAACTTATGCTAGTTGGAAAATTAGGATATTATCAATAAATTTAAATATTAAAAAATTAAAATAATATTAAGTATTATTATATTATTAAAATTATCAAGAAAATATAAAATTAAAATAATAATTACAAACATGTTTAAAAAAAAATTCAAATCAATGTCATGCTTGCAATAATAATATAATAATAATTATTATTACTATAATCATTGTTTAATCCTTGTTTTAGATTCTCCGAGTCCTTTGATTTAACGCAACCACGTGTAAACTTTACCTTTTCTGCGAAATTCATATTTATTGCTGAGATAATCACATGGTTATCTGGTAGTATCATTTTCTTAGCGATGTGGTTTGTCTTTGGTGACCGACAAATCTATATTGGATTCCTCCAATCATCCGAGTCATACCAACTGACTAATTTATGTTTAGAGGTTAGACCTGACTCATTTCTTATTTCTTATTTGAAATTATTAAAGATTAATAAATAAAACTTATGAATGAAATTTTAATTTTTTTTATAATAATAGGAATGGTTAAATTATTAAATACACATATATATAAATTGTGAATCAAATCCTAAATATTAAAAAAATTCTTAAAACAATTCAATTCAAATTTCTAAATGAAATGAATTAATGCAAAGTAACTTTTAAAAGAAACTTTTACAATATTTTTTATCAAAATGAAACTTTATATTTTGTTAGATTTACTCTATATAAAAAGAAGTGTTTTTAAAAATATTTTTTAGAAAATGACCTCATTATTTTCTTAAATTAAAATGTACTATCCTTTTAAACTAAAGGGACAAACCACCTCTCCAAAAAGATAAAGGAAAAGAAAAGAATATACACAAACAACACAAAGGATAATTACCTTAATGACATCAAGTAGCATTAAGCTATGGATCCTAACCGAAAGGCTAGTAAAAGTTATGAGTCCTAGGGTTGAGGAAGGCTAAAGTTTACCGACCAATATGCACACCAATTTGCTTTTCTATATACATGGATGATAGTAATTGCCCATTGCAAATTCAGAAACCTTCTCACTAGTTAATCAAACCCCGACGTTGCAAGTTTGTGTCTTTAACTTTAAGTGAATTTTCATAAGAGGTTGAGAATGACTTGCAAGTATCCCAATCTTCAAGTAAGATTGAGGCCTTCATAAACTCCCTAAAACTTAGCTTTAAAAGATAAGTAGCTTTCTAATTTTCTAACAAAACTTCCTATTCATTCCCCACTATCATTTCGAATCAAACCACGTAACTGGAAAGACTTGAAACTCCTTCCAAATCTCCATCCATATTAATATTAATCTAACCTTACATTGAAGAATGCTATTTTACTTTCTGAACCATTACCTATCGACCCTCGCCCTGCTTATGTGTATCCATATCAATAACCATTTTATTTATCATTATTATATCGATAGCATATTTGAATATAATAGTCTTAGGATTAGTTGGATACATGAAATTAACATTGAAAATCCTTTTATTCCTCCACTTCTATAAGAACTGGACTATAATGCCCCATACTGGAGGCTATTAAATATTCCTTGGCTTAGCAAAATCATTATGCTAGAGATCCAAATAAAAAATTTACTTCTATCCAAAGGGTTTTTACTTAAGTAGGAGTAAAACGGAGTATATGTATTACAAATTTAACAAGAAGTAAGATAAAAATGATTTGAAGATAAAAATTAGAGAACATATCATACCGTAATATCTAAATTTAAGTACTTGAAATTTTTTTTACAAAGTAATGGGGGAATTGATAGAGATGTCACACACAAGATACAAGATGGATAGTTAAAATGAAAAAAAGTATCTAGAGTTATTTGTGATCATAAAGTACCTACTAAATTTAAAAAAAAGTTTAATTAAACCGCTATACAATTAGTTATATTTTATAGTAGTAAATATTGAGTTCTAAAGGGACAACAAGAGCAAAAAATAGAGATAGTAAAGATAAGAATGTTAGGATGGATGTGTGATCATACAAAAAATGATAAGATACGAAATAAATGCATATGAGGGTATATTGACATTGCAATTATTGAGAAGAAGATGACAGAAAATTAATTAAGGTAGTTTGGTCATATGCAAAAAAGGCTATTGAAGGCACCAGTGAGAAAAATTAATCACATAATCTTTAATCTTATGAAAAAGTGTAAAGGGAGGCTAAAAAGGATATTAGAGGAAGTTATAAAAAGGGATCTATCGGTGAATAATATTACTAAAAATTTGATTTCTAATAAAGTCCAATAGCATCGTGTGATCTATATAGCCAAACTCATTTAGTGAGATAAGGCATTGTTGTTATATACTAACCTCTAACCATGCTAAGCCAAACCTAATTCGTAGACTGAAAATCTCAAACAATGTGTTTTATGTCTTTCGAGGAATTATTATAGAAAGTATAATTTGGGTTTCCAATGTTTTGCTTACTTTTTTCTTCATTCATAAAAAGGCTATTATTATACAATCTCTATAAAAGAAATTTAATGCTTTTAGAACCTTGCCACTTCAATAATAGCTTCTATAACTGACCTTCAAAAGTACTCCTACTACCTTGAATAAAATCTTAAGCTCATTTAGTTATGAACTTGCCAATTTTTTTTCTTCATTCCATTTGAAAACATTTGCCCAATTAGACATATTAAGTGGGAATGAGTATGAAACTTGTTAATAATATCTTTAGTTAAAACAAAACTAAGATATCCCTAGTCCTAATCACTATCTCGAAATATAAACCTATCAATTGTGTGATAAAATTGATCTAAATTAATTAAGGTTATGGAATGATCCTCCAAATAAATATTCTTTAGCTAAACATCATTTCAAAAATATTTGTTACAATTACTAATACTTTATGACATTCCCTCCTAAATATAATGCCATATTTTACATAATTGCTTCCAAAGGATTGAATCAAAGTTTTTTCACTTCAACATGCTTTATCCAGTCAATATCACTCTCTTAATTTCCCTTAAGTACCCTTGCCTAAAGATCAACAAATCTATCATATACCTTTCACACCAATTTCAATAAGCAAGCCATATTCATAGTTTTCAGATTTTTAAACCCCAAACCCCCTATAGACCTTAAACGACATATTTTTATCCTATGATATCGTATAAATTTTACTCCAATGAGTATCATGGTCCTTAATAAAGGAGCATTGAATTTTTTTAATTTCATTGATTGTTTCTATAGGTAAAGAAGCTACTTACATATTATATACAAGAAGAGCTTGAAGCATTAATCTAACTAGTACTACCTTGCCTACCATGAAGAGGCATTTGCCAAAATGCACTAAATTTTTATTACACTTTAAATTGTGTACATATACATCATTAATCCTTTAATTAAGTATGTCTTGTCCCTTTTTCAACATATATTTGTCTTTTGTTAATAAGTTTGATGAAATGCTTACATGGCTACTAAAAGATCCATTATCTTTGAAAAAAATAAAAAAAAAACAAAAACCTAATTGTTTTAAGAAAGGTAAAACTAATATTTAGAAAGAAAATTTATTATAATATATTAAAATCTATAAAAAGAACCATCTAATAAATTCATGCACTAATAATATCTTGTTTTATAAAAGCTTTAAAATTTAGAGAAAATTATACTTATCTCCTTTATAAATTTTTAAAATTATATGAACCTTCCATCTAATTTCAAAACCTCCACAAATTTCCTTTAAAATTTAAAATTTGCTACATTTAAATCTAATTTAAGATTTTCCATTTAAATGCAATCAATGTTCATTTACATGGCAAATTTGACTAAATAATATATCAAAATTACCCCTAAGTTTGTTATAAGTTTGCTCAATTAGTATTGAATTTTCACTTAACATAAATATCATATCAGTTAGTGAAGTAGTCCTATTCTCCTGCAAAGTGCTCTAATTGTCCTTTTTCTAGTGAAGAAGCTTCATTTGTACAAAATAAATCTTATTCTATGCCATGATCAAAAGAGCTTATGGTATTTGAGCTTTTTTCTTCCTTTGATATTTTACGCAAGAAAAACCATCTTATGAACACTTTTGATTCAAAGGGTGAAGACAAATGATCATTCTTTGCTTCTTCCACTTCCTTTTTTATTTTCTTCCTTCTTTTCTACAAGCAAACATAATAGAAAATCAAAGCTAAAATAGCAAATCCAATGATATATGCTATGATTATTCCTTATTTAAGCCAAATTTGTTTTTAATATGATTAAGAATACCCAATTGATGATGACATTTTGTATTGTAGAGAGATGAAAAGGTGTGTTCAACTTCTGGCAAAGCAAAATTGACTCATCAATAATGGATTTAGATTTTACTTAGAATATTTTGGTAATTGACATTTTAATTGTATTAAATATTAATTTCTTAAAAAAATAGAATTTTAAATAAATATTCTATAGAGAAAACTATTAAATGAATTAATGTATAGGTTTTGAAATTAGAATGGAAGTTTGTATACTTTTGATAACTTATAAAGGATGTCAATGTAATTTTCTCTTAAATTGAAGATATAAGCATTATCTCTTATTTTATTTTATTTGTGCTATGGTCTTTTAAGATATAAAACTTTGTCACTATTGAATTGAAATTAGACTACTAAGGGAAGGAAAAGAGATGTTCTTGGAATGAAGGTGTAAATATAATAGAATCATTAAGAATGATTTAAAGAGTAAAAATTAAGCACTTAAAGTACAAGTTTTATGAGCAAGATAATGAGAAATTATATTATATGCATGTAACCCTTTATTTATAAGATAATAAATGATATTTATAAGGTAAAGGAGAAAGAGGGACGTACAAGAGCACATATGAAAATAATAATGGTTTGCATGTTACTATCATAAGTGGTCGATTAGGTGGTAAACAAGTAATGCAATGAGGTACAAAGTGCTAGAGGTGAGGAAGGATGTGAATGGTTTTGTATAGAGATTATAGTGGTCAAAATTTTGGTTGCTTTTTATGAAAGGTACTAAGGAGGCTCATGATTTCTCACAGTTGCCTTAGGTTAGAGGACTCGCAATAAAGATACTTGAATGTGACATGCCTAACACTTATATATTTTAAGGGTAAGGCCATCACTCCAATCCTATCTAACCACGTTTGAAAGGATTTTCATCGTGTTGGTAGAGAAGGAAATATCCTTTTTCCATAACTAAAGAAACTCTTACCCTCAATTGAATGACCATTAGTTGGCATTAAACCTTCACAAAATTTTATTTGTTTAGACCCTTGTAATATGTCATGCATGTGGTTGCTTAGTCAATTTAATAACCTTGTGATTGTTTAATGAGTTTAAAGACTTTTTTCTAAAGTTTAAATAGGAAGAAGCCTCTTTATTTAGGCCAAAAGCTCTTTTTGAACCTCCTTTGAGGCATACTAATTTTAATTATTTATATATGCGTGACTCTTAGAGATAAGACTAAAAAAATTCTAATTCTAAGAATTAATTCTTAAATTGAGCCATTACTGGTCTTAAGAAATGAAACATAAATATATACAGAAATAATAAACTATTTTCATTATTTTGAGAAGATAAATATTTTTAGTAGTTATGTGATGGTGGTTGATTAAATTTACAAACAAAAATTAAACGTATAAATGTTGCATGAAATGCACTTTATTAAGATAAAAACGGGTGCAATACACCTCTATGCAAATCAAGAGATTACATATTAAAAAAAATCAAGAGATTATGCGCACATTCCCCATAGAGAGAAAATTTGATGCATTTTAACCTATTATTTCTCATGATGTAAGATATCAGATTTGATTCATCATAAATAATTAGTATAATTAAATCTTGGCACAGTCTGTTACTAATAATTCATGAAAAAGAGGTTCAAACTTCAAATATGCAAATAATATCTAAGTAATTATTTTTTAACTAAAATTTTGAATGTCAGTTCAGTTCATAATGTAGGGTTTAAATGAATGATAATGAAATCCAAAAATAGAAGTAATTATTGATTGTTATGACTTATCAATATAAAAAGTTCTTATCGTAAAAAATTATTGTTTCCAATGTCATTAATATTTTAAACTTTACATGTATTATAATTTTTTTTATAATAGCAACGATAATTCACTTGATTTTTTTATTTATAAAATTTTAAATTTAAATTTAAGATACGATAAAAATAATTTTTTAAAATTATATTAAATATTATTATACTATTAAAATAATTTTTATTTCTATTAAAGGGAAAAAGGTTCAGTGAATTGGAGCAGTGACACGCATGAAATCAATATATTTGTTTCAGAAGATTCTTATTTTTCATGATGGGTGCATGCTAAGGTATCCGTGGTACCAAATTCATGCTGATGTGGCAGCATGGAGAGTCATTGGATGAGATTAGATGAGATTATGATATTCTCATCCAATGACTCTCTATACTATCACATCAACATGAATTTGGTACCACATGGGTACCTTAGAATTCCCGAAGTCTGGCTATCTTGCATTCTTAAATCCTTTGGCACACTGTATCTTGAAACTATTTTGTCCTGTTTCATATGTAATAGGACAGAACCAAGCAAAATGCGGAGGGCACTGTGCCCTTGCAGAGGGCTTGTAGGGATGTGGTAGCATAACGTCAAGATGCCTACCTTTCTACGGGTCTAAGATTTAAGATTTTTTTTATTAATAACAAATTAAATTATTAGATATTTATACGTAAATTTGAAATGAAATTCAAAATGAAAAGTAAGGTAAATTTTTGGTTTAAATATCAATTCAATCTCTTCAATATTTAAGGTGATCGTACTTAATTTTTTCTAATCCCTTTAATATACAAATTGAATCACATTTGATTTATATTAATAACTTTAATTAAATTAAATATTAAAAATTTTAGTTAGCATGCAAAGTTCCAAAAACTTTAAATTTATAATCATCCATGAAAAAATTGGTTAAATATATGATGCTAATAATTAACTCAAACTATTTTTATGTATTAGATAAGTCAAATAATTTTATATTTTTTGATATAATACAATTAGTTTCACTAATATTTTCTTCTTAGTGATTGTCAGCTTAGAATCTTATTGAAGTTTTGTATATCAGGTACAAGTATCAAACCAAATTTGACAAAAGTTAATAATTTAAACTAATTTACTCTAATTTGCATATTAAAGGGATTAAAATAAAATGTTTTATTAAAAATTAAATTTAATTATTTTAAATATTATAAAATCAAAATTATATATAATTATAAATTTTTTAGTTAGTATTATGTATCACTTGGATAAAAATTATCCACTAAAATTTAATATTTTGACTGTGTGAACTGCAAATATGTTTTATTTGAATGTAAAGTATGTCAGAGGGAATAAAAAATCTGTGATTGTGAATACAGCAAACTTACAGCCGACACACACGGCAGTTGCAAAATATAAAATACACAACAATGCAAGGACTGCTTTTGTCGTTTTATTAGGTAGGTTGTAAGTAAGATGGACTATGTGGTCAACAAATTCAGATATTACTTATAAGAGAAAATTCCTATTTTTTATCCACGTGAAATTCAATTGTTTTATTTTATTTTTACAAAATATTTTATATTATTTTATTATTATAATATATAAATTTTTTAATTTTATTATTTTATTTATATTCATATAAATATTAATTCATTCAATTATAGAAATAAAATTGAATAAATTAATATCTTATAAAAATAAAATTGATATAAAATATTTTATAAGAATAAAATTGAGAAAAACTGAATTTTACAATAACAAAAATGGAGTTTACTCTACTTATAATCAGTTAGCCATTAAATAAATTCATAATCTATTCTTAATCCATACACAGGTTTACCTTAGCATGAAAATAAATAAAACTTAAAAGATAATTTTTTTAAATGTTATCTTATATTAACCCAAATCAATATTCAATCATACTCAAAACATGTTGTTATCATGAGTAAAAAAAAAATAGATAGTTGAATTTTATTATAGGATAAAAAGAACCAAAATTATTAAAAAAGAATTTAAAAATAAAATAATTAAAATTGTATTTAAAGAAGTCTTAAAAATAATAAGTAACTTAATTTATAACATAAATCTTAAATAAATTTCATTTTTTATTTTCGTTTTTGTTCTGCATGCAGATTATAGCAATTCATTTCAGCTTGATCCAATTTCTTTTTCTAACGCATAGTCACGTCATTTTTATATAATTATATTAATGGTTCACCTCTTTGACTTTATCTTTCAAAGACATATTATGCATAATCTATTTGCGATGATTATTATTTAAGATGCTAAGCGGTATTATGTGTCGTTTCATTTATGATGTGATGAAATTTTATCAGTGGTATTTACTATATTGACTTTTTTTTTTCTTTTGGTAAGACTATATTGACTTAATTACTTATTTTTTGGGTATGGATTTAAATTCATATACATTTTTTTTTGGGTAAACTTATCCTATTTGAGAAGGGCACCACACTAATTTTATTTTAGTTCTAAATTTGTTGAGTCCAACCAACAACAAATATGAGAATAAGAAGTAATCCTAACTTATTGTCATTAACTCTTTTTTATTTTTTATTTAACACTTAAATTTTTTTATTAATTATGAAATTTAATCTTATTCGACGCGAGAGCAATAATCATTAATTTTTTTCTGACAAAAATACTTTCAAAAATCAAATTTAAGACTCTTTGTTGGAGTTTGGTTGGCCATCCCCATAGCCCTCCAAAGCCAACAAGTTGGACACATCTAAAGCTCAGTAATATAAAACCAGTCAATGGCCTTTCTTCTTTATATTAACTGCAAAACTTCAGGAAGATTAATTAAAAGAATGCCACAATATCCTTATTTTCATGCATAAAAAGAAAGGAAGTAAATAAAATAATCAAGCAGTATTAAAATTAATTAATTAATTAGATTTGGAAGACATAGGGAAGCGGTTGAAGAATGCATGTGGCAAGTAGGGCCGCAGATTAAGCAGTCTGGCATTCTAACAGAAACATTTGCATGTGCTGCCTTGAAAGAACATTTTTCTTACGAAACCTTCAAAATATGAATCTGTTTTATGTGGTTTTGGCTTTCTCCTAGAATTTGCCAACTTGTCCCTTTCCACCCGCTTCTCTCTAAAACTCCATGCTCCAACTTTCCTATATAAGCAAACCCCATTTTAGGTTAAGGTAGAGTGAGCACACAAAGCAGTGAATAGCCCTCCTTCCTCAGCCTCTCTAAGTAAAAGCTTTGGTTCACAGCAATGGCCATTGCAGCATTCTCCGCTATCTCTCTTCTCTTCTTGTTCCTAAACCTCTGCATTCATGGCACTTTTGGTGACTATGGAGGATGGGAAGGTGGCCACGCCACCTTCTACGGTGGAGGAGACGCGTCCGGCACAATGGGTAAATTTTTAAAAAAATGTCTTCTCATTTTACCATATTTACCCCAGTCCTAATGCTCCAAATCCCAACAGAATTAGTATAGTACTAAGATTTGGTAATTGTTGTGTGTCAAAAATTTGGTAATGGCTGTGAAAGGGAAGACAACATTGTAATGCTTTCAAATTGGAAACCTCAGTATGCTCTTTTTAGGTTTAGAGTAAAAAGTGATGATTTCTTAGCCCTTACGTGCATACTTGCTCTTTATTATCAACCAAAGAAAAAATTAAAAAAAATGCTAAACCCATGTTAAATTTAGACCCTCTAATTGACGGTGTGGAGCCCAAATGAGGTCCACTTTTTCTTTACAGGAGAATGTGAATAGAAGAGTGGAAGTAACATTATTGCTATTTTGCTGTTGAAAACTTTTAAGTAGTATCGGATGTCCTTAAAGGAGTTTCCACCATTGCCAGGGAAAAACAAGATTGTTGTTCTACCGTTATGAGCAAAGTTTAAGTCTTTTAGCTTCAGGGTTTCTCATGGAATTACCAAAATTGCAGGAGGAGCTTGTGGGTATGGAAATTTGTACAGCCAAGGATATGGGACCAACACTGCAGCACTCAGCACTGCTCTATTCAACAATGGCCTCAGATGCGGATCTTGTTATGAGATGAAATGTGATGGTGACCCAAAATGGTGCCTTCCAGGATCCATTACCGTTACTGCAACAAACTTCTGCCCACCTAACCTTGGACTCTCAAATGATAATGGCGGCTGGTGCAATCCTCCTCTTCAGCACTTTGATTTGGCAGAGCCTGCTTTCTTGCAGATTGCCCAGTACAAAGCAGGAATTGTTCCTGTCTCTTTTCGAAGGTAAATTCCAACTCATGATTCCATTTTTGCTCCTCTAAGCTTCATTTCTGACTATAAATCCGTGATTTGAGACATAACTGTTCGAAAATTTTGTCTTGACCACGGTATCATATTTTAATATTAACCTTGTTGGTTTTGCTTATTTTAATTGTGGGACCCACAAATGATTATATTTTGAATATGAATCCTCTCTTCTTTGAGGTCATTTTTAGAGAGAAATAGATATAAAATTTGTTTTGTTTGAAATTCCAGGTCTAGTGAAAAATAGTAGTTCTAGAATAAAAAATATATCTTTATCTATTCGAAAATGAAAAGAAAATGACGGAAGGAAAAAGAAAAGGATCCAGATCTTTATAATTTCATATGATTTAACAAGCTTGTTTTGGTTTGAAACAGAGTACCCTGTGTGAGGAAAGGAGGAGTGAGATTCACCATCAATGGCCACTCTTACTTCAACTTGGTGTTGATCACAAATGTTGGTGGAGCTGGAGATGTTCAATCCGTCTCAATTAAAGGGTCTAAAACTGGATGGCAACCCATGTCAAGGAACTGGGGGCAGAACTGGCAAAGTAACTCCTACCTTAATGGCCAAAGCCTCTCATTCCAGGTCACAACTAGTGATGGCAGGACTACCACCAGCTACAATGTTGCACCTCAAAATTGGCAATTTGGACAGACATTTGAAGGAACCCAATTCTAGAAATTTAACTAGCCACAAACGCCACTTCAAGTTAAAAATGTGTACGTGAAGTATGGCATTGTTTCTTTCCTATAGTAGTTGTAGCACTATCCACACAGTAAAACTGTCTGGATACAGTTTCAATCATTGACAAAGGTAGGTCCTGTGCATAATTGCGGAGCCTACCGCTTTTACAGAATGAGGTTATTGTGTGTCAGTTTCATTGTGCGAGTAGTTTTTTCCTTCTTGAAAGACAGAGGGATGTAGGAGTTTTCTTGCCAATGGGGCTTGTAATGCTGAGGTGGCTATGTGGCACCCGCTAGGTAGGCCTTTTCATATATACTTGTTTTAGTTTCAGAGAGATATCCCATTGAACACTGCCTTTGGTTGTTTGTTGTAAAGGCAGTGGATATGTCAGAAGCTTTGTGTATTTAATCTCTCACAGTGGTATTAAAACAATTACGGGGAAAAGTTTATATCAATCTACGATGCTTATTAATACAAGATATTCTGATTTTTTATTTTCCACTTTGGTTTCTGAATTATTTATGTATTTTTTGTCATCACCCTATGAGCAATATTTGGTTCGAGTCACACAAAGAAAAATTCTACTGTTTGACCCACTTTTTGCTTAGTTGTGGAGAATCCTTACCTTGCACTTGTCATGCATGTGAAAAGTCAAACAATCTTTTTGGGTAAAGAAAAGTGTTAAGGGTAAGATAGGTTGCTCCGTTTAAGAGTCAAGGTATGTCACATGCCTTTTTGAATATTAAATAAACAAGTTATCCATGCCAGAAATATACAAATATAACAGAATTAAGTGGTGTAATCTTAAATGTAAATTCAGTTTTTTTTTTTTATAAAAAATAGAGTATATTTCTTAATCTTATTTTATTGTCTATTTTCTTTTTTATTTGCAATATAAAAAATTGTTCATCAATCACAATCCCGAACCCGCAACTTCTTTGTAGGGCCAATTTTCATTAGGTAGAGAGGAACTATGCCAGTGGAAAAGCTTGAAAGTTGGGACTAGCATTTCTTTCTATGGTGAAAAGTTCGAAGATGCTTTTATAATCAAGTTGTGGACAGTTAACAGCGTGATATGTCAGGTTATGTGTGAAATGTGAAAGATGATAAATACGAAGATGGAATTACTCTCAATCTAGAGTGTTCTAGGTAATGAAATAGTAATTATATAGGACTGATCATCTAATTAAACAATCAAACCATCACTATACAAAGTCAAATATGTCTTGTGCTCTCATGGTCACTTTTACCCTGTTGTTACTTTACTAAAATGCTCATTTTTACATGATCGTTAGTCTAAGATTATATTTGCAGGTTGATCTCCACCTTGCTTGGCCACTCTCTGATCTTCTCTTGGTTGTGATGGCTTCAGGATGTAACAAACTTAGACACAACACCATGAAGTTTGAAGGTGTTAAAATAACTGTAACATGGAGAATAGGGGAGCAGGGAAAATCAAGTAATGTAGTTGCTCATCCTCATCCGCTTCCCCCGGCTGCGCCCACTCTACAGCCTCGTGCCATTATGAATGCTGCACGGAACTTGGATAATTAAGTAAATGTACATGGAAATGCTATCACCACAAAATACACCTACTATTTTTTAAGGTGTTTGACTTACTGTCCATTGAAGTCTAAGGCGAGAACTCAGTTAAATAATATTTTATCAGACATGAAATAGGTAATAATTTATGAGGAAAACAAATAAATAAATCTAAGCTCCCTCTAATTGATGCAAATTTAGAAGGGAGGCATAGATATCCCAAGTCGCATAAAAAAGTTAGACAAGAGTTCCTCTCCTGTGCAGAGTTCATTTTTGATAAATATTGATGATCGCATATCATCCTTTTAGCATGGTCAAATTAATAGCATTTGAAGAGACCGGACTTGTTTTACAAAATGAGACTTGGAATTATGTCTGTGTTATGTATTCATTTACGTTTCTCGTATAGAATACTGACGAACACAAATGTACGAAAACCAAATCCATTTGAAAAGCACTTTAAAGGAGCCCGATTGTGAAATCAGTAGCATTATAAGATTTCAACAACTTTATTTAAAACGGCATTCTATTGCTTTTACCGAGTGGTGAGTGCAGAGCCTTGTCACACTATGGAACTGACTGAATTCTAATTCACAATCCAAATTTAAATATACACATTATGTTGCTGTCTAGAACCCAGCCAGGCTCCTTCAACTCATCAACCGGAATTTTCAAGTCAAAATCCAATACCGTGTCCGCAGCTTCAGCTTGACGCATGTTTGATACCTCAATACAAACTGTAGCAGATCAATTCATACTTCACTTTAACCTCTCCATTCTCAGCCTTTCCAGTTCCTTGACCATTTGCCAATGTTCTTGTGTTAGAGTGGTCTCACCAAAGCTCAAGGACACAAGGCGGCCCATTGTTAACCATCTTTGAAACGGGAAAAAACCAGCCAGTAAATAGTGTTTGATATGAAAATAGTACTAGCAATGCAAGTAAAAAGTCACTCACTCACTTACCGGCTAAAATCCTGTGGAGTTAAATTTCTATCTGCTTGTCTTGCCGCAACTAGATCATTTTCTACAGCCTGAAAACAATGCAAGGCCGGAGTAATCAGCATCGAAGATGGCTGACTAGTAATGCTTAACATGCATGCCCCAAGGAAACTATAATGTCAATTATGAAGTCCGTCCATTTTCTGCAGCTGGAATATTTTAAAAACAAGTGCGTGCTACTTGTACACACTATACTTCACACATATACATAGATGACTTAATCCGAGTCAAACTGATCCCACCTATTTAAAATAGACCAGCTCGATTTGACTCAAACCATCTCATGCGTGAAGCATAAAGGGTAGTGAGGATTATGTGTGCATGTAGAATTTTCTTTAAGAATTTCATTTAAAAATTGGCATCAATATTTTGTAAGCTACAAATAGGTTTGTATTTACTCGGGGCTAGACTGATCTTGGCAGTCGTCTGCACAACAAGGAACCCTTAGTTTGTGTAAACTAAAACGAACTTGATTTGTACCTTCTGCATTTCTGATTCAATAGAATGTGGGAATAATCTCACAGTAGCCAAATACCATCTCCAAGCTTCCAAAGCTTCTGCAACTGCAGCCTCCAAGGAATTGACTGCAGAAGGTCGGAAAGGTACAATTACATCAGCTGGCAATATATTTGATTTCCCTTCAGACAAAACCAGCAGTTGGACATCAGTTGCCATTTCCATTTTATAGTACTTAAAATCATATTCCACCTGAAACACATAATAAACATATGTCAGCTTCTCTACTTGACTTCCAAAAAGGAATTGCAAACAAGCAGATGGAAAATGAAAGCATTTTAGAAATTAATGTGTTTATATTGTGTTGCAATGAAAAATGCAAAGCTTTCAAGCAACTGTGTGGAATACAGATATGTTTGTCTCTCTAAATGTAAATTCCACAGTATACATAACCGTGGGAACCAAAGTAGAAAACAATTACCATTTGCAGCTCCATTAAATTTTTCAGCAACCTCGCATTCTCCACACCCACAGAGTTGAGTGTTCCAGTTTCCAATTTGGTCTCATCAACAATTAAGTGTGAACCTTCAGCTAGCTGAAGAACGCCAGTTATCAATCTGGAGTATTATCACCAAAAGGGGTAAATAATACTATACGACATACACATTATTAAGAAATTCCTAATTCTGAAAGACTACCAAATATAATTACCTGTTTGTATCATAATCCTTTCTTGGTGCGAGTGAAGCAGTATTCAAATACTCCACTGAGAGGGGCATACAATGGGTGAAAGGCAGAAGATTCTTGATAGTGAGGCTTAGTTGATTTCCAAATATAGACACAGTTTCTTTGCTAAAGCACGTAAGATTTAATGAAAGCTTGCCTACAGCAACAGTATCAGCTCTAGCTTGTACCTGCCCAGAAAAACTTAAATCATGAGTCTTGAGAGTGTGGGGAGTAGGGAGGGAAATGTATATTATATATGAAACAAGAGTAGAAGAGCAAAATATGTAAAATACACAAAAATAAATACGTTTTACACAATATGACTTAGAACAATTCTTTGAGAAGTGCATACCCTGGATAGGAGATGTAGCAACATAAAATTCGCAGCTATGTCATCATTGCCTAGCACAGCTGTCAGATGTCTTAACAGACCTTCCCTGGTTGCTTTTATCAAGTTTGGTGTTGGCTGAAAGATGAAGATGCTTTGTTCAGCAAAGTAATTCCCAAGTCATATAATGAATTAAACAAGAACAAGAGAGATCTCAGGATGCAGAGAAAAGCAAGATAGATTCAATGTTCCATTCATGTAAAATAAATTAAGCTTGGCTGTACACAATAAATTACCTCTATCATGGGTTTATTCTGAAGGAAGTCCTTCCCTGCAAGTTTTCTGTAAGTTAAACAATGAAGGCGAGGAACCTGCACCATGGGTAAAATATATCAGAATATCAAAAACAGATAACAAGTGGCTATAGATAATTAATGCATATTTATCCTCCTTATGCTTGTGTCTAATATAACGGGCAAGTTTGTCTGCCAATTGATAATTAATCAAGTGAAAATATGTCTTCAGTGGGTGATAAATGGGTTTTCATTCAATCAAATATGTCTTCACAAAGTCAGATTTTCCTTTTGTCTTCTAACAACAGAGTCAATGCAAAAAAATGCAGGAGCCCATTCTTCTTCATGTGATATAACTGGAACTGAAAATTCCTCCCTTGCATTTCACAATAGATACCTTGTTAGACGGAAAATGGTGCAAATGATCCTCACAAAATCCATTTGAAAACTCATTGACTTCCTTGTCCTCCTGGAGCTCTGGATCAGATGCAACAACACCGACAAACTCAAAAACATCGTTCAACTTTAAATCAGACTCTGGAGAATCATATATCTGGATTGCCAAAGACAGAAAAGGAAAAGGAATTGTTAACATCTTAAGAAACTTGAAACCAAAAAATGGAAAATAGAACAGCTACACACACACACACACACACAAAGTTCAGAGTACAGAAGAGATGAGACTAATTTTACCTTCACGAGACAAGGAGGTGATATACCATCAAGACCAGGGACCGTACTCATGCTAGAGCCAATGCCCTCAAGAACAGCTCCCTGAGATTGCAAAGGAAGGAAAGAGTGTCCATCTTCTCTCTGTTAATGTAAAGAAATTGAAGAAACATTAACAAAAAAATTCAAAAGATTCTCATAAAGTGTTTACATGAAAGTACAGTCCAAATTATTCATCTAGTTCTAGAGTTCACAATATTTATCTGGTTTTACAGTCAATATTATGTATCTGGTTCTAATCCTATTCCATGGGGAAAATCCTACTTCCCCTTATGAACACTTCAAAAAATGAAACATTCAGAAAACTGAACAAAGCTTTCTGTGAGTAACTCAGCAAGTTAAGTTATAAGCTATCTAAACCTTCTTTGCTGTAAAGAAACCATAGATCTAAGAGCCTTTATCTAAATAACTGGCTCGTAGACATTGAGGTAAATAAAAGCACTTAATCTTGGCATCATATATATGAAGGTCAATTTTGGACTTTGGGTTTACGTTAAAATTTGGACTAAAAGCAGGGAGAACTAAAGGGGATCTATGAACAGCAAACTTTGTAAACAGTCACTTCAAGAAAAGCACAATATTCTTGGACAGTTCTTTTCCACCAATGTAATTTAAATGAAAAGTTGAAGAAAAATCTATTACCATCTTCTTATTATTTGGAGAACCCTGATCCTCATCACCTGTGTCCTGTCAATAATTCAAGAGATGAACAATAGAATCAGTGTTTCCAATCTTAAAATGTTAAACTTAATATATTCACTCTGATTGGAGTCAACACCCCACATTCATTACCATCAAATACCGAAAGTATAAGAAGGCAGGCCCCTCGTTTTCAAACAAATATCATTGGGGAGCTTCTGCTACCCATTGTACAATCATTCACTAAGATTATATTCAATGAAAGTAATGAGCAAATGAAAGACAGTATCATGAGGCCAGAAGAATACCTGCATATCCTTGGTGTCAGAAGACTCCTCGTCTGCTCTCCTCCGCTTCTCTCTATGTTGGGTTGCCCAGTCCATGCAACCATTGCCAGTTGCATCTAATGAAATTTCAGTCCATGCATTCTGTCCTGGAATCTACCAATTGAGAAGAAAATGAAGCATGAATAATGTAGTATTTAAAAGCCAGCTAGTTGGCTAAATCATGATCCTGGTCATGGTAAGTGATTTCATTAATGAATGACGAAAACAAGCGGTGACTGTGCAAAAGCACCGAGCAGAAATAGGTGATTTCAGACAACTCACTGGAACACAGTATAATAGTCGACGTTCCCAGATTCGCATGTCTGCTGAAGAATCTATTGGAAATTGAGAAACATCCATAAACTTGTTGGTCCTCCACACCGAACCATCCTTCAAAAGTTATTCAACAAGGATTAACTTTCGTCAAGATAATGCTTAATGTTTCGAGTAGATGACCCAGAACCTTTCACATTTGAGAAGAAATACCTTGTAAGCGCCAACATAGAACTCATTTCCAAGCATGTCCTGTATCATTCCACGAATTCGAACCAGAGTATTGGGTTGTACCGATCTTAGTGTGGCAGAAGTTAGGACCGGAACCTAAAACAATTAAAAAAACCCAAGTGAAAAAGGGCCTAAATAATCAGTCATTAGAGAAGGGACTCGGGGAACAAAAACGATTGAACATCTAAACACTGTTTCCATTCAGGAAGATTTTGCAATGGAAAAGTTCACTTTAAATTGCCCATTTTAAATTAATCGACCAGGAAAAGTATATCATAGCCCTAGGAAAACTGGAAACCGTTCAACCAATAAGTTCCAATAAAAACGCAATTTTAAAGATTGGATCGGCAGGGAAATGGATGATAGAAATCATCCATCAGATCCCCAGGAAAACGTAATAAACCAACAACAGGAACAACAACATTTACGTGTGAAAAATGATCTGGAAGAAAGAAGGTGTTTTGGCGATAATTGAACCTGAGAGAGACCGCCCTCATCATGGAGAAAGTGGCGGAAGAGGTCGATAGCGCCCCAGTCTGTGCCGTCGAACGACGATGGATCGGAGACTGATGCTATGGCCTTCCCGAACGTGGATCTCACGGCACCGAGAGGGTTCAGAAGAAAATCATACGGAAGACCCACCATTTTCTGATTCTTCAGTTGCTCTTACTCACTCTCGCACTCTCGCTGAGGTTTCTGTATTGGCACAATAAGACTGTTCGGCGCTTCCCGCCCAAATAGGGCTCAGCGCCTCGTCTTCCCGCCAAATCCTGTTGGGCTGTTGCTTCCCGCATTAACCCTAGTCTATCATTCAATCGAAAATTAATAATTAATTAAGTTTCTTTTACCATAATAAATAAAGGAGGGCTGAAATTAAACAAGATTAAAAAGCTTGATTTCGTAAAATTGAATTTTTCTTAATTTGTTTCCTATTAGAATTTTATATTAATTTGATTTTTGTAAAATTAAGAATTTTTTAATTTTAATTTTTTATATAAAATGAAATATTAAATTATTATAAAAAATATTGAAATTTTTTAATTTTATAAAAATAAATTAATATAATTTTTTTATCAGAAATAAATTTGATAAAAAATTAATATTATAAAAATTAAAATAGGTATTTAGTTATTAAACAACGTGCGGACAGAAGCCTCTCTCCCCAGATCCTTGCCTGTTGTTGATATGTAAGCCCATCAGAATTGGGATCACAAGTTGGCCCAAAAGGTAAATGAAAATTGGTCACAACGTAATATTACCCGGGACAAGTCGCACTCTCTCGCAAGACTTAGTATTATATATCACATTCTTTTTATTTATAGAGAAATATATACTTTTTTTATTTTCGTATAACATAAAAATAAGTATACATTTAAATAGAGATAAAGAAAAATGAGTATATATATAAAATAATGATCAACTTGAAGGAGTGTGAAACCAAATTGATGCCTATTGAAATAATTAACTAATTGAGATGATCAATATAAAGATTAAACGATGAGTGATAGATAAAAGAAGTTATTTGATAAAAATATTCCGACGTTCAAATCAATATTCAAGAAAAATAGAGCATCAATTTAAAAATATAAATATATTAGAGTGCATATATTTTTAATTATTTATAGGTTAAGATGTGATATTTGATGTGATTCTTGAATCAATAAAAAGTATATGTATGATCAAAAAGTTGTGAAATTTTAATTTCTATCTGCTGTAACCTTATTAGAAAAAACATCTTTGGTATGATTCTCATCATAAAAGGATTGTATAACTTGCCATAATAGCTGATCAAATTTTAAGAATTAAAAATGAGAAAAAAGCATATCATTAAAAATGTAATAATAATTAAAAATTTTTAATTATTGTAAAAGAATTTTAATAATTTTTTATTGATATATCAACTTATAGGTAAATAATAGTATAAAATTAATTTATATTATTAGTTAATCATGTTCTAAAAACCATGTATAAAACAAATTCAAGTGGTTTCCAAGTTTTTTTTTCTCTAATTTAGCATGGATGAAATTTTATGCATTTTCCACAGATTAAGCTGCATTGTACATGAAGAAAGATTTGAGGTTGACCATTAAACAACTTGTGTCCAACCAACTGAAACAAATCAAACTACTTAAAAGATTGAACCGAATTTATTCCACACCTCGTTCATGTTAATGTAAATTGTCATTACTGAAAAATGTCACGTGTTCCGAAACTCCAACATCATGTTTATTCAAATTTATCATAAACTAAAAATTGCTTTCTTGATTCGAAAATTTGAATTCAATGATTTTTTTGTTGAGATAGATAACAGTTTTCTACAATTAATTAAATGGATGAAAAGGCTCTAGATGAGGTCAAGATTGGTATTAAAAGCAAGCAATTCCATTGCATTCCTTGTATTAAACAATACAAAGTCGAAAAATCCAAATTTGCTAATTTTTCCAAAATGTCCATTCTATAATCATAATTCAAGAGGAAAAGAGTCTGGTGAAGAAGTTGCCGGATTTGGCCCTCTCGAGACAAGCCACATGAACATATCTTCCAAGTTTGTCCACTTGCCTTGCCTCTCCATTTGTATCCTTTTTGCATACCTTGCATGTTTTGTCCACCCATCCCTCTTCCACATATTTCCCATCCACTGCTCAATTAAGAAAACAACAGTTTTACCAGAAATAAATAACATTAATTTTTTTTTCCGGAAGTTATAATCTAAGACATCCAGTGCACTACTGAATTCTTCGAGAAAATCCTTACCCTCAACATAGGATTTGAAGAAATCCTTGTATGTTCCTCCAATCTTCCTTCTAAGAGCTCCGTACTTCACGAAATCGAGAAATTCTTCCATTAGTATAACGTTTTTTTTTTTTTCTTTTAATAGCAGGAGAAATATAGGTATATAAAATTTTGAATGCAAACTTAGAAGCAGGGATGCGGAGCCATTCTTCTGGTTCGGGCAAACATAAAAAATTTCTTTTATTCCATATTAAAAATATTTTCGTTTTCTTAATAAATTTTGTATTGTTGTGTTTATGTCATAAAAAAATTTGCCCCCAAATTAATTTTTATAGCTTCATCCCTGCTCAGAACATAAAAGAAAGAACAGGATACCACAACTAATGAAATATAACAAGTTTAATATTAATATTAATCAATTAGGTTTCACATCATTGTTCATCTTTTATTATAGACTAAATTTTAATTTGCAGATGTTAAATTTAAGTACCTTAAGAATACTATCCCAAGTAATTTATAGACAAAATTAATAATTTCATCTCAAAATTATTCATGAAATTATGTAAAATTATAATTTTATTTTTAAATAATAATTTATATATAATTTTATTTTTTTCGTATAATAATTTAAGGATGAAAAAATTTATATAAATTTGTAAAAAAAATAAAATTATCTATATAAATTATTATTTAAAAATAAAATTATAATATTTTATAATTTAGAAATCATTTTTCCATCTTCTTCGAAAGGGATGTTTGGATGTTAATTGATTGACTTACTAAATAAATCAACTTATTAAATTAACTAATTTTAATATTTAGTAATCAGTTAATTGAATCAGTTAATTACTATCTAAAACATCATTTTCAAAAAATTAAAGGGAGTAGTTTTTTAATTTGGCCGATCCCAGAAAAGATAAAATTACCCTTGATCAATTTTTATATTTTTCATTTTATCCTTAAAAAAACTTATTAATATTTATTTTTATATAAAAATTAATATTTATTTTCACATAAAAATTATAATATTTATTTTTACATAAAAATTAAATTTTTTTATTTTCTATTTTATCCTTTTAAAAAAATTATTAATCAATCTTCTCATTTCTCCTACTATCAATTTATAAAAAAATATAATATTTATTTTTATATGAAAATTAAGTAATCATAATTATTGATTTCTTAAAAGAAAATTTAATAATTATAAAAATTATATTAATTTAATTTTAAAAAATATATAATATATAATAAATTATAATAATATATTATTTATAAAAAAATTTAACATACTAACTAATATATAAAATTTAAAATATTTAAATAATTCATACAATATATTGATATTTTTATATCTTATTTTATATTCAAATAATTAATTATAATTAATTAATTTTATCAAATATTTTTATTCAAATAATTAATATAATAAGAACTAATTAAATTAATAAATATAATTAATTATCTATTAATAATTAATTAAATTAAATCGGAAAATAAGGACAAAATTCGTTAATTTTGTCCAACCGTTAATAATAAGTGTACCTGTTCCCTGCTCATCCTTTCTCCAGACCTAGTGGCTTCCCTGGCATCTTGAAGGAGCTGGGCATCTTCCGCTGACCTCACCTGAGCAAAATCAAGAGCATCTGTTACTGTCGTAAACAAAGATTTCTTGCTCTTCTTTGATTCTTCATTATCTTGCTTTGCCGAAACTGTGAATTTGGAGTTTCTGTGGGGCCCTCCAGTAGAAAACTTGTGCACAAGTTGTGAATTAGAAGAGAAGCTAGTGTGAGGAGGGGTTAGAGGTAGACTGCCAAGGCCCATTGTGTTGAGCTATGTCTTCGGACTTTGAACAGATTGCTTTCTTCTTGGAACAGCCTCGTCGTCTTAGGTTTATTATATGTTTGTCTGGGAGAGGAGCTTCTTCTTGTGTTTTGAGCCACGATTGTGGCCACGTGGGCATAGGATTGGCGCCACCCAAAAAACCCTGGTGGTTAATTGGTGTACTATGTGGCACTTTGGTGGACTCTCAAAATGTGAGGACTCAGGAGGCTGTACCTCTAGTTTGGTCCACGAGTCTAACCAAAATATCTTGGAATTTAAGTTTTAATATAATATTGAAATTTTATTACTATTTTTAATTGTATTTTAATAAATAAATTATTTTGATATCTTGAAAAAAATTCCTGATTGATCAATAAATACACAATTTGTATATATCTATGAAAAGAAGTGGCAAATTATTAATAGCAGGGGTCAACGGTTAACCAAGAAATTTTTCACGATTGAGTTGTTTTTAAAACTTAGGAAATCACTTGCTTATTTATTAAAATATAAATAAACATAGCAGTGAAGAATTAAAAATATTTCCCTTGGAAAGAATAAGAAATTTCAAGTGTATTTGGATATATGTTTATTTTTGTATTTTTAAAAATTATTTTTGAATTAAAGAAAAATCAAGATTAGAGAGTGGTTAATCTTATAAATAAAAAATATTTTATTTAATTATAAAAACTAACATTCAAAACAAGAAGATAAGTTTAGTAAATAAATAAATTTTTATTTTATTTTTTTATTTTTAAGTTACACATTTAGAGAATAATTTTTAAAAATAAATTCAAAAAATATGTTGACAAATAAGTTCTTCTATTTTAAAAATAAAAAATAAAATATTATTTTTAAAAATAAAAAATAAACAAACCCTTCATTTCTATTCGAATAAATTTTACCATGAATTTAGTTTTAAGTGGAATTCACTGGTGAGAATAAATTTAGGATTTGGATCCGTTTCCTTTTTTTATGTCATTTTTAGAGAAGATAAAGTTTTATTCTGGAACCAACTGTCATTTTTTTTAAGACCTATAAATTCAAATAATAAAAAAAAGGATTATGCATCTATTACTTCTCAAAATTCACTTTATCATTTTCCTACAATTTATCTTCCAACACCCAGATTCTTGACTCAGCGGCAGGTCTTCTGTTCTCATTAAACCCGGTTGTAAGTGTGGTTTATATGGGAATTTATCAATTGTCAAACAATTATTAATTGCCGTGAACTTTTAGAGATGTTAGAAATGAACAAACATCAGTGCTTAATGCTTGAGTCCTCATGCATTTGAGCCATGTTTTTGGAGGACATTTGATAAAATTTGCACGTGATAATTGAAAATTTGTAGGTGCTGTACAAATATTTGGTTTCTTAAAGAAAAATTGTGATTGTACGAATCAATGTACAATCTTTTCCTCAAAAACAGAAGATCCAATTCATATAATTGAGAAAACTACAATAATATTAAGAAAATAATTTTATCAGTAATTTCAAATTTTGAGCCTCCATCTTAACGAAGCTTCATCATTTTTTTCTTTTTGTTGAAATACTCCAAAATAGAAGGCTAGGCCATAATGGTAGGAGATTATGAGCTATCTACACAACTACCAAAACATACACCATCCTAATTTTTAATTTATGTGGCACTTTAAAAAGCAATCAGAAAAAAATTAAGTGACAGGCAGCAGGGCAAAGCACCATAGGTGATTATGTTTTCAAGCATCCTCAAAAGCTTGTAGATGTCCCATTGGTTGGTTATACACGAATGCATTTTTTTCATTTGAATTTCGTTTATTTTGTTGAAAAATATTTTTTATAAAAAAATTCTTTTTAATTTATATATAAGTAAAAAAGATTTCATGTCATCTATGTACCTCGTAAATTGAAAAAATAGAAATACATAATGACAAGACTATCCACATTCGACAAGTGAACAAATAGAACATTTTCTGTTAGTTAAATATTTTATAACTATAAATACAAATAAATAAATTATTTCTACAAGAAATATTTAAGTAACGTTTAGGTTATCGTTCACATATATAGACTAATTCACCTTTTTAGAGGAGTTAAATTCCTCCCCCGCACCCCCCCCCCCCCACAAAAAAAAAAATCCAACTAGGGCCGAGGGCTATATAAGAAAACTAAGACGGTAGAATTTATGAAAACTTGATATCTTACGCTGCAACATAGACTGAGCTACTTGCTCTGTCGTTTTATAAATTGCATCAGCTTTAATGTAGAGTCAGTTCCATTTACAAACAGCCATTAAGCTGCATAATGCTCTACCACAAGAAGTTTCTATAAGTTGTATAACTCTATAGAAAGAAGGGTAAACAAGAACAAAACCCACCTACATTTGTGAGCTACACAATATAAACCATGCCAACCTCCAACAGAGAAGCTGGAGGAACCTTAAGTGCAACATCTGGGCCCCTACAGTTCCTCCTCAGGAAGTTGTAACCATAGTTAAGAGCCAACCTCCTCAAGATACATGAGCCTTGCTTTGCTTTCACATGAGAATGCCCAATAATGAATGCAATCCCAGCTTGTTGAGCAACATAGAGATCTTCCAGCTCCTCCTGCATTTGCAAGCATGCCTCCGGCCTTGTATCATTTTCAGGCTCATCATCAATGGCAAATCTCACCCTTCTCTCAGGGACACCCATTGGTTCCATCTCAATGACATCTGTCATGCTTTGCACTGTTGGGAACCCTACGGATACACTCTCCGGCTGCAGACTTTCATTCAGTCTCATAGGGCCGCTGGCCGGAGAATCCAATTGTTCCTATCACAGTTAATCTGCGACCAGATGATTCATCAGAGCGTGAAGAATCATCCTCAATGCCTGCGTTAGTTCCTTGAGCCCGGTACCAATCATAGTGGACAAATTCAGCTAGCTTTTGTAATAATTCAGATTCAAAGGAATCAACATCCTGATGAACATCGCGATATCCATATCTGACTATGCACCTGTAGGACCTATGAGCCGCAGGCCCTACGCGGCCAACAAGGTACCTCTCAGCAGGAGGAACAAAAGGAACTGGAACTGATTTCACACAGACAAAAACAATGACGCGGTGGAATGCAGGAAGGTTAGTGACAAAGCGGGAGAAATTAGCTGGGATGCCAGATGTGAGGTCACTGAACACTAGGCCAATTCCAGGGACACGGGCAATTCCCAAGCTTGGACCTAAATGCTAAGAGCCATTCTAGTGAAACCTTGTTGTGGACATCATATTCATATTTCTTGATGGTGGCATAGTGCCAAATAAACATGATAGTCATAAGGAAGAGAGCAAGGAGAATAGGGAGATAGGCACCCTCTGTGAACTTTGTCAGTGAGGCAGAAAAATACAGCAGTTCAACAGAGCCAAAGAACAATAGGAAGCAAAGAGCTATAATATGAGGCTTATGCCAACAAAGTATAATCACCAAGGAAGTAAGGCATGTTGTCACTAACATTACAGTCATCACTGCTAAACCTGCAATTTATAAAGATTGATTGATTATATATTTTTAGATTAACACCAATATTCCTTTTTCTTTCTAAAATTGCTACAAAAACGTCTCCACCTCTTTCACATGAAACAAATAATAATAAGGTTGCTTAAACAGTAAGTAATATCATAGTTGGTAGGCTTTTTTTAAAGGATCTAGATGAAAACTCTACTGATTTAAAGTTAAGCATATCATTCAGGTTTATAAGAAATTTGGACTAGCTTGAAGTTAATCTAGTGCCTAACAAACTTTTAACAGTTCCATGATGAGGTGAAAGCCACGATCAAACATAACTGCATATCTTACCTGCAGCATTTCCCATACGTTTTATGTCCCTAAATCCAATGGTCACAGCAATACAGAGGATCATGAGTGTCCAATTGATCTCAGGGATGTAGATTTGACCATGAATATTGTCAGATGTGTGAACAACCTTAACTCTTGGGAAGCAACCAAGTGATTGGCTCTGGTTTATGATAGAAAATGTCCCACTGATGATTGCTTGGCTTCCCACAACTGAAGCCAGAATGGCTAGAACAAGTACTGGCCACCTCACACTTTCTGCATTAGGGAGAAAAAAAAAATTAATTATGTTTCTAGAATCCACTACCGGGCAAGGCAAATAGGACCAAAAAAAGTACATTTTTGGAAAATAGAAGCACAGCAGGCCAGTTACTATACTCTACAATAATGCTGATGTATTACCTGGAACTGAGACATAGAAGCTGATCTGAGGAATGGCGCTGTGATGGTGTGGGTCTGACAAGTAAGCAGCTTGACCCATATATGCCAAAATAAGTGAAGGGTATACCAAAAAGGTGAAAGCAATCTGCACAAAAAATTTAGTTAAAACACACTCTTCTGCATGAAATTTGACCTCTGTGCAGATATATAAGAAAGTGCATGCAACCTGCATTCTGAAAATAAGGGGAAAAAAGGATGAAAGAACAACCTGAATGGCCGCATATGAGAAATGGCCTAGATCAGCGAACATAGCTTCTGAGCCTGCTCACATGATCAACACAGCAGATCTCTTTCAGCAGGTTAAGAGATAGCACTACTTTCAAAAACATATCTTGTTGAACATATCGGATATGATATTTAAATTATATATAACGAGATTATCTTTACAAGAAACATTTTAAGCCTTTCAGTTGGAATGAATGAGAGCATTTCATTTTTTTACCCCACCGACTAACTAACCCACTTTTGTTTACATTCCAAAGAAGTAGCTTAGTAAACTGCTGTTAATAGTTTTATGTAAATCTGATTTATCTGGTATGATTTTTTTTTAAAAAAAAAAGTGTACGTTTGTTAATAGTCCTATGCACATCTAGTCCCCTCGAAAAAAATGGGGTAAAAAATCAAAAATACCCCTTCAAAAAAGAGAAGATTCTATTTTCATTAATTTCTAATATTTATAGAAGATGAAGAAAGGAACCAAGAAATGAAGAATTTAAGGATGTCTTTGGATATATTTTTATTTTTGTGTTTTCACAAACCGTTTTTTAAAAACTACTTTCAGATTAAAAGAAAATAAAGAATTAAGGGTGTTTAGTGTTGCAAACAAGGAAATATTTCATTTAATTACAAAACTAATATAAAAAATAAAAATAATTTTTGAATATATCAAAAAGTTGTTTCTGTTCTTCTATTTTTAAATTACACATTTAGAATTACAATTTTTTAAAAAAAGATTCTAAAAACAGATTGTTAAACAACTTTTTCTGTTTTTTAAAAACAGTAAACAAACAGACTTAAATTTCTTGCTTCAAAATTGATATCAAACCAAATGTCTTGGTTTTAATTTTCTCATAAAATGCTTCAAATCTAGGATTTTTGCTAGGCTCCATAACCCATTCATGCTTCTTGTACTACACATTCTAAGTTTAACTAAATTGGTATGAGCACAACAAAAATCTTTACAATTTTAACACATGCATGTCTATTCCACTTTTACCTGTTATGCACAACAATATTCCGCCCAAAGACATCCATCCCCTTAACCTTGTCTTCTTCAAGAACTTGAACATGTAATATGGTGAAAGAGCTTTATATACACGTGGATTCCATTTGATTATATTATAAAAACCAAGTGTGCTGATGCACAATAGCCATGTGAGCACAATAGGTGCAAAAAGGAATCCAACTCGGTGTGTACCATAGTGTTGAAGTGCAAACAGACACACCAGTATGACGCAAGTAATGGGAACCACAGCATCTGCAATTGAAAAGCAACTGAAATTGAGATTCAAATACAGAAAGGATACAAGAGTCCTGCAAATCATCTGTTACAACTTAGTGAAATATGTGATACCTGGTAAAAAGAGAATCAGAGATCAGCGAACTCTTTCAATAATAAATTGTAAGCTTTCATGCCCTTATATATATATATATATATATATATTTTTTTGGGGGGAGGGTTATGATTAAGTAGCCTTGTTTCTGGTGTAATGATAAGAAAAGTGTTGATAAATGGCCTCTTTTTTACATTTTTCTTTCTTTCTTTCTTCTCCTTGCCTGTTCTTCTTGTTCCGCAAAACATAGTTTATTATTGGTGACGAGTTGAAAGAAAGCAAAAAGTATAAAACTTACACTCATGGTGTGACATGGATAGCTCAAGACCAGATACTGCCGAAAATACTGCATATGCGGAGTGGTTAGTCAACAAATTGATAAGAAATGATTTCATAAAAGGTTTCCAGATAAATATCCATGATAAGAAGCAATCTTACCTGAAATTGCTGGGGTAAACAGTCCATCCCCAATTACCATACAAGTGCCAAGAAGAACCACACTTAGGAGAACTGTATGCAAGGTCTTGTACTTCTCAAGCACCATTTTCAATCTGGAGTTGCTTTTGCCTGGAGGCTGCTCCATCTTATATGTAGAGAGCGCTTCATCAGCAAGTTGTCTATTAGGTAGAAGACTTACTTTGGCATGTCTACAAATCAGGGAATATAAAGCAAATGTGCCACCTGCAGAATCATGTACAAAATTCATCAAAAGATGAAAAGAGTACACTATCTTATGCAAATTTTTTCAAGTTCTCACCCTCTCCATTGTCATCGGCTCGAAGGACAACAAACACATATTTGAACAACGGTATCAAGGTCAAAGACCAAAATACAAAAGAAAGGGCACCATAAATTTCTTCATTGGTATTGGAATGCTGAATGTCTTCTGCAAATGTACTCCGGAAAACATACAATGGAGAAATGCTCAAATCCCCGTATACAACACCGAGGCTTTGGAAAGCTAAGAGAAGAATTGTCTTCCAAGAATCCTTCTGAAAAGCAATTCAGCAGGTTGCTTAAACATAATATTGTTTATCAATCAAGGAAACCTTTTGACTAAAATTTCTAACTACTACACCAGTTATAAATTAATTGACTGAAAACCGATCATGCGTATCACCATTAGGAATCAGAAATTAATATCAACTGAGCTTTTCTTTTTTCAAGTTAAAGCACTAACCTTTGAGCTGTTCCAACATTTCCCATGTTCAGGATCCATTCTTCTCGCCCTTCAAATTTCACAAGATTTTATCTCTCACAATTAGCACACTTCTAGATGCAGATCTGCACTAAACAAATAGAACCCATAAATGTATATACCAAAGGAATTAAAAATCTGTAACAGAGGAGCATTGAGTTTCATAAAGACCAGTACAATCCCACCAATGTTATCTATAACTTCCTTCACACAAGTAGAGAAGATAAAAAGAAATATTCTTTACTCACTTTTGGATAAACCCACTTGAGATCCGAATCTCTATCACATCCACTACAAATCTTCTAGAAAGCTGATCAATTTTTTCTCTTCTTGGTCTTGTTCTTTCTCCTCATTTTTTGAGAGGGATAAAAAATAGAAGAGAGAGGGCACAGTCGCTAACCATAATATGAGCAGTTCAAAAAGAAAAAGCAGATGATGAAGTGAAGCAAGTGCACATCCTGATACTATAATCAACCAAAAATAAAAATATATTTATTTATTTATTTAAGTTGATGAAAAAAAAAAAAAAATTACCGCCTCGCAGTTTGTTTGGCCTTATTTCACACAGCAATTCCCTATACTAATCACTCAGCTATAGAGAGATAAAGGGTTCAGAGAAAAAGGTCTAGATGAAATGATGACGAAGATAGAACAACAGGAAACTCAATTTTGGGGTATTATAATAGTGTATGTAAGTCACGTTCCAGATAGAAACAGAATAGAATAAGTCATATGTCCAAATGATAGTGACTAAATAGGTAAGCTGGCACCTCTTGCACCTCTTACTTCCCCGGTATATTTGAAACTTCAACTCAAATTTATACATATATACGTTAAAAGTAACCACTTCTACTATTAACAAAAATTAGGCAGAACCACGTGATTCAGCCACAATCACAAACTCAGGAGACAGTGCCCACGAAAATAAGGGCGATTTGGAGGACCCAGTTATCATTTTCAACTTTTCTTCCTCTCTTCATCATTTAAATGATAATTCTATTTTATTTATACATTATTCATTAGGTGAAAGAAAACCAGACTATCTAACTCCCACCTACCTTTTTTTGAAAATGTTATCATTCTCCCAAAACTGCTGGATCAGAGAAAGATAAATTAAAACCATCTTGCTACCATATAAGCCTCATAATCGACTGTTTAACCATAAATAGACCACAATCTCTGTTCTAAGAAAAACAACAAAGCTAATCACCTCACCTGATGGGCATGTAAAATTGAGAAGGAAAGAGCCAGAGATGAATTAATTGACAGTTTTGCAGTATATGTACTGCAGAGAAAGCAGCAGTAGCATGTGCATCACTAAATGCATAATGAATTGCCCATAAGAGCTTAACGTACCCTTTAATTCTACTTGGTCACTATATCGTCACCCTTCTCTGCTGCTTTGTGAAACCATTATTTAAAGAATTTTCCTTTGTTTTTTCTTTTTCCAACCACCGTCACCGAGATTCTGTAACCACCCTTTTGGATTTCTCCTTTCTAGAAATCAGCTATCACACATTCTTTAGGAGGTTGAAGATGGCGACCTTCAGTCTGACAAATTACAGTGTCTTTTCCCTGAAAATCAAGCATCTCCATCACACATACATCATAAAGTTGCAAACTTTCCAAGAAATTTACAAAATTTATGATTTTCAACATACACCCTTCTTTACGAAATTTACAGCCTTGACATTTTGGACGTTTAATGGAAGTAATCTGGTCTTGTTTGGATGGTAGATCCTAATGACACATGGAACCACTTGCTTTTTGAGCGTGAAGGCTGCGGACGGTGGTAAATGCTGTTGTAGTTTTATGCTGAAATAAACGGAGCAGAAGCAGTGGCTATCTCTGCCAACCGACAATGGCAAATATATCTCAATAATGCAATAGATGAAAAAAAAAATAGTGCTTTTTTTTTTATCTTGATTTTGAGGAGCAGGGTAGAACATGGGCGGAATCACACGAAGATTTTTATTCTTTTCCGGAAAAATTAAACCAGACATACCGCGTGGGAGACTGAACTGCCACGAGCAGCAAGCAACACGAAAACTGAATTAATTGTTTCTTTTTAATGTTTTGTTGAATATTTTCAATTTTTTTCTTGTCTTGTCATTTTCTCAATTTAGGGTAGCCCCCGCACTTTCGCGTCGCATTGAACCCGCGTGGGTTGAAAATACTGGGTTCAGTCTTCAATTATGCAATAAGAATGAAGGTAGATAAAAAGTTGACCGGTATCATTAGGCATTGGATTCTTCTTTGACATTAATGATTAATTGATTGTATTATATTAATCCTTTATCATTTTTTAAGTATTATTTTTAAAAAATTATTTTTATTCATCTATATTTTAAGAAAAATAAAATTATATGTATTATTTTCTTTCAAATATTATCTTCACTATTTAAATAATATTTAATAACTTCACTTATTAATTAATTTTTAGTAAAGATTATATTAATAAATTATAATTCATCTCTTTTAAAATTACAATTATTTATTATCTTCTTTAATCATTATGCATTTGCACATTCAAAAAGGAAATGAAAGAATAATTAATTTGATCAGCTAATAATATTAATTATTTATATAAAAATATTTAATAAAATTATTTATTTATTATTAGTTATTTATATATAAAATAATATATAAGGATATATATTTTATAATTTATTTAAATATTTTTACATTAATAATATTTTAAATTATAATATATTATTTATTAAATTAATTATTATAAAAAATAAATCATTATAATGTATTATACTAATTAAAATTTTCTTTAAAAAATAAATAATTATAATTCTCTAGTTAAGAAACTCTTATAATATTTTTATAAATTTAATAACTATTAAAATTTATTTTTAAACCATTTCTAATATTAAATTTAAAATCTCTATGCTTATTATTAGAAATGAATAACACATTTTAAGAATTAAAACTTATTTTTCACAAATAATATTATCATGTCATTTCTTTTTTATTAATATGTAATATTTTTTAATTTAAAATATTATTTGATATAGATAAATAATTCTTTTCAATACAAAATCTATTATTCTGTCATGATTCTAATATAGTTATGATAGGTGTGCAATCTACTATCTGATTTCCAGTAGTTTCATTCATCATAATCCTAGTCATTAGATAAAAAGGCATTTCGATAGTCATTAATAAAATTAACAAAATATAAGAAATTTAAATTTTTTTATAATTCTCTTAACTTAAAAATAAGTTAACCTAATTAACTCCTAAGGATTTAGTGTAAAAATCCTCTACCCAATCTTTTAAACTAAATAAGACCCTAAAAATACTTTCATCTAACAAATGTTTATGCTATCAAAACCTTATTGAAGGAATTTCCAATTGAACTAAATTTGAAGAAGTGATGATGAAGGCTTAATCTATGTATTTATAAAATAAAATATGGAAGAGTGAGTTTGAGATTAAGTGAGTAAATACTCCAATGTAACAAACATAACAATATAGTAATCTTACCAACCAAACCATCCTCTTATAAAACTTATCATATAAAAGATCCATACTTATCAATTTAAACTCAAATAATCACAAAAGGCTCACTCATGGCCATATCACTACAATTATATCACATTGAATCATTCAATAACATTTAAGATCTAAATTCATAATATAATATATAATTAATAATAAATAAAATACATACATCATTTTTATTACTCCTTAGTTAATCTTATACTTTTCACAAGCTCAATCTTGTCCTTCTAGTGTTAGTTTTATACTTTCTATGAGTAATATACTAGGAAGTAGACATCTAGTGTTCATATAATCTCCCCTGTTGCATTTCAGATATCACAAGTCATAATGCATTTCTTTTTCATTCATATTTCAAGACATTTCTATCATATTCTTATAACAATGTCATGTTTTAATGAATGGCTACATATCTCATTTCAATTCATAATTACATAAATAGGATTAATTATATCATATATCGTGTATCACAACATGTTGAAAACTCATTTCATTTCCATAATAACACGATAAACATATTTTCATTACATATTATCTAGTGTCATGCCTTATTATCTCATTTAATGCTCACATATTCATGTAATTAACTCAAAATTATCATTCTCTACCTTATCTTGATGATGAGAATCATAAATCCCATATTAAACCCTCAGGATTCATGATAAAACAAAGTAAATTGCACATAATTAACTATATATTTAATTATGAGAGCCCTAATAGCAATTCTAGGGTCTATAGTCAACTATCAAAGTCCTAATTTTGAAGTTCAATAATTGACTATAAAACTCTATAGAGCATCTTAAAGGTTTAGAGTCAACTATCCACCTCTAAAGAGTAACTTATGGCCACGTGGTTAACTATATAATCAATTATGCTTTCCCAGATTACATATTTTAAGGTATAATTAACTATATAGTCAACTATTATATGGAAATTTGTAGATCATTTGAACTTATTATTGTTAATCTGAAAAATTAAATCATTCAATGCCTTTATTACCTAACCAAGTATCTTGAAATCATTAATACAAGCAAACATCATATCACTAATGCCATTTTCTTTATTAAATCAAGTAAATGTTATTAACTAATATATCAAACAAGCATTTATATTCATATATCTACAAAAACTTAAAATATAAAACTAAAGCTTAAATCTTATAAAATTTAACAAATGGAGAAAATATTTACTTACCTTTTATGGAAGAGGAAGTTAAAGAGTAAAATTGAAATTCTTTAATTATAATCACATGAAAAATAAAGGATTCTTTTAGTTAAGGTTCCAAATTTTCATTGGAACCATAATGCCCCAAATTTCATCAAACTAAGAGGAATAAGAGGAAAAAAACCTAGCAATAGAGATAACCTTACCTTGATTAGATGAAGAATTTAAGGATCCTTGCACCTTTTTTTGCTATAATTGGGAAAAGAGAGGATGAGGAAAGAGTTGAGAGGTTTAGGAAAATTGTAAAAATGAAAAGGGGAAAGGATAGTAGTGGTCATAAAATAGGAATAGTATCCAAGGACATTTTTGAAATGTTTCTTAAATTTCTTCCATATTGACATACCTACTAATAATAACTCAAAACTTTAACCCTTGTCAACTAAGTTAACTTTTCTCACCTTTTTATCACAAAAATCCTTATTCAAAGATTTACTAAAATATCAATTTTTATTTTATCTTATAAATTTTTTTTATATCTATTTGTTAATTTTTTTCTATACAAATATAATTTTCAATTTAGGCAAAAGCACACTAGGTATTATTCCTCTTGCGAAATAAATTTAAAACTACTACATTTTAAAAAGGGCATAACATACTCTTTATGAAATAAAACATATTTTTTTTTCTTTTTTTATACAATTTGATAGAAGAGCTATGATTATATTCACGTGCTTTTTATTATCATGCATATATTTTAATATAATTTATTTTACTTATATAGTTTTTATTTTTAATTAAAATAAATAATTATAATTTAACATATAAATATATTAACTTTTTAAGAAATAAATAATTATAATTCAAAGTTTTCTTATGTATCAATGATAGAAACATAAAATTTTGTATAATTATGGATAAGAATATCTTTTTTTATTCTAAATGCAAATCAATTGTTTTGAAAAATTACTATTTTTAGCTTTTCAAACTGACTGATTAATTGTTAATAAGTTCACTAAAATAACTATTTATCAAAGACTTAAATCAACTTATTGATTTGACTTAATAATTGAAAACACTCAAAATAGCTAAAAGCTAATTAAAAACTATTTGTCAAATACTCTCTTATAGCTTTTTACCTTCTAGTCTATTAACATATTGATGCTATAGTTGCATCTGATATTATTTTAAAGATTTTATCTTTTTTTTATATTTGAAGTTGAAATTTAGGATACATATAAATTAAGTAAATTATCACTCTTATTATTAAAAAATACTATAAATATTATAAATAAGATTCAAAATTAAGTTTCAAATATTTTATATTCATTAAATTAATTTTATTAATTTATCCGATATTCTTGTATTTAATGATAACATCTAATTTACATTCGCAATCCAATTTTATATCTTATTTTTGTTGCATATTGTATTATTAATTAAAAAAAAGCTTCTTACTTTCTAGTTTTTAAAGCAAAAGTCAATATAAACAAAGGGATTTTTGAAATTGAGAATGAAGTATTAAATTACTGCGATTATACTGATGGAGATGCGTCCTATTAATATATTTATCAATTAGTAAGTATAAGGTTAGGAATTTGAATACTTTTCTTATCATTTTCCCTTTCTCTTTTCCTAAGTAAACACTCTCTCATTGATGATAGTGGGTGTTTTGACATAAAAAATCATTAGAGTAAGAATAGCTCTCCTCAATGTTCAAGTAAATAAATAGAAAATTAGTGCAGCTATAAAACAACTTAAAAAAAAAACTATGCTTTACTAGAAAATTTAAGGTGTATCTAGTGAGAAATAATAATAATAATTTTTATTTTCATTCCATAAAAATAAATATCAATTTTATTATTTATGTATTAATTTGGTGAAATTCATATGTATTAATTTTTTTAATCTTTAAAATATTAAAAATTGTAGCTACCTATTACTTATCATAAAATAGTTAAAAAAAATATTATATCTAGAGGGTATAATTATTTTTCAAATCAATAACAATACATTATTGTTTTGACACAAAGTATTTTTTGTAAAATATAATTATAAAATATTATATTTATTTAATATTAAATAAGAAGAATTTAAAAAAAGTAACTTCCTCTTTTAAAAAAAGTAATTTACTTTATTCTATTATCATAATTTTATATATTATTTTTTAAATTATAAATATAAATGATTTATCATTTATTTATTAATATATATATATTTTTCAAACAATACTTTTTTGATGAAATGAAACTAGCTCCTAAATGACTTGAAAGATACGAGAATGGCAATGCTATGTTATGAATGTAGTTAGGTCACTTTTCTCTCGCGGCACAACAAAGAGAGAAGGTTAAGGAGAGTACAAGGCAACATCTAACAAAGTGAGCATTGTATGGGAGTGGGTTCTCAGTCAAACTCGTGTCCTAATCCAACGTAGGAGTTAGTCTTCCAGTCAGATACGTCTACTAGTTAGTTAGTTTTGTCTTTGGTTTCCATATTTCCTTATTTTTTATTATTGTTCTTAGTATTTATTTTTTTAAATTTCAATTTTATAGGAGTGGGTTCTCAGTCAAACTCGTGTCCTAATCCAACGTAGGAGTTAGTCTTCCAGTCAGATACGTCTACTAGTTAGTTTTGTCTTTGGTTTCCATATTTCCTTATTTTTTATTATTGTTCTTAGTATTTATTTTTTTAAATTTCAATTTTACTACCTAAATGTGAAGCAACATTGAATGATTAACTTCTGTTAAGAAAAGTCAACATAAGTTGAAGATATTTTTATAAAATTAATATTTTCATTGATGAAATATAAAATTTACTCAATTTCTAGCGAGCAAATATTTTATTCTTTTTAATTGATTTTAATTAACGTAATTATTGTTCATAATTATGACTACAATTACCTCTTTATCGTCTAACAGCTATACTTTTCCAAGATTTTAATAATTTAAATAATCCTATTTATGTTTCCAACAACTATATTTATCATAAAATTATTTGAACTTAAATGACCTTTTTAAGTTTGATAACGGATGGCTTTATAAGTTGTAAGATGAAAATTAAAAATAAATTATATGTATTTAATGGCCAACGGCCGGATGCCCTCATGGCTTTGAAGGTATGATTATCATTATACTTTTTAAAATTAAACCGGTCATTGAATTTAATAAAATACCGATTCATTAGTTCAAATAGTTTTAACTTAAAAAATATAAATTATAGATACTATATATTTATAGTAATAAAAGGTAATTAACAATAATTTTATTAGAATTAAATGAAAAATGATACAAATTCAATTGATATAAAAATTTAAAGGTGTCAATCTTTAATTATTATAAAATTATAAAAAAATTATTTTAAAAAACGAAAAAAAATCAATCTAACCCATTGACTTTAATCAATTTAAACTAATTTTGATCAATTTGTACTAATTTTAATCAATTCTTATTGATTTATATATCTTTTCCATATAAAAATTTTAATTGAGTCGGCTTAGCGGCTAATTTACCGATATTTTTAAAATTATGGTTATTATACTCGTGGGATTAGACGTTTAAGGCCATATATTGGCCAGTGACTTATGTAGTGTCTGGCATTGAAGCCAAATGCATCAAAGGCTTTGATGGCAAAATAAAATAAAATCATTATAAGAGAAATGTATGGGAGGATATGATGAGAAATTATATATGTGTGACACACAAAATTAAATCATTATATGTATACTTAGGTAGAGATAAAGAGGTATGAGTACGTGTGAATTGTGTCTTTAATCCAGTGCAAGAATTGAAAAACTAAAATGCATATGATTGTAGCAATTATATAATGGAGGCACCATGTCAAGACCATTTAACCATTTCACCAATTGAGTGGAATTACCAAAGTTATGCGAACTTTCGTAAGTAACATGAATTGCCTTAAAAAAAAAATACATCATGCCACAATCACTCCATATGTATAATATTTTATTTTATATCTAATTTACTTATTTTCTATATATTTATACTTGATATTAATGGAAATGTCTATTAAAATTTTTTTCTCTAGTGTTGCATCTCATTTTTGCAATTTCATGATTTGTTACTTTTCCAATTTCATGGCATATATATTGGCGTGGTAACATTTTTCAAAATACAAATAACTTAATATATTGGTTTAAATAAAGAATCAACATTGTAACACTCAAGAAAACTTCATGCGTCAGTTAGCAAAGAATTGACATTGAAAAGTAAGGGAAAAGCTAGTTTTGAAAATAATGATATATCTAATACATCATTTTTTTTAGGTAAAACTAATATTTAAAGTAACGTCAATCATTGATGTTGGAAAATGAGATCACCTAAGACTTCAATTCTTTTAGAATAACCAATACATTTTCTTTGTTCAAGATTTTAGATGTCAATTTTCAAAATAATTAACATATAAAATCACGTAAGTGGTGATATTTTTTAAATTATGAGGAAATTTTATATGGTAATTCTTAAAAAATTGACTTCTTTTTTTTTCTCATGAGATTTAAACTCTAATTTCTAAAATAACTAACATATAAAGTCATGTGAGTGGTAATATTTTTTAAAATATATGGAAATTTTAGATGTTGATTCTTAAAAAACAATGTGCTTTCTTTCCATTAGTCTTTAGGCATTGATTTCTAAAATAACTAATGTTTATGTTGGTTTTTAAAATATGAAGAAATTTTATATGTTAGTTTTTTAAAAAATTGACGTATTCTCTTTCCATGAGATTTTAAACATTAATTTCTAATATAACTAATATATAAAGTCATGTGAGTGGTGACATTTTTCAAAATACGAAAAAAATTTAGATATTAATTCTTTAAAAAAAATTATTGTGCTTTCTTTCCGTGAGTCTTTACCCATTGACTTCTAAAAGAACTAATGTTTAAAGTTATAGGAGCGTGAGTAGTAATATTTTTTAAAATATAAAAAAATTGTATATGTCACTTCCTTAGAAAACCAACGTGTTTTCTTCCCACAAACTTAAGACCTTGATTCATAATACAACGAATATCTAAAGCTATAAAAGTCATATCTTATTATTTTTTTCATTATCACTCTTATTCCTGTTCTTCCTTTTATTTCATTCCAAACTCAATCTCCATCTTTGTCCAGTTTCCTTTACAGAATATTAGATTTTACTTCATTCTTGACCACACATTAATAAGTTACAAATACTTTTTTAATTAGCATCAAGCATGAAGTGAGTTTAAAGTATAAGATTTAGTTTTTTATTTCTATTTCTCAAATATATACCTCTTGAATTTCTCTTATTTTTGTGTTAATTTTTTAAAGAAATTTTTATTTGTATTTTTTATGTAACTTTTGTGGTTATTTCTAAATTTTAGATGCCTATTATGTTTATGACAAAATTTTGCAACTAAGTATGAAATTAGTCAAACAATAATGAGAGATTAATAAAGAATAAAAAATTATAAAAATAACTATTTTTTGAAATTTTGGAAGAGCAAACCACCTTGAATTATTTGAAAATAGATAAATTTTGAAAAGTTATATAAAATAAAAAAAAAGTCCCAAACAAACAATTGGGCATGAAATTAACTTAAATATATTTTTTGTAAAATATTAAATTTATTTAATTTTTATAATAAATATTTTGACCGTAGAGCAAAAATTCAATATTAAAAAAAAATTATATTAACATTTCTTGTAACAGCCATAAAATGTTAAAAAAATATTTTTAAAACATAACTGACATGGTAATTTTTTTTTCCAAATATACAACATCGCTGACATATATGTTACTTCTAAACCAATGTAACTTTTGTGAAATAAGTAATGTAGAATTGTATTTCCACGACCTACTTATGCCCACACGCCTGTTTGCATTAATATTGAGTTTCCACTGCCTGTAGGGATTAGCAGCACAGTGATCATAGTGGAATAAACAAGTTGCAAAAATTTACGATCAATAAAGCTGTCTAATGAATTTGGGCGGTCCATCCGGATATAGATCCGCGCAACCCTAACCTAAACAAATCGGATCAAGTAGGTCGATAAATTTTACAAAAAAAATTTAGGCTTAGGCTTTAAAATCATCGTGGAATTATTACCAGCAATTTTTTCATGCAAAGTCAATCTGGAATTATGGAAGTTTATGAATTAGAATCCTATGTTTATGCTTTAAAACTTTAGAATATAATCATTTCTTTCATTTTTAATTGTTTTTTATAGTTAATTTACAAAGACTAAAGAATGTAATAAATAGTTTTAATTTAAAAAATTATTTATAATTTATTAATATATTCTTCATTGAAAATTAATTAATAAATAAAATTGTCGAATATTTATTTAGATAATAAAAATAATATCTTAAAGAAGATAATAAATATAATTTTAAAATTTTAAAATAACACATAAAAGATAAATAAAAACAAAATTTTCGTTTAAAATGAAATCGAAAAAAGAGTAGAGAGAGTATTCACTAGAATATGGCAACTGTATTCTAAATTAAAAGTTCGAAAAGATCGCGGACTAGATCTTCGAAATTAACTACAATTAAAATTAATGTTTGCTTCTTAATAACCACGGGCTCTGAATCCATCGGATGATGTTTTAAATAAATTAGTCCCAGTTAAGCATTTCGGAATTTTTATTCCTTCTTATGCAGGTAATATGCATTTAGTCCGTTTTCAAAAGACAAATTAACACAATTTCGCACTTAAAATTATAAGGTAATAGTAAAATTATTTTTAAATTATATAAAATTATAATTTAATTTTTAAATAATAATTTATACATGTAGGATAAAATATAAAATTATTTATCTTAAAATCTTGTATTTAATAACAATTCTAATTTATATTTGAAATCCAATTTTAAATTTCATTTTTGTTGCATATAGCATTATAAATAAAAATAAATAAACTTCTTACTTTGTAGTTTTTAAAGCACGAGCCAATATAAGCAAAGGAATTTTTGAAATCGAGAACAAAATATTAAATTAGTGTGATTATATCAATGGGGATGCACCCTATTGGTATATTTATTAATTGGTAAGTATAAATGTAGGAGTTTGAATCCTCTTTCTATCATTTTTCCTTTTCTTTTTTCTGATCATGGTAGTGAGTGTCTCAATTAAAAAAAAAAAATTAGGGTACCAATAACTCTTTTGAATATTCAAGTAAATAAAAAGAAAATCAGTGCAACTATAAAACAACTTAAAAAAAACTATGGTTTACTAGATAATTTAAGGTATATTTAGTGAGAGATAATAATAATAATCTTTATTATTATTCCATAAAAAATAATTATCAATTTTATTATTTAAATATTAATTTGGTGAAATTTATATGTATTAAAATTTTTTTTTTTTAATTTTTAAAATATTGGAAATTTTAGCTACCTATTACTTATCATAAAATAGTTAAAACAAATATTATATTTGGGGGATATAATTATTTTTCATAGCAATGACAAAGAAAGAAGGTTAAAGAGAGTCCAAGTTAGAAAAGTGAGCACTGTGAAGGAGTTGGTTCTTAGTCAAATTTGCGTCCTGATCCAAAGTAGGACTTGGTCTTCCAGTCAAATACGTCCACTATCTAGTTACCTTTGTATTAGGTTTCCATATTTCCTTATTTTTTTTATTATTGTTCTTAGTATTTATTTTTTTAAATTTCAATTTTACTACCTAAATGCGAAACAACATTGAATAATTAACGTCCGTTAAAAAAATCAACATAAGTTAAAGATATTTTTATAAAATTAATAATTTCAAAGATGAAATATAAAATTTACTCAATTTCTAGCGAACAAATATTTTATGAGATAAAATAATTTTTAATTGATTTTGATTGACGTAATTATTGTTCATAATTATGACTACAATTACCTCTTTATTGTCTAACAGTTATACTTTCCCAAGATTTTAATAATTTAAATAATCCTATTTATGTTTCCAACAACTATATTTGTAATAAAATTATTAGAACCTGAATGACCTTTAGGTTTGATAACGGATGGCTTTATAAGTTGTAAGATGAAAATTAAAATAAATTATATGTTTTTAATGGCCAACGGCCTAGTGGCCTTATGGCTTTAAAGGCATGGTTATCATTATAATTTTTAAAAATAAACTGAATAAAATATTGATTCATTGATCACCTAGTTTTAATTTTAAAAATATAAATTATATATACACTATATATTTATAGTAATAAAAAGTAATGTAATAATTTATATTAGAACTAAATAAAAAATAATATAAATTTAATTGATATGAAATTTTAAGTGTGTGACACCTTAATTGTTATAAAATTATAGAATATTTATTCAAAAATGAAAAAATAAATTTAGTCCATTAATTTTAATCGATTTAAATTGATTTTGATCCATTCATACTAATTCTAATTAATTTCCACTAATTTAAATATTTTTTTAATTTAAAAAATTTAATTGAATTGGCTAATCAACCAATTCGCTAATTTAATATGATTTTTAAAATTATGGTTACCACACTCATGTGATTTAGACATTCATGCTTTGTGTGGAAGGGAAGAAAAATTTTGCACTTTTTTCTTCTCTTTTTTTATTTTATTGAAGAGAAAAAAAGAGAGGAAAAAAAATAAAAAAGTAAAATATGTGATTATAATTTTCTTAAATTTTAAAATTTTAAAATTTTTTCTCTTATTTTCTCTTCAATTCAAATTTAAAAATTTTCTCTTCTTTCCCATCTATTTTCTCCCCTACCGCGACCATATTGGCCAGTAACTTACGTAGTGTGTGGTATTGAAGGCAAATGCATCAAAAGCTTGTAATGCAAATGATAAATGAATGGTTTTAAAGGATTTGGATACTTTTTATTTTCTTTTATCAAATTTGAGGAGATAAAAAATATAAATTTTAATTTTAAAATTTATTATTTTTATTAAAATCTATAATTTCAGAAAATATATATTTATTTTTTAAAAAAAATTCGTCTCATATATTTTTTTAAAAAAATTCGTCTCATATATTTTTTTAAAAAATGGAAAGGATCCATTTTTAGTTATAAATAAAAATATTTTTTTTGTACAGCATGCAACGGCTGGGTGACCAATGTATGCTTTCAACTCTTAGTTTATATATGTACTCGTGCATTTGTACATTCAGTGTATATTCAAGAAGTAAGTTGAAATTGTTTTTTAAGCTATATGAGAAATGTACTGAGAGGGTATGATGAGAAATTATGTGTGAAACACAAAATATAATCATTATATGTATATTTAGGCAGAAATAGAGAGGTATGAGTATGTGTGAATTGTATCTCCAATTTAGTGCAAGAATTAAAAAACTAAAATGCATATGATTATAGTAATTATATCCTAGAGGAAATGTGTCAAGACCATTTCACCAATTGAGTGAAATCATCAAAGTTATTCAAACTTTCATGAATAGCATGAATTGCCTTAAAAAAAGTACATCATGCCACAATCACTCCATATGTGTAATACTTTATTTTATATTTAATTTACTTATTTTCTATATATTTATTCTTGACATTAATGGAAATGTCTATTAAGAAAATTTTCTCTAATCTTACATCTCATTTTTGCAATTTCATGATTTGTTACTTTTCCAATTTCATGACATTTATATTGGCATGGAAACATTTTTCAAAGTATAAGCAACTTATCGCAAATAGAGAATCAATGTTGTAACACCAAAAAAAAAATACATTTTACATTGATTAGTGAAGAATTGACATCAAAAAGGAAGAGAAAAGTCAAATCAAAATATTATGATATAATTAATACATTAGTTGTTTATAAAACTGGTGTTTAAAGAAATGTTGACCATTGATGTTGGAAAATGAAATCACCTAAGACTTCTTTTTTTTTAAATAGCCAATATATTTTCTTTTTACAATATTTTAGATATTAATTTTCAAAATAGTTAACATTTAAAGTTATATAAGCGGTTATTTTTTAAAAAATACGAGAAAATTTGATATGTTGATTCTTAAAAAAATTGACTTTTTTTATGAGATTTTAAACATCAATTTCTAAAATAACCAACATATAAAATTTTGTGAGTGATGATATTTTTCAAAATATTAAAAAAATTTAGACTTTAATTCTTAAAAAAATAAGAATAAAAAATAAAAAACTAACGTGTTTTCTTTCCACGAGTCTTTAAATATTAGTTTCTAAAATAACTAATGTTTAAAATCATAAGAATGTGAATAGTGACATTTTTTAAAATATAAGAAAATTTTATACATCAATTCCTTAAAAAACCAACATATTTTTCTTCCTACAAAACCTTAAATGTCAATTTATTATATAACAGATGTCAAAAGTCATAAGAGTCATATCTTGTTATTTTTCTTCATTATCACTCTTACTCCCAATCTTCCTTTTATTTCATTCCAGGCTCAATCTCCATCTTCGTCTAATTTCCTTTACGGAATATTAGATCTTATTTCATTCTTGACCACACATCAACAACTTATAAATACTTCTTTAATTAGCATCAAACATATAGTGAGTTTAAATATAAGACTTATTTTCTTACTTTTATTTTTCAAATTTGTGCCTTTTGAATTTCTCTTATTTTTTTTTGTTAATTTTTTTAAGAAAATTTTATTTATATTTTTTATAACTCTTGTGGTTATTTCTAAATTTTAGATGCTTATTATGTTTATGATAAAACTCTGCATCTAAGTTTGAAATTAGCCAAACAATAATAAGAGATGAATAAAAAATAAAAAAATCATAAAAAATATCATTTTTGTGATTTTGGGAGAGTAAACCACCCTAGATTTTTTTATAAATAGATAAATTTTAAAAAGTTACATAAAATAAAAAAAAGTCTTAAATGAATAATCGGGTATGAAATTATGGCATTTTAAAAATTTTAACTTAAACATGTTTTTTGCGAGATGCTAAATTTATTCAATTTTTATAGTAAATATATTGATAGTAGAGCAAAAATTCAATATTAAAAAAGTATTATATTAACATTTCTTGTAATAAACATAAAATGTTAAAAAATATTTTTAAAATATAACCAAGTAGTTGGAGTACATTGAGATGTTTCCTTATATAATCAAACACAAAAGTGGTAAGGAAAATATTATAGCTGATACATTATCCAGGAGATACGTATTGTTTACTTCTTTGCAAACTAAATTACTTAATTTTGAACATATTAAGGACATATATGTCAATGATTCTGATTTTAGCTAAATGTGGGATTTTTGTTTTAAGCAAACCTGTAAGGACTGTCATAGGCATAATGGATTCATGTTTAAAAAAAATAAATTATGTGTGCCTGTATGTTCTTTGCGTGAAATATTAGTTTAAAAAACTCGTGGTAGTGGATTGATGAGACATTTTGGTGTGTAAAAGACTTTAAAAATTCTGTTTGAGCATTTTTATTAGCTTAATATGAAGTGTGATGTGCAATCTATTTATGATAAGTGCATATCATGTAAACAAGTAAAATCTAAAGTCATACCTCATGGTTTCTATATACCTTTACCTGTACTTAATCAACCTTAGATTGATATCTCTATGGATTTTGTGCTAGGATTACCTGAAACTCAAGGTGTAAAAGATAACATATTTGTTGTTGCTGATAGGTTTAGTAAATGGCACATTTCATTGCATGTTCTAAAACTAATGATGCCATACATATTACTAATTTGTTCTTTAAGGAAGTAGTACACTTATATGGTTTGCCTAGAATAATAGTAAGTGATAGAGATGTTGAGTTCTTAAGTCATTTTTGGCGTACTTTGTAGGGTAAACTAGGAACTAAACTCTTATTTTCTACTATTGCATATTCTTAAATGGATGGATAAACTGAAGTAGTTAATAAAATACTTACTACTTTGCTACATGCTATCATTCAAAAGAATTTGAAAAATTAGGAGAAATGTTTGCCATATGTTGAGTTTACATATAATAATACTATTCATTCTATTATTTCTTATACTTTATTTAAAGTTGTATATGGCTTTAACCCCTCAACCCTATTGGATATCTTACATTTGCTTACCAATGAACTTGCTAATTTGGATGATAAGCATAAAGCAGATTTTGTTAGAGAGTTGCATGTAAGAGTTCGAGCCAACATTGAGAAAAAGAATGAGCAATACTCAAAGTAAGCCAATAAATGGCGCACCAAAGTTATTTTTGAACTTGAAGATTGGATTTAAGTTCATATATGGAAGGAGACATTCCTTACACAGAGAAAATCCATATATGGAAGGAAAGGTTCCTTATACAAAGAAAATTCAAGCTACAACCTAGAAGAGATGGGTCATTTTAAGTTTTTTAAGAAAGTCAATGATAATACCTATAAGCTAAATTTACCAAGTGAATATGGTAATGTAAGTGATATATTTATTATTGCTAATTTATCTTTGTTTAGTATAGGTGATGAATTTGATTCGAGGATGAATCCTTTCCAAGAGGGAGGGAATGATAGAGATCCAACCAGCCAACTTAAAGATTCTTTGCATAGAATTAGAGGTCTTATGACTAGAGCCAAAACTAAAAAGATGAAACAAACTTTGGAAGGCCTAATTATGGAGATCAAATGAAAAGAAAATCAATATGAAATAGAGGCTACACTAAAATGGGCTAGTTTCTTACAACTTAAGGATGCTATGAGCCTAACTTGAAGACAACAATTTGGAGAGCCCAATTTGCATAACCAGTTTGCACTTGTAAGCTATAATTATTCAATTTATTAGGATATTTTTGTTTGGATCTAATTAGATAATAAATAAGCCTAATTTTTTATTTTTATTTGAATTTTCGTAGGTATTTATGGGCTGAATTTTTCAATTGACCTTTGTTTTTATTATTTGATGTATTGAGTCATTTTAGAGCATTTTGAGTTTTAGTTTATGATAAATGTGTTTAGACCCATTTTTATTTTAGATATTTACTATGTTATTATGAGAATTTTACTATATTCTATTTAAAGTCATTTAGAAAACTTTTTATTAAGTTTAAGTTGCTGAATTAGTTTTGGGCTAATATGGTATCATTAGAGCCCATTCTCACTTAGGGTTTTAGAGAGTTATATAAGGAGACTTGTTTGTTATACCACAACAGACTTAGAATAATAATAAAATTTGAGTGTTTCTCCACTGTGAGAGCTTTTCTTTTGTTTTTGGGTTAAGAACTAAATTTTATAGTGTTAGTTCTACTGGTAGGTCGCGGTTAGAGTCATATTTTACTTGATAACTTTAGTTCTACCGGGAGGTCACAGTCAGGGTTAAGTTCCTATTATCCTTTGCCTGTTTTCAAGATAGTCTAATTGATTTTCTTGCATCATGAGTTAGTCTATTCACATTTATGTAATTGATCATGCAACCTAATGAAATTGCATAGTTAACTACAAAAAGCTTTTGCTAAAACTTGGGTGCCAATCTTCAAGTGCGAACTCTCAACATATAAGTTATAATTAATTATATAATCGACTATGAATCTTTAAAAAGTGAGGTTCAAATTAAATAGTTAATTATATAGTCGACTTTGGTTATCTAGAGGAGTTAACTGTGGTTATCCGAAAAGTAAACCCTTTAACTATAGTTGATTATAAGCCTTTTCAATCTAACTATACATTTGGATAGTTGACTATAACTTTTTGGAGAGCAATTCTCATAGCCATAGTTAACTATGCAGCAATCCACTACCACTACGATTTCTACAAATTTCTAGCTCCAACCACCATTCATTTCATCATTAATACTAATGTAATGTAATTATTTCACTGTAACATTTAACCAGAACATGAATACATACATACTACATTCTATATACACCATTCACAACATTTAACATCGATTTAATATCACAAATCAACATATTACTCATGTAATTATAAAAAATTTAAGTTTATATTCAAACCATACAAAATTCAATTAAATCTCTAACGTAGGGCTAAAATATTCATTCATTTAATATAGATGAGCCTTTAAGTGGAAGAAATCATGGGTTGGTTGTCCCTAATTATTCAAAACCAATAAATTTGAGTTTAGCATCCAAATCCCTTTTTTTTTTTCTGTTAGCTCAAATTAAATTCTTTTTTATTTCAATGTCTAATACTCTAATTCACATTTTCATCATCAGAATTTATTACCACTAAAATTTATTAATTTTTTTATTAAAATTTAAAATTTTAAAATTTGATAACTTTAAGAAGGATGTAACATCTTTACACTAATTATTTTTTAAAAAGTTAATAATTATCAAAAGTCATACTATTAAATTGAAATTATAATTATTATATACAATAATTCATAATACTATCTCCATTATTTTTTAAGTATCATTTTATAAAAAATTTTATTCTTATTTATCCTTCTTTTAAAAAATTATGATTATATTTATTATTATTTTTAAATATCATTTTTATTTTAAATAAACATTCAATAATTTTATTAATTAGCTAGTTTTTAATAAGAATAATTAATAATTAATATTTTTTTTTAAAAAAATTAATATTATTTATTATTTTTTTAGTTTGCATATATTAAACGATAGTTGAAAAAAAAAAACGGTGGAAGTAATGAATTATTTTCTTCCTTACCCTTAGTTCAACGAATCTTCGTCTGGTCCCGCCTAAAATGGTTAGGCAGTTGACGCCATGACGGATCAGAATCATACGCAAACTGTTGACACTTGAAAGAACGGCCGTTGGGATTTGTTACCGGTAACGTGGCCTAATATGGAAAGTGGTTGGCGCTACCCATGTGTATGTGTCAGCGATAAATCTGATTCTGACAATGGACAAATCATTCTAGAAAAGCTAAAAATTTTATGAAAATTTAAAGTATTTTTATCCTATCATTGATTGACACATGTTCCATTTTTATATTGTTGAACAAATTTTCCCTTGAAGTAACAAAAGAAGATTTTAAAATTAAATTTTTTATATTTATTAAATTAAATAAATTATTGTTTTGTGCATATGCATTTACTTTAACCCACCGTTTGGAACGAGTGATTTCAGAGGTGAAAGTAAGGGGCGGGTGAAATCAAAGACGAAATTTGAAATTTACTCCGTTTAGCTATCGGATGTAAATAAGAGAGGGCGTAATTTGGGATGAAAAATTTAGGTAGGACCCACGATTATAATTTCACTCCAAAATTGGGGGAATGCAGGTGAAATTGGCTCCCTTTCTTGGCTTTCCGCACACTGCCCTTAGACACCCAGAAGCTGTGATTTTCTCTTCTTCTCACATCGCAACAAGAAATCGTGGAAAGTTTCTTCATTTTCTGAAGCCAGAAAGTTCAGCTTTTAAGCCGCTGCAAGTACATTTCACCGTGGCATCAGTCGTGGGCTTTTGGATCTCGCTGTTCTCTGCAATTAACTCGAAGAACCGGCTTCGTTTTCGAGCCCAGGCTCGCAACCTTGATGGTGGAAGCTCAACTGTGCCGTCTTCCGATTCGGTTACAGTGAATGGAGGAGCATCTCTGGCATTTGAGAGAGTGCAAAGTGGTCTAATTATTGAAGCGAAGGACGGTAGGTTAAAGTCTGAAATTGAAAAGAAGATGATAATGATTTGGCAGATTTAGCATTGCTTTGGGATGATGGCTACGAGACTCGGACCGTAAAGGATTACTTCACTGCAGCTAAGCAGATGAAAAAGTCAGACAGTGGGCCACCCCATTGGTTTCGCCTAGTTGATTGTGGTCGTCCTCTAATGGAGTCTCCAATTCTGTTATTTCTACCCGGTAAGCAATTTTTTTCACAATTTGTAATTTTTGAGTCCTACGGGTCATGTTATCTATATAATTTTTTATTTAATGATGTCATATAAATTATAAGAGGCTATTCTTTTCTCATATATTTCTCTTAAGTCCATTGCTGAGATGCTATCTCGAGATTAAATAATATTTTATTTCTTTTTATATGTATTCATTTTGTCTGCTATTAATAGTTTTAGAGTTGGAGAATTTAACATGGTATACCATATTCAATTAAGAGTCGCTTAAGAATTGAGAATTTCATGTGATATAAATATAAATATGTAAATAATAAAAAAAATTTTGACATAAATTATTTTATCCGTATATTATTTTTTTATTTAATTTTATTAAATAATATTATAACTATGTCATCATAAAGGATATTTTGACCATTTTATTCAATTACATTTCTTCACTCTCCTATTTTCATTCATTCCAAATAGAGAAAATTTATTTCACTTTTATTTACTTCTTTTCTTATTTTTACTCATTTCAAACACCCCAAATTAAATTCTTTTCACCTTCAATTTCTTTTTCCTCTATTTCCTTTCACTTCCAATTACTCTTCCATCTATTTTCACCTCCACCCAAACAAATCATAAGTCCAATTACCTTTTGAAATTTTATTTCACTAAAACATTAAACCAGTGTTAATAAATTTTTTAACTAGAATTAGAGCTAAAATTCAAATTTTTTAATTTTTTGTTTATATCTTTTCTTTTTATAATGACGCGTTATTTAATATATGTAAAGTTTTAAATTTGAATAAAGTTTTAAAGATAATATTAGCTAATGGTACACTGTTAATGATGCAGACTATTTTTTTTTTTTAATTTCTGTATCTTATTTAGGAATGTCGACTTTCAACGCAATAGTATATAATTCTGTACGAACATGGAGCGTTCTATACAAGTTTGGGTTGTAAAACCAACATATTTAATACCAACAATAAATAAGTAGGGTTAGAGTTGATTAAAATTAACTGGATTCTCATGTTAATCCATGTATAAATTTATATTAAAATTTTAAAAATATTATTTAAAAATAATTTATAACTAATTTATATATTTATATATAATTAAAAGATAAAATTTATACTTTAATTGAATGAAAATAAAAACTCAAGCATGTATTTAATCAATGCTTGTAAATATTTTTGAGAAAGATAATAAGTAATTAAATTTGATAATTTTATTTGTAATATGATTTTTATTAATTAAAATTATTGAATAAGTTACATGTGTTGCCTTATCTTAACATGCTTAATAAATAAGTTGACTTAATTCGGTACAATTATTATTTGGGTCAAATTAAAATTTAACTTATTTGAGTTGTTATTAACTTTTAACACAATAAAAATTTCATATATGAACACAAATTGTCCCCTTCAATCATGCTATAATAGTTGAAAAAGTTACTAAAATAAACATTATATCTGATCATTGAAAATATTATGATCAAATGAAAAGTTACTAAAATAACATAAAAATTTATTATTATCATAATAACAATATAAAAACTATTAATATTTTTAGTGATGTAATAATATTTGATGTTATCTCTAGAACTTTTTCCTCCTTATACCCTTGTTTAAAATAAAAAAGATGCAAACAAATTTCAATTAAAAAAATAGCAAAATTTCAAGAAAAATTTTTGAACTTTATTATATTACTTAAAAGATTATTATTATTTTAATGTTTTTGTTGAAATAAAATTAAAAAATTACTATACTTTAGTAAACACGCTTGCACGGTAACCATGTTTACAAAACTTTCACTGGTCAGTTAAAGGGAAACTTTGTTTTCTAGTATAAAAATATACATATATGCTGAGATTCTTTAATTGAAATAATATTTGGTATTTTTTAAAAATTTTATATCTTTTTGAGGATCCGATTCATAATTTTATGTGCATATGTTTAGTGATTAAATAACTCCTATTATTATAAAAAAATAAAAATAGACACATATCAATCATTGATAGAATAAAATAATGTTCATAAATTATGATTTGCACGGTAGAAGCCTTAAAAAAATTAATTTAAAAATTATAAAATTTATAACTTTTCATATGAAGTTATAAGTGTTTATAGATTTTATATATCTTAAATATTCAAAAATTATAATTCTATCATTTAAAACTGTCACTATAGTATTCTAGAAAATTTGTAAATTTTTATAAAAATTTTAAATATATTAAAAAAATTACGATATATTTTACGTAAAGAGTTACAATCTAGTTTAGAGTATATAATTTTTTTTCTAAAGTCCCGCGTGAATCATCCTCAAGTACTGAAGTAAAGAGACAAGTGGAGCACACTCTCAATCAAGGCAGTAATGAGAAATCACATGCCCACACAAATCAATTTAACCAAATATTCTGGCTTTCTTTTTTTATTTTTATTATTATTATTATTATTATTATTTTGTGAAACAAAGGGCCCTTACCCTAAAAAAGATGAACTAATACATTGAGATAGATCGGATTGATGAAACCCTTAAAACATAAGCAAGAATAAAAAAGGACATATCCTGAGAAGTTAAAAAATCATGAATACTTGTAGGGAGGTTAACTCCCCCAGTTAATCTGCACAAAAATCTGTTGAAACATGGGCCGCACTTCCCAATCTCTTTTAATGAGAGTTTGAATGGTTTGAATCAGATAATGATGTTGAGAGACAAGTAATGTCTGCTACTGAATCACATGTCCCACCAACTCTCTTAATATCCATATTTCATGCAGCTTGGAGGCCACATAGAAGAACCCAGTATTTAGTATCAAAATTATTAGAAGAACCAAGAAATTTAATAGTGGTATAAAATGGGCTGCTGGCTTGAGAGTAGGTCACAGGTGCTGCGAGGCGATTTGATCCTTTTTTGGTTCATTTTTATTGTGAGTTTATATAGAGAAGATCGCATGGATTTTGATCATAAGCGTTGTAATCTTACATGGGCTTTTTTATTTTGAATAATCTTTTAAATATTTATTTTTTTTAATTTAATCAATTCTTGATCTAATGTACAATAATTTAATATAATTTTTATAGACTTATCTGATTAATTAATTATATAAAATAAAAAAATCTACTTAGACAATTATAATTTATAAAAAAATTATATTTTTTAATTTAAAATAATCTAAGAGTCTATTTGTTTGTATTTTTAATTTTTTTAATTTTTTTAATTTTTTGTTCTTGAAAACAATTTTATAAATTCCGTTTCAAAAATAATTTTTAAAAATAATTAGAACAAGAAAGCGCCTAATAAGTTATTTTGAAAATAATCTTGAATTATAATAATGTCATTAATGAAGCGTGTTTTAGAAACAAAAAAATAAAAATAACCTAAAGTTGTTCTTATTTTCTTGTTATTAAAATACGTATCTTGAAAACAATTTTTAAGACTAAAGAGAAAAAATACTTAAATAAATAAATTCTTTTATTTTTAAAAATTAAAAATTATTTTGAAAAACACAAACCAAGTTTTAATATTTTCTTAAACATGCCTTCCTTTGATGTTTAAAATTTGACTTTTCAATTTTTGCATATATATTTTAATAGTTTAATTATTTTTAATTATAAAAAAAAATAAAGATGCGGACTACCACAGACTCCGACGAGCCATCTATGAGTCCCCATGAACCTACTTAAAAATGCCTCTTTTGAATGTAGACTTATGCAGGCAAAAGTCGCATGAGCCCACCCCACGTAACCCGCCCTCCTCGAGGAGGCATCCAGCAAACTTGGACCTGCAATTTTTTTTTATGGGGACTTGTTTTTGCTAGAGCTTTATTCATCTTAATAACATATCTTCCAATGCAGACTTTAGCATTAAGAGCCCCTCGAGGAATAAGAAATATTCTCCCTATTAATTAGTTATTATGTTGCTCCTCCAATTATTATATCACTTCTAACTCTTACCGATTATTGCTAATTCTCTCAATCAACCATCGTTACTGGAATTGTGCTTTCACAATTATCTCTCAATCAGATATCATCATAAAAATTGTACTTTCAAAATTATTGAGCATATCTTTTAAATTTAATTCATGCTTTCAGTGATGAGTCAACATAATAAGTTTTCAATAAAAACCTGAATTCTTTTTTTTTTTTTTTGGTACATTGATGGTAAGGAAGTTCCAATTTATAATATATATATATAGCATACTATTTAAGTCCCTCACCCTAACCTATCACAGAGTGGCTCACAAAAATTTGAATTCTAAGATTTATAGGTTTGTTCATTTTAAAGGTAACTTTGAATTCTAACTCAAGCTCTGCAACAAGATTCAAATGTTTGTTTCATTCTCCTCTCTTTGCCACTAACGTATTTGTTCTCTACTGCTCTACATCTACAACTACAACTGATATGACGTCATTAAAAATTTCTTTTGTTTTCTTATATTTGGACATCTTGAGTTTTCAAGAATATTTTCTCTTAGGGTTCGTTTATTTATTTATTTATTTTATTTTTTAATCAATGTCTGTGTTAAGTTTTACCTTTAGCATTCAGCATGCAAAGAATATTTAAAAACTCCATGTTTTAACTAGAAGAGGTTGTATCAGGGAGGATGCGTTAAATTTTTTTTTCTTTCTTATGTGTTCGCTTTCATTCTTTTTAAAGGATACATACCTTAGGCATGCTTAATGGACTAGTAATCCGTGGATTTTGAACGGATTAAATTAGAAAATATTAAATTTCATTAAAAAAAAAAAAGGCATAAATGAAGCCAGTCAGGTATGTTGTGAGCTTAGATAGGTTGGAATTTTTTTTTAATTTTTTATATTTAATACTTTAAATAATATTTAGGTTAAAAAAAGTAACTTATTAATTATTTTTATATAACAACTCAATATAAAATATAATTCAATTATAAAAAAATTAAACACAATTATTCAAAATAATTAAACATAACAAAATAAAAATAAATATTAAAATTAATAAAAAATAAAATAAAATCAAAAAATATAAAAATATAATAAATAATAAAAATAAAATAAAATAATGGATTGATTTTGCAAATCAGTTCGATCCATTTTAAAAATTGGAGTGGCCCACCCTAAATAAGCCTAAACGAACTAAATCCGTAAAAAATTTGGTTTAAGATTTAGGATATAAGTTATCAATCGATATGTTCACCGAGGTGTTGGAGTTCGGGGGTTGGTTAATAACAACTTATTATAATGTTTGACATATACCGTGGAGGTATATGTTTGCTTTATCAATATTATGTATTTAATCGTGATTCATGAGTATTTTTCTGGCTTCCAGCTGTATTGCTTCTTGCGTGGTTATTATGATGAGCAGAGCTAAGTGCATTCCATTGCCAAAAGATAAGGAATCTCGCAGTTATTTCACATTCTGATTTTATGGATTCTTGAATTTTGAAAAGAAAAATCGTCAAAATAATGGTTAATTAGTTGATGTGTTCATCTAAATTTGTCTTTTAACAAATAAAATTAATTCAAGAAATAGTTCGTAGTGTATTCGGAGTATTGGTGAATGATTTGAAGGAACACGTGGCAATTTTTTTTTTCAACTTGTGCTTATTTTCATTAGTTTGCCAATCCATTATACTAAGTTTGTTAAACTTACGTGGCTAATGTTTCGGAAATATTTTAAGATTTTTCATATTTTTATGAAAGTTAAATTAAATATGAAGTTATAAAGTTGTAATTTTTAATATAAAACTCTATAGTTTTTAATCAAAAAATTACGTATACACTAATTTTTCCTATTTTTCTTTTTATTTTATTAATTTCATCTCTAAATAATATCTTTGTGTACTTCAATTTCTTATAAATTTTTATATAATATGTGTTCTATATTTTGATATGATTAAGGTGGGTAATAAGTCAAGTCAGATAATCGAACATTCAAAACTTGATTGGACTTTTAAATTAATAAGTTAAACTTATGAACCAAATGAACAATACATGAATTAAATAATTTAAGTCATATTAAATGAGCTAAACTTGAATTTAAATATATTCAATTCAATTATATAATGAGTTAACTTAAATAATGTATATAATTTAATATTAATTAATATGTTTATATATATTAATTATAAATCTTTTTATATTATATCTTCTAAATTAAATACTTGTTATGATAAAAAATTAGTAATCATAATAATTATCATTTAACATCTATATATTAATTTGAATTATAATTAGAATAAAAAAATAAATGGAGTTAATGATGGATATTATTAATTGTTATTTTCATTTTAAAATTAGTTATTTGATTGAGGTAAATGCAATTTAAGAACTTCATTTGAGATGGGGTAAGAAAATGTGAAAACTCTCTAAACAAAAGTTTACATTGAATATTATAAAATATAGTTGCAAATATTCTCACTATAAAATGAAACTAATAATACAAAATTTAAAGTTTGAGATAATAATTAAGTCATGCTTATTCATTAATTTAATGTTAATTTATTTTTTATATAATTTTAAAAATGTTCAATTTTAATGATGAATCGAATCGAACATATATCTAGTTTATAGGTTTTTTGGCTGTACTATTTGATTCAATTTTTTTAACACCAATACGAATTTATGGAATAGAATTGAATTAATTGTAAACAAATTTAAGTCGAATTTAAGGGTTTATTGATTTAGGAAAAAATAAAATTTTTAAAAAATATTTTTCTGAGAAAATATATTTCTGAAAAATGAATTAATTTTCTATTGTTTGGTGCATAAAGAAAAACTATTTTCTAGCATTTGGTATACAAAAAAAAATTAATTTTGTTTAAAGTAAATCAAAATTATTTATTTCAAAATTATTATAATTTTACTTACCTTTTAAAAAATAAATTTTTTAGTAAAATTTTTATTATTCTTGATGCCCAATAGTTTAATAATGATTAGTTTCTAATAATAAAATATATATTAAAGGTATTACAAAATCTTATACATAGATTCACATAGTTAGTTTAATTAATTGTTACGAAATATTATATAATAGAGTATGCATCATGAGAAAAAAAAGGAGAATATTTTAGTAAATATTACATAAAAATATGCACCTAAATTTTAATAAATAAAAATAAATTTTATAAAAATAAAAATAAAGCATCCATAATTAAATATTTAATAAATAAAAATAATTTTTATTTATGATTACGATTGCGTAATAAGGTGAGAAGGTAAAATGTTTGGGCTCAAATATGAATGTATTGAGTAACAAAGAAAATAAATTCTATTTTTTAAAATGTGAAGTTATTTTCCTTAAAAATGATATAACTTTCTAGTTGATTAGAATTTATTTTTCTATTAACCAAAATTTTTTAATGTTCAAATAAGGAAAACTTAAAAAATAAATTTTAAAAATTCATTTTTCTCCTAATCAAACGGACCTAAATAATAAACTAGATAAAATTAGATCGAGTCCAGCCTAAATTAAAGCTAATTCAATTCGAATCGACTTGTTGCTGGCCCAATATGATGCTTTGTTAACCTCAAAAATTGAATTTGGTTAATTATATAAACAATTGTTATTTGATTTGTTGAGACTGTTAGAGGGTTAGTGCTTGGTGTCTATATTGGTCAGGTTCCTATTATTTTTTTGCTCGCCTTGTTGAAACAATGAATCGTTTTTTCATTCTTTAAGTCATACTTTATTCTTTCAATATTATAATATATCATATAAATAATTTTTAGTTCATAGAAATATTCTGTCCTATCTTTTTAAGCACGGGCTCTACGCGAGATGTCAATAAAAGATTGCAAGAAGACATATTCATATGACTATTTTTTTAAGACATACCAAAATATAAATTTAATTGCTTTTGTTTTGCCATTTAACTGGTAGATTTGCGATAAATTCATTTTTTCAAATAATAGATATGATTTAAACTAAACAATTTATAATAATAATAAAAAAACGCTCTTACAGTAATGACAAAAAAAATAGCTAATATAAATCAATCATATTCTCTCTTTTTCCTAGTAAACCAAAAAAAAAAAAAAAATTGACGAAGTTGCAACCAAAAAATCTATCATTACATGTTAAAATGATATACGTGATTATTAATTTAATAAAATCAAATAAAATAAGTTATTATAACAAATTATGATTTACGTATATAATGATGTTTAATTTTAAAATTATTACTTAATATTAAGATATATATATATATATATATATATATATATATATATGATTATAAAAGTATATTGATTATTAGTTTAGTGTAATTGGATGGTTCCCAGTTACGAATACAAAAATCTTCACAAACGTGTGATTTTTTAAAATGAATACTATTATAATTAACTTTGTTATTATTATTTTTACTTGAAATTGACTAATAAACTGTTGTATAAATTAGCTTTTATGACTTAAGGTATAATAATTACTCCCTTCATTTCTTTTTAAACATCATTTTAGAGAAAATCTTTTATTTTCATTTATTTATCATTTTAAAAAATTAATATTGTATTTATTATTATTTTTAAATATTACCTATAATATCTAAATTCTCAACAATTTTATTTATTAATTAACTTTTTATAGAGGATATATTAATAAATTATAATTCTTCTCTTCTAAAATTAATATTATTTATTATTTTTCTTCATCCTTATATATTAATTTTGCTTAAAAAGGATCAGGGGGAGTAATCTATCTGATGCATTGAAGGCAAATTATTGCTAGTAAAGATGAAGGCAAAATTGCTAAAGGCCTCTATGTCTAATAAATGGGATTATATTAGATTGGCACCAAACAAATGAAAAGCAAGCCACACCAATAATTAATTGATTCAATGAAAACATGTTGAATTCTAAATTATCTCAAATCTTGTTTAAGAATCCTGAATATTAAAAGTATCTTTATTGGGAGGATTTTATCCTCTTACTTTAAACAGGGATCAATTATATACTTGATAAAAATGTGTATGAATACCTTGAATGTAAAAAAGATAAAAAAGAAAAGAAAAGTCAGCCACCATTTATTATTTGAAGTATATTTAGAAAAAAATTATTAAATTAATTCCTGAAAAGATAAATAGTATATCAAATTTCCTCTAAAAATTTATTTTATATCAATTAATTAAAATTTGAAAGAAAATTTGACGTAATCTCTATTTTTTAAGAATGAATTTCACGTAGAAATTACATACTTGTAAATTAAGTTTTCAATTGAAATTTGATGTAACACTTGAACCAATTTCATGGTTTACTTTTATATTTAATATATTTTTTGAATAAAAAATAGAAACATATAAGATATTGGTGAAAGTTGCTCATTGATTGGAGTAGCCAAATATACCCGGTAGTCAGATCATTTAGTTATAAAAAAAATTTAGCTTTATTATAAACAATAAAGCTACCTCTTATTTATGCCATCCATATGGATAGATTAATTCATAATGCAAATAATGTCATTTATTTTCTAATTTTTTCTTGTTCTGCAGGAGTTTGGAGATTGAATTAGGGGCGCGCAAGTGCATAGACGAAGTTATTGGGGGTGCATACTGCATCCTACGATTGCAGCTCATTAAATGATAGTTTCAAAACCGTATCCATCATTGAATTAAATCAGATGGAGTGCTAATTTCTAGGTTGAATCATTGATTCACCAATTATATCAATTTTAATTTTAAAAATATAAATTGTATATATGCATTAATAATATATATTTAAAATAATAAAAAATAAGTGATATAAAAATAATTTATGTTAAAAATGATTAAAAAAATATAAATTCAATTGATTTGAATTTTAACTAGATCATATATTTAAATCCCATTGATTGACATATATTTTCAATTCAAATATTTTAATTAGATTCATTCACCAATTGATTCATTGATTTAATTGGTCGATCTCAATCTCAAAATTATACGTTAAATATATAAAAAATTCATCCTTAATACTTTAGTCATTAATCATCTCTAGTTCTACTCGAATCATCTCATGCAGGAATAAGAACAATTCATCCTTAAACCATTGTCACATTTCATGTCAGGAGGTTTTAGAGACTTTACATAATTTTACGAGTTAAAAATCTTTTTATGAGTTTCATTGTACAAAAAGAAAAGGTTGAGTCATTAGTACTTTAATAGTGTAATAATACCTAAAATTATTTTAGGAATTTTTTTTTTTTTTATATTTGGAATTATGAGATTTGAATTCAAAATTTTATATATGCGTTAAATGAGTTATCATTTTTATTATAAAAAAAAGTCCAATTAAGCAACAAAATTTTGCATCCATTCATTTTAAACGCGATGAAAGTACAAAAAAAAAGGAAAAAGTTGGGAAACTAAATTCAGGATTATTATTAATGAATAAGTCCAATTAAGAAGTAAAGAGTAAAATTTTTTTGACTCAAGTAACATCTTATATTTTTTTGAATATTTTAAACCTTTTTTAATTCAGAATTTGATTTATGATATTTGTATGTATGTATTTAGTAATTTAATTATTTTTGCCGGTTAAAAAAAAAAAATTAAGAAGAAGTATCTTTCCGAGATTTCTCGCAATGGACCTATTATACTGGCAAAGCCCAGCACATTAGTCATATGTACTTAACCTACTAGAGATGGGCCCAAAGGCCCCAGGCAGAAAAAATTGCCCTTATGGATTCTTTCCAAAGCAACATTAAATTAGTCACCACAAAGCAGTTGAAAATAAACATAACTTTTGGCGAAAGACACAAACAAATAGAAAAAGAAATAAGTAAATAAAACAAACACACAAATGACAGAAGAAAAAACAAGTGCTGCTTAAATTTTATTTCATAACATCAAATCCGAGGAAATAAATCCATGTTCATTATTCACATAAACAAAAATAAATATACAACCTTTCATTCCCTCAATATACAATATACCAAATTTTTATATAAGTATGAACAGTAATTGAAGAAAAAAAAATTAAAAACTACAAAACAAAACAAACCACATACCATTTATTTTTCTGGGATCTTGACAACATAATTCAATTTCCATAGCTGGTTTCCAGAAAACTTTACATCAATAATCCCGTGAAATATCATGCACATAATAACCCATCTCTGTGGAGAAGAAGATCAGCAGAAACATCATCAATATCAATATAACCACCAAATTAAAGAATTTGGGAAAACTGTTTTTGTAATCTATTTTTAAAAATTGTAATTTTAAAAACTATTTTTTGACATCAATTTTATAATTAAATAAAATATTTTCTTTTCATTTACGAAATCTATCATTATCTATTCTTTAATACGAAAATAATTTTTCAAAACAAAACAATTTTTTAAAATTGTCCTTTAAAGATGTTTCTAAAAATACAAAAACAAGAACATGTTAAAACACTCACTTTATGATCAATGGCCAACACCAGGGCTTGGAATATCACCATGTTTTCTGTAGACATCATAATCATAATCTTCCATCTCTACATCCTTATCATGCAACCCCCTGAATCTGCCATGGCAAGGAATGCTAGAACCACTGCAACCCTCCTTGCGACTCAACCTGCTTGTGGCTTCTGCTATGATCTCATGGAACACCAAAAGATGAAACAAAACCATTAAAATGAGCACAAAATTAGGGTTAATCCTTCTCCTACCCATTGTTCATCACATCCAGCAGAACTTGAGGTGAAGAGGAAGTTTAAAAATGGTGTTGAGGGCTGCACATTGGCCATTTTAATAAGACACTATGATATCATGTGTGCTTCCTTTGCTCAAAAAGTAGGGCAAGCATTATAATTAGTTTATCGTAAAGTAAAGCTTAAAGGCCACCGCCACCATCGAGTTCAAATAGAAGCACCCAGTAGTAGTAAATGGTTTTAACGGCAAAAATGGCTATCTTCTTTTTTTTCTTCTAATCTCATTTTTCCCCCACAAGTAAGAGTGACTAATCTATTATATTCGTTGCCATTTTTGTATCATTTAATAAAATAACAAATTATTTAAAAAATGTCTTTTGAAATGTAAAAGTATAATTTTTGATATAAAAATTTGTAACTTTTGAGATAATTTTTTTTTTTCAAAATTTAACAATTCATTGAGATAATAATTTTTTACATAATACGATAATTCAACATGAATACGATATGTTTATTTAGGTTCGGATTGACATGTCAACCTATTTAAAAATTTATTTTAAATTTTTAAATATTTTATTTAAAAAATAATTAATAATTTAATTATAAATAGATATATATAATAAAGATATAAAATTTATATTTAATAAAATGATGATAAAAATTTAAAATGATATTTTATTAATAATTAAAAATAATTTTTACAAAGAATAGTAAGTAATTAATTTTAATAAATAATTTTATAATATAAATTTTATTAATTAAAATTACTAAGTGGGTTAAATATGAGTAATCCATTTTAACGATAATCAGATTAACTTGAATGATATGTATTGCCGGTCCTTGTATCTATTTACATGAAAATATAATTCCAATTAGGAATTATTATGTAATTTTGTGAAATAAATAAATATGTCTTCTTTCAATATTTTTATTGGATTGATTTTGATTATAAAAATATAAAAATTACAATCTTCTATACATTGTATTCTAGAGATAAATATTCCGTAAAACTATTTGAAATTAGATGAAAAATTACTACTTTAAAAATCATCTTTTACAAACATCTTGTTTAACATCTTTTTTTCTCTAATTTTTCCCATTTACAATCATTATTCTCCATTCTGAAATTCATACGCAGTCAAAATCAAAATAAAGGGGAAAAAAAGAAGAGATAAAACTTAAACCAAATACTTACAGCTTCATGTTTATCCTTTTCTTTGTAAATGGTTATTAAATTGATGTGAATCATATATTATTTATCTTTTTTTTTCCTTTGGTTGATTTTCATTCTTTCGACCATAGCTCAGGCATATCATATATAGTAAGCGTCATCATGATATACATATAAATATGTTCATGTGAGGTGACTGGAGCTGTGGGCTGGCAAGCCCTCAGATCAAATACTTGATGTTTACTAAATTGTCCGGAAAGCTGTTCTATGTTGAGTTGGTTGGCTTGGCCTAAGAAATCATCATGTTTTGGTGCCCATGAACGTATTTGCACACTACATACATATATCATCAAATCATCAAATTTGATCATACATTATTATTATATTAATAATTTTTTAAAATATGATATATTATATTAATATATTATTACATCATGTTCAATGGTTGATCTATTGTTTTTCCTTCTATTTGCTTTATTTTCTTTGAACCTTTTTCTGTTCAAGGATAGGTTGATAGAGTTGAAAATTAAGAAAAGCTTTAAAGAATTAGAGATGAATGTTTAATATGATATTCTAGTTTTAGTTTACTTGATCAGATGAAGACACAAGAAATAAACTTTACTAGGAAATTGCGATTGGAATACAAGCTGTACAATAACTCTCAAACATCTTAAATATATGCACTTATTTAATCTCACAAAAAAGCAACAGTAAAATGCAAATAATTATTACAACAACTAATTGAGATCTTCATCTAACAAAAACTTACATTTTTTTGGATACAAAACTTATAACAGGAAGTAACCACTACGTGAGAGCATTAAAAATTAAGGTTTTGTATATTTTGATAATTTTTTTTTGTAAAAATATAATTATAAACTATTGAGATAGTGTAAAATAATTTTTATATGTTCAATATTGTCAAATATATTAAATTTAGTAAAATATAACTTTCCTTTTTCAAAAAGAAAGTTATTTTCTTCCACTACTATAATTCTAAAAATCATTCTTTTAATAATAAGATATAAACACATAGTATTTCTTTATTTACATACAAAGAAATAATTTTTTCTATGAAAATTACCTTCTTAAAAACAAACATGTAAAATATTTGTACTTATGGATTTTTTTTTTCACCTAAAGTTAGCTAGATCATTAAAATTATAAGGTATTGAAAAAATAATTCATAAATTATATTTAATGATTAATTTTATCCTTGAATTAAATTTAATGCATGAATTATTATTCAAGGATGATTAGTCATTAAATATAATTTAGAAATTATTTTATCAATAGTTTATAATTTTAATAATGAAATTAATAGTTTTTCTTTTTTTTTTCTAATTCTCATGAATTCTGTGAATGGATTTATTTAATCTGAAAGAATATTTGTCACTGAAACAAGATCACCGTAACAAAGATTAAGTTTCACTCCACATGTGACACAATAACGAAATTTATAGTGGTAAGAAAATCTGTCAATTTTCTAAAAAGGAAAGAAAGGAAGAAAGATAAGAGGCGCAATCTGGTTTAGTTTAACAGAAATTTTTTGTTCTATTTTATTTCAATATAGCTTCAAGAATAATAAAAAAGTAGGTACTAATTATTTGAAACAGCATATAAAAATGATTTTGATTTATCTATAAATAAATTATATTATTTAAAAATTTTATCAAAATTACTGATTTTAATTCATTTGTAAATAAATTCTTTTATTTGAAATATACTAAAAATGTATGAAATTTAATTAAAAATATATTTTGATAATATTATGATAAAAAAAATATTAAAAAGTGGGTAAATTTTTTATATAATATATGTTTTTATATTAAATGAAATGCATTCTAGTGAAATTTTTGTAAAATTTAATAGATTTTATAATAGTATAAATATAATTAAAATAGAAATATAAAATGGAATAAAATGAAATCTCATTTTTTTAAAGCCAAATACTAATTTAAAAAAAAGAAAATAAACTAAAATCTTATTTTTAACTATACCAAATACAAGATTAATATTTAATAATATCTAAGATTATTTTAAAAATTTTATATTTTACCATTATTACTTCCCTTTGCAGTCTTCTCAATCAATACCTGAAAATTTTAAAAATATATGATAGTATTAATTATATTTTAAATTGTAATTTGTATGGCAATATTATTTTTTTTGCTACCAAACAATATTATATTTTAATATTCTTATTTTATTAGACTCTAATGTTATATTTGGCATGATAGAATAGAATAAAAAAATAAAAAAATTTAGATAAACAATATACAATGAGAATAACCATTTTTTAAAGAGTGGTTATTTTACCAAATGATGAAATCTTCATTTGATAATAAAAGTGGTGAAATTCCCATTTTATATGGAATGACTTTTTTTCACTTTTATTGTTCATGTATTTTATATGTTTCAATATTACCCTCTACTAATAAATAATAAAATAATATCAAATTTTAATATTTTTATTAAAATATTTTAATAATTATTTTAAAAAATTAAAATTTAAAATAAAATATTTTTTTATTCCATATAAAAATTATTTAAAATTATAGTTTTCCTATAAAAAATAAATTTTGATAATTATATTTTTTATTATTGATCATATCATATATTTTTATTTAATATATATTATTATTTTACTGTTTAATATATCTATTCAACTGTAAATTTATATATATTTAGTTATAAATAAATAAAAATAATAATATTAAATTATTAATAATAGGAGTTATTATGTTATTAAATAATAATATATTAGGTTTTGGATGGGAACAGCCTGGCAATGTTACCATTGCAGCCGGGGATGCTTTATTTTATGTTCCATCAACCATTCAAAAGGCTCCTTTGTTTGGGACAATGCTTGAGATGTGGAAGATATTGGTGGGGGCCCCCATTGGCAGGACGTGGTTTACAGCATCACCTTGTATTGTCCCGCTCCTCTCTTACTTAATTTAGCTTGAATGTCCAATTCAATTAATATTAGTGATGATTGAAAATACTCTTTTTGGAACTCAATAATCATTCATGTGCAATGTGTAATCTTATCAATTTTACATCTTCCATACAGGTGTTATTTGTGGGAAGTATTATAAATAAATTTGTGAATAAATATTTTATTAAAAATATTATATGCATAAAAAATAAAAAATTAAAATTTTTTATATTTATTAAATTAAATTTTATAATTTTATATTAAATTAACAGTTTTTAATTTATATTAAAACTTAAATCTGAATTATAATTTCAATTTATAGACCATTACTATATTTTATTATTGGAATACTCGACCTTTTATAGCATAAGATTATTAGCAATAGTTTATGACCAATAACCAATAAAAGAACTATGAATATTACCCGCACTTACATAAAGGACAATGTGTCCACCGATTGCCTATTTAACTATGGAGTCTCCCCAAGTTTGCATTTATACATATTTTCTAGGCTTTTTGCAGGGGAAATTTTTTTAGATTTATTGTAATATTTAAATTTTCATTTCTACTTTTTATTATTTTTTATAAGTTGAAAAATTAAGATATTTTAGAAATAATTTAATCATGACATCAAAATTCCTGGTTTGTTAAAATTTTAATATTAGTGAAGGTCTAAAGATTTTCCAAAATGAATATCAATTTTCTGGTCCTTGCGAATCTTCTAAGAGTCTCCATGAATTATATAATTTCTTCATTTTCTTCGTTTTATGTACTTTTATCTCTATTGCTTTATATATATATATATATATGAATATCAATTTGTGATAGTGAAACAAAAAAAAAAACTTAAAAAACGAATAGAATCTTGGTGGGGTTAGGAACAAAGGGTCTCTTTGCATCGAAGTTGCAAAGTTTAAAAAAATTACAAGATCTTGTCTACCCCTTCTGTATTTTCCAAAAAAAAAAATTCATATTCAATCCCTAAAAAATTAAGAGATTATTATAAAAATTATTAATAAAATTTATTTTAACTTTTTCAATATTTTTTTCTCTAATTTTGTCCTAAAGAGTTAGGATTGTGAGCTCGCTTATTAATGAAAAAATTTCTAATGCGATATTATTGTTGAAAATTTAATATTATTTTTATATAAATATTAATAAGTATATTATTGTTAATCTAGTAATATAATTTGATAAAAAATTATTTTTTTAACAAAAAATAATTATTTTTAAAAGATAAATTACTAAATTAAAAAATAATGTATTTAATAACATTTATATGAGAGTAATACTAAATTTTTAATATCAATATAGCACTAAAAAATTTTTCTTTGTTAACCTGTATTTAGAATTTTTGGTATAATAATACCATGTAAGAATATAGAAAAAAATATAAAAAAAGTGAATGAAAAATGATATGAAAGAAAGACATTCTTGTACGGCAAGGAAACAAATTACTAGCAATTTCTTGGCTACTCAGAAAATCCCTGGAAATCTTCTTACTTCCTTATAGCACGTACTTCTTGTACGTGTCGCCCTATCCTTTTTTTCCTTTTTTTTTTTATTTCTTTCTGCTCCCTTTCTGAGCTGTTTCCCATTTTTTACTTTCTGAATTTGTATTGCATTGCTGAGGTGTCAAGCCTGAGTTTTCTGTTTTTATTATTTTTTTCCATTCTACTGTTTGCTTTTTTTTTCATTTTTAATTTCTTTATCCTACGTTTGTACAAAATTCATGACGTGCTGAAGGCTGCGTTTTTTCATCTTATGTATTTTACTGTTCTTCTTCTTTTGTACTTTCTTTTTCATTCTGCATATTCCATTCAATTTCTTTTATTTTTCTTCCTTTTCACTTCTGCTTTCATTTTGCGTCACTAATCTTTTTCTTTCCCTTTTTTTTTGTGCCTTTGTTTATATAAACAAATATATAAATAATAATATTTATAAAAATATAAATAATATAATAATAATTTATAGAAAATAATAAAAATAAATAATAATATATATTTTTTAATATCAAATAGATTTTCATATTATATATATTATTACATTATATTTTATTATTTATATATAAAATTAAAAATACATAATTGGATTTAAACTATATTTCTCATATTAGCATTATTTTTAAGGTTAAAAAAAGATACTAACTTTCTTTTTATATTGTTATTCTTTTTTTTTATTTGGATAAGTTGGAGTGAGGATTTTTTTTTAATATATGTGGGTTTTTAATATCATATCTATGTATATTTTTATTTTGAATTTTTTATTTTCAAAGTTCTAATTTTTTAATACCATTTTAACATAATTTATTTATCAAAATCTATCTTTCATATATCAATACTAGATTTGTACTATTTTTAATTTTACAATAATAATTGCTATGTGATCATTTCATAACTATTATATTTCCATTTCTAATTCATTTACTTATTTGATTTAATTTATATCTTATTGTTGAAAGGAGTGGGTGGGGGTGAGGGAGAGAGGTGTGAGACGATTCATTTGGGTTATACTTTTTCTTAGCATATTATTTTTTTATTTTTATTTTGATTATTTATATTTTAAACTTCTATTTTTTGAATTCAATACTTTATGTATCTTTACTTTAATTATTATTATGATCATTTATTTATCTAAATATTAATCCTAAATTATGTTATGCACACTATCCAATTGTTGTCTCACTTTTTTCCTTTTATATTTTTAGTTTATTTTTTTTACTTCCTTTTATCATCCATTTTTATTTCTTTTTATATGAAAATAAATAATTAGATAAATAATATATTAATAACAATAATTATAATAATTTATATATAATAATAAAAATAAATAATAATATATCGTATTATATATTTTTTTATTTATAATATAATATATAAAATTAAGAAAATTTAGATAAATTTGTATGCATGATTTCAGTGTGTTTTTCTCTTTATTTTCTATATGTTAACTAATTATATTTTAATTATTTTCTATATGTTAACTAATTATATTTTAATATATTCATTTTTGTTATATATTTTAATATATAAATTAAGAAAATTTACATAAGTATTTTTCTTTAAAGTTAATACAAGTCTTTTATATTTTTTTGCATTTTTGCTATTTTCTACATAAATTGGAGGGGTGATTAATTTGTAATAACATACATGAATTTTTATTTTCATATATTTAAATTTTTGAATATTTTTTATCTTAAAAGTACTAACTTACGGTACCATTTTAATATAATAAGCTTATATTTCGATACTCATACGAAATGTATTTTTATATCTATACTAAAAATTTTAAAAATTTTCTATAATTATTATTCTTAGTTAATTGTCACTTAAATACAATTAAAAATTGTACGAAACGTCTACAATAACAATTATTAAACAACATAAAAAATGTATTAAATATGTTAACTAATTATTAACAAAATTTAATATTTTAATTATACATGGGCATAAGGTATAAATAGGATTCATATCTTATATTATTTTTATTTTTAAAACTAATAATTAAAAGTAAGCAAGTGTTAGAGTATTTATTTATAATAGATTAAAAATGAATTTTATTTAAATTTTATAAAAGAATATATAATTTATTTTTGTAACAGAATTAAAATTATAATAAATAATATCATTATTTATGATATTATTTATTACATAAAATCTTTTTGAATTAAAGAAACTATTGAACTAAAATTAAAAATATAGTTAATAATGTCATTATTTATTATATTTTAATTTCTAAATAAAGTATAAAATTGAATAAATTATATATTGAAAATGTAGGTACATATTAATGTATTTATTTATAATAAATTAACTTTATTTAAAAAATATATTAATTATTTTAACCCCATGCTACGATTATCTATTTTTATTATTTTATTTCATTCCATTATTTATTTTTTTTCTCTCTTTTTAAATCTTATAATAATGCTATATATATATATATATATATATATATATATATATATATATATATATATATTTTATATAATAATATTAGGTTTGTCCTTCCATACCTAATCATACTACATGTCCTCTTACAGTTGCTTCAATTTCAATTTTTTACTCTTCTTTATTCTTATTATTTAATTTCAATTTTTTTAATACAATGTAATTCTACTATTCTACTAATATATTTATCTAAATATTAATCGGCGATATGTATGAGTATTCTATAATAGAAGGCAAGTTCTGTTTCTGCCATTTCTTCTCATTTTTTATTATTTTTTCGTTTACTTTCTCTTATCACACTTATTTAATTACTTCATTTTATATAGAAATGAATAATTAATTAAATAATATATTTATAACAAGAAATATATTATAATAATCATAATAATTTACATATAATAATAAAATAAATAATAATATAATGTATTACATATTTTTATATATTACACTGAGAAAATTCAAATAGAATTATATGCATGATTTGATTGTATTTTTTCTTTATTTTTATATTTTTATTGATTATATTTCTTTATATAATTTTAATTTTATGTTGATTGAACAATGGGTTTGAAGTATAAACAGAAAATAAATTTTTGCAACTTTTTCTTACTAATATTTTTGGTAATTTTTGTAACCATAATTGTTAAGTTTGAAATAAATATTTTTTAAAAATTAATACGAGTCTTTAACTCTCTTTTTGTATTTTTATTTTTTTCTCAACAAATTGAAGTGGTGATTAATTTATGTGAATTTTCTTCTCATATATTTAATTTTTTTGATGATTTTTATCTTAAAAGTGTCAACTTACAATACAATCTTAATAAAATTATACTATGATACTCGTATAAAACCATTTTATCTATGCTTTATAATAAATTATATATTTTAATTCTAAATTTTAATTTCTTTCTTTTTTCCAATTTTCAACCTTCCTTTCATATAAACAATACAATAACAATAATAATTTATATATAATAAAAAAATTAAATTTTATTCATTATCAGTATAAATTAATTTTACATTGTTATATACCTATTACATTAGTAAAAATCTTTAGTTAATATTAAATTTTTAATGAGATATCATCTTTTAATTCATTGATAATGTAAAAAATTTTATATTAACAACACATCAAATTTAAACTAATAATGAAAATAAATAATAATGTATATTTATAGTATCATATTTAATTTTATATCATATAATATATATTCTTATATTATATTTTATATTTTGATATATAAAACTACAAAATTTATATGGATTTGATATATATAATTAATTAATTAAAATAATTAATTATAGACTCTATTATTGAATAAAAATATTCAAAAATTCAAATGACAAACTAAATTAGTATAAATATAATATGACAAACTATTTTATATAAAATTATTTTAAATAAATTAATTATTAAATTTAATTAAATTACTTAAATATTATCCTTTTTTAACCATTACATTATTTAACATTAGAATTACACTCTCCTTTTTCCATTTGTTTTATTACATATTTTTCTTCTTCTTTTTTAATCATATTCACTGCCATTATATATGACTTAAAATGTTAATATTATTAAAAAGTACACATGCAACAAAATATATTTTATTAGGGGAAGACTACAGTGCTCTGGGGGGTTTTTAAACCCTGGGTATGTGTCACAATCTCATCCATTGGATGAGATTACCAAAGACTTAGGTACTCTCATCCAATGGATGAGATTGTGCCACACCACTCAGGGTTTAGAAACCCCTGGGGCACCTTAAAATTTTCTATTTTATTATTATTATTTTAAATAAGTTGAAGGTTTAATTTAATTGAATTAATTAACTATACTTTCTAAATTTTTATATTATTTTACAACTCACCCATTGTTTTCACATCTTTATATATATTAATTATTAAATATTAATTAAATTAAATAATATAAATATAACTTAAATATTAGTTATTAAATAATATAAATATAACATGATATAATTAATTTGATTATAAAAATATTTTAATAAATTAAAATTTAAATAAAAATCATATTAATTGAATTATATGACTAGATGTTCTCTTTTTAAATGAAATTATGAATATTGAAATCAAATTTTATTTAGATTTTGTTACTATTGCTATTTGATTGCATATTTTTTCTGTTCACTTTTATTATTTGTAATTTAAATATATTTTTTATTATAAATAAGTCAAACATCTAACTTAATTATATTACTTAATTACATATTTTATTCATAACCCTTATATTTAATCTTAAAAAATCTCTATTTATAAGTATAAATATATAATTTTAAAATAATTAAAATAAAATAAATTTTAATATTTTTATAAAATTTTCCATATTATATATATTATCTTTTTATTAATAAAAATAATCAGCACCCGTGCGAAGCACGGGATCAAATTCTAGTTTATAGATATACCCTGTAGTGGGGTCACTAGCTGCGGTTTACCCGTTCAAATATAAAATTTTAAATTCCAACTTCATGTGCTTTCTATTAACTTTGAATTTCTGTCAATTTTTCCCCACCTAAAAAGGAGTTTACTTAATAGTATATGTCATTTTCATTTTTTAAATAAAATAATAAGAAAAAGAAATTCACTAACCTTACGATTATGGTGCTAATACTATATTAAAATTGTCAACAAAAATTCATTTAGAAATTATTATTAGGATTAATTGAATTAAAAGATAATAATTTAATCAACTTTTGGAGTATCAAAAGATTTTTTTTAAAAAAATTATAAATGAACTAAAATGATTAGCATTGAGAGAAATTTAAAATTATAATATGAAAATTTTATATTCCGACGTTTGAATTTTAAGCAGTAAAAGATGATTAGCAGGCGATTAACCATTGATGGTGATGATTTGGAGTTTACCTGTCATAATCAATGGCAGTAACCCTGGCGTGTCAGCATAATTCATCGGTCACGCTAATGTCATTATATTAAGACAAATCGTTATTAATTACAAGTTAAACCAAATGATTAAATGATCAAATTCTTTTTATAAAAGGCCTTCATTTTCAACATTCAACCCTGAGAAAGGCCAAAAGCTTTATGGTCCGTCAACGGGGCGCGACACGAGGTAGGTGCCGTGAGTTTAATTGAACGACACGTGGATCCTGATTTGAGCTATCAAAGTTCTATTTTTCCTCTTAAATTAGATTAGATCAGATTGAAGAATTGACAAATTTGAGTGTGAATTCATGATATAAATTTTAAAAATAATATTAAATATTACCGACGAGAATATTATTAAAGAGTCTTTTATCCGATAGTGGCAGATGTAAATCAACCTACACATACAAAATTTTAAATGCAAATACAAATTAGACGTAAAATTAAAAGTTTTAATTCAAGTTATATATTAATATTTTTTAAAGATTTTGCTTCCTTTAATATTTTGTATTTGATTTTAAAATTTTATGTGTGTATCTAGTTATTTATCACAGAAAAAATAAAAGAGAAAGATTTGAAAAATAATATGGAATGCCCTGTACTATTGGAAAATGGCAAAAAAAAAACCCTTACATTTTCTCAAAGAGATATGATATAAAAATTTCTACCGATGATTTTCGATCATCATTTTTTCTTCTTTAAAAAAAAGCTATAAATTACAATTTTTAGTACTATTTAACGAGTTTAAATTTAATTTATTATAATTATAAAATATTTTATACTATTAATAAATGATAAAAAATATATATAATAAAAAATTAATAATAATTACAAAATTTTAATAATAATAAAATTTTAATACTTTTTCATACAATGATAATATTTTTATTGGGTAAATAATAAGATAAAATTAATTTATATCAATAATAAATTAAATTTAAATCTATATTTGATATGTTATTTTATTTTTTCGTCGGTGAAAGGTCTTTTATGTAACTAATGAAAAATAAAAGAAATCTGTTACAACCGACGTTGGCCTCACAACAAGTTATTCTTAGTGGATAATTGTTAAAGGTGATAACAAATTCTTCAATTTTCCGATTATAATAGTTGTTCTTAGTGGATAATTGTTATTTTTTATTTTTTAAAAATAAAAAATTAACTTTTTAATAGATATGAATCACATAAAATTAACAAATAAATAATAAAATTAATAATATTTTATTTATTGAGTATGACTCAGCACAAATATTATAATCAAAGCATGTAAAAATTTTCCAAGGTCTTCATGATTCGGTCATTCTTATGCCAATGGTACTTAGTTTATTACTTAGATTAAGACAGACGGCCAAAGCTTCGACTTAACATGTCAAGTGAACTATTTGATTTTTACCAAGTAATCCCTTTTCTCCCCCACTATTTATATTCCCATCCCTATATATACTTCAACTTTTTAAGAAAAAGAGTTATAATTTATTAATATATTCTTTAATAATTAGAAATAAAATTATTGAGTATTTGTTAAGATAATATGGGTAATAATTGAAAAAATATTAACTATATTTTAAATTTCTAAAATAATAAATAAATAGTAATTAAAAAAGTTTTTAAAACAATAATTTAAAAAGAATTGAGGAAATATTTATGAAGAGAATTAGTAGTCTTTGATTTTTACTAAGCAATTCTTTTTCTCACTCTATTTAATTCATGGGAAAATATTATTCATAAATTAAGTTCATTTACTTGTTTATAAGGAAAGAGATTTCATTCCTACAATATACACAATGATTAATAATTTAAATATAAATTTATTTTATTGTTAGTATAAATGAGTTTTATATTTTTATCCATCAATGTATTATCATATCAATATACACAAGAGTTTTATTGTTAGTATACAAATTTTTGTACCCATAATAAATCAAATTTAAACTCTAAAAATACATATATAGAGCCATGATAATAGAAAAATATTTTTCAAAATAAAGGATATTATTTTTATCATGTTTTTATGTTTAATATTAAATAAATAAAATATTTTTATTATTTTAATTTTTTGAAATTATAGATACAAATAAATAAAAAAAATTAATGAATCTTAATCTCTTCCTTTGAAGACCATATTTTGCCTCAAAACCTTACTTTTCCTCTGGTCTTTGCACTCGCGCGAGAGTTACCGTATGTGGACGTGAAAGTGCGAGTACAACTGGAAAGCAGTAGAAACATGCCAGGAATTCTTGCAAGACATTAGTTTAATGTAAGGAAAATTTTATTGGGTATCAACAATATATATTATTAAATTTAATTATTAATATATTATCGTATAATATATTACGTATAATTATTTATTTGATATATGATTACATCTAGTAATACACCCACCACGAAGAATAAAATCTATTACAATGACAATAAATTAAAATTTCATAAAATTCCATTACAACAAGAAGTGTCATCATAACATCTCACCCCACTTTTAATATGTTATGCCAGCAACATATATAGCGGCAATCAGATGTCATCCTCCTACATGTTGCTAACTTGGCAACATTTTCGTTGATGACATTTGTCATCATTAAATATGAAAATATTTTCAAAAGTTTAAAAATAACAATGTCTATATCAATAATAATATTATCATTATGAATATTTTTTATTTTTAATTCAATTTTTTAAATTTAATTTTTATTACAAAAATTCATAAAATATTATTAATCAATTATTTATCATAATGAATATAACTTAAATTTTAACTATTTGCATTATATTATAATATCGAAACAAACAAAAAAATTGAAATCTATATATATGATAAAATCCTAAATGATATCAATAATGAAAATGATATCTATATAAAAGAGTATAAAATAATGTCAAAATGAAGAAATAAAATATATAAAATCACTTGAATCCATTAAAAATTGGATATAAATTATTTTGTTGGTCATCCCACTACTCATCATCTTAGGGTTGAGGTTGGGATGCAGGTGTAGGAGATTGTAAAGTGAACCTGCTTAGCAAAATTATAAAAAAGACAGGTTGAATGGTAATAGGGGATAGTAAATGAATGATAAGCCTAACAACTGGTATCATATATTGCATCAAACAATCCATGGTTTGCCATTGGTGAGAGAAAAGCTCTTGCTAATAGTTCAAACACCGTTGACTCTTAATGATGTATTAATGAGTGTCATTAAGCAATGATGCATCACCTTGTGGCTAGGGAGGATATGTGATACTTGATGAGGTGTAGATAGGGATGTCACCATAAGGTATTGCTTGAAGCATATGGCTAACCTTCATCTTATGCTTTGACGAGTGTCCAACACTTCCTTAACCATGGTGACTTATTGAATTACATGATGTAATCATTGCACCATGGTGAACCTACTTTTTGTAAAATGGAATAAATTCACGGTTTATTATGTGTGCGAATTTAATTTCCACATCTTAAAATAATACATTTCTACACTTAATGCATGGATATTTTCTTAGCCTATTTTGATAGATGAAGTTTTTGTTTCTTTCAATAATGTTGTTGTACCATTTTAGTAGTTATTGAATAGGTAATCACACAAAGTTATTCATTTCTTGTCACTGAACATGTTGTCACTGGTCACCAACATGGCAAATTATTAAATAATCCATTTTGTTATGTATATTTGTTGTATGCCTTAAATTTACCTTTTGATTAAGGCCCTGTCCCATTCGAAATATTCTTGTAGATGTCATGTATACTTGTCTGCAATTTGTCATTTTTTAAATGTAGAAATTTTGGTAGCATATTCCTGTAATTCTCCAAGTGCACAAATTGTATACTGATATGTTGCACACCCAAAGAATAAAAAGTCACATAAAATTTTTACATTATGAAATAATAAGCAAATAAGTTGACAATAGTGAATAAAGGACTTATTCCAAGTTATCCAATTAAATGGTACAAATTTTGTTCTTGATTAATAGAACAGTGATTTTTATGTTAAAAATTCTAATTTGCCAAATTTTTATTTTTTGAATATCGATAAAAAAAATCAAGTATATTCAATGTTTTATTTGTCACTAATTCTTATTTTATATTATATTCAATTTTCTTAGACGTCAAATACTTTATTTTTTATGTTAAAAATTTATTTAGAATGTTTTGGTTCAAAAGAAATTATAATTTTTCTTTAAATTTTATATTACTTTACATCTCACAATATTTTTAAGTTCTTATGTCATAAAGATTCTTTCATATTTTACATGTTATGACTTTTAATACTAATAATGAAATTCAAGAATCCTATACTAAGTGTAAATATCACACAAGTATCAATCTATCAACCTAATATGTCTATTTGACCATAAAGTGTATAAAAGCTATGCTAAAATCAAATATAATACAACTACTAATATATCATGATCATACAATATGTGAAACTATAGGATCATAATAAAGATATCAAATGTAACATGATAATTCAATAATTAATTCAACAAAAAATTATACAAGTATTTTCTATTAACATGCCACAATTGATTTACAATCCATCAAATAAAATTGCATAAAAACACTTTCTACTAACCTCGATGGAAGAATAAATGGATGAATAAACAAAATTACACATCTTCTTCCTTCTCTTCTTATATTCTTCTACCTCTATTCAGTCATACGAGTGGTGAAAATAACGATTTGCGTCTCTTATAAAATTTTCAATTAGCAATAACATTTAATTTGATTGTTGTTGATTAAGAAAATTCGATTGTTGCAATAAGGTTTATCAAAATATTAGTATTAAACTACATCTACTCACCTTCCGATAACCTTATTGCGACAATATGTTGTCATAAAAAAGGTTATTAAATTCTAAATTTTTCAAAAATTATTCTATGAAGACATTCTCATCAATAAATGAATCTATGTTTATTTATGCTAGTGAAATTTTCCTAAATGATATTATTGTCACTCAATGTGCAGCTATTATGACTCAATTATTCAAGAAATTTAACTTCTCATTGTTATTAGTTAACCTTTCAATAATGACAATGTCATCACTTTATACCTATTATTTATTAAAATAATTAAAATAAGTATGATTCAAGATGTTGTATTTGTATATGTATAATTTAATTTATTTTAAAAAATATATTAATTAAAAAATTATATATTAAAATTTTGATAAATTTCAAGTTGATTCTAGTAAATTTTATATGAAATATAACATCTAAAAATTAATATCAAGAAAATATATTTAATAAAAACTTGATATTAACAAAAAAGTCATCAAAACATTTTTAATGAAAAGAAATTACACTATTGATTTAGGCCAATAGGGGTTTAATTTTGACATTTTATCCTTTTGTCCACTCTCTCACTATAAATTTTTGTTTCATCACAATTGTTAGAAAAGAAATTGTTTTGAAGGATGTTAAAAGCTCAGTAGTAAATTTTAGTAAATTTCAAGTTGATTCTAGTAAATTTTATATGAAATATAACATCCAAAAATTAATATCAAGAAAATATATTTAATAAAAATTTGATATTAACAAAAAAGTCATCAAAACATTTTTAATGAAAAGAAATTATACTATTGATTTAGGCCAATAGGGTTTTAATTTTGACATTTTATCCTTTTGTCTGCTTTCTCACTATAAATTTTAGTTTCATCACAACTGTTGGAAAATAAATTATTTTGAAGGATGCTAAAAGCTTAGTAGAGTACCATAGTTGCTACAATTGACTAGATAAAAATTGTATATAAAGTTAGAGAAGCTTACCTTCCAATATAGTTAATTGAACAATAAAAAAGGTTTTTTAAACCTTAGTTCTCCTAAGTTTACCAAAGTTTGGTTATCTAAGATTTCTTATCCTTTATCAACACTTGAACATGAAGAATGAAATTTTTTTTACATGGTCTGCCATTAGAAGGTGAGTTATAGGTAAACTAGTTATACTTTCAAAAATTAAACATGAAATATAGAGTTTTAAATATGAAAGTTTAAATTAAATAATGAAAAAGAATCATGTATAACATCATATTTAACTATAAGGCATCTTGATATAGAGTTTGACTAGTAGAGTCCTGATCTTTTAGATTTACCTTGGTAAAGTACACCTCATTTGTCCATAACTTTTTTAGTTATGCTTGTAAATTTTTTATTGTCCTTGCAAGTTTTGTCTAGTGTTATTGATCTCCCCATATTAATGAATGATGCTACTTATTAAGTGCTTTTGACCACCCTATGCTACATTCGTTAATAATTTATTTTGCAAAGTCCTCTCATGGTTAATAGTATGTCAATCAATGGCTTAAAGTGGGTGTAAGTGTTTAGTGGGATGGTCATCTTTATTATTTGCAAAATTAACTCTTTAAACTTATTAATTTACTCTATAAATATTGTTTAGATTAGTTTTTTCTTTCTAACTAAATTCATTAAAGGCTCTCATCTTCTAGTTGAATATGGTTTGGTTGACACATTAATAGTTCCTTATGTTTTATATTTCATCGACTGTCTCTCTCCTTTTTTATAAGTATTCTCTTTAATGATGGTTACAACATTCCTAATATGATGAATGTGTCTCCTTGTGCAAAAACAAAAAAGTTGGTATGTGGACTTGTCATCTTTAACTAATTCTTTAATTACATTATATTGATTTCACATTTTTTATTATAAACTAAGTAAATAAGTTTGGCAGATAGATATATCAATTTAAATGTATTTTCATTATCATTATTAATTAAGGAATAACAAATATGCAAAAATAAGGCATCCTCATCACAAAAGGAAATTTATGAATTGAAGTTGAAAGTCAAAAGTTTAAATATCAAAAGTACTTCAAAAATTTCAATGTTTGAATAAAAGTCTTATGAATTAAGGTGTAATGAGTTCCATTTTTTTTTAGTTATAGAAATTTTGTAAATATCATAGCATGTAAAACTTCAAAGAAAAGTTTCAAAACAATGCTTCCCAAAAAAAACTTTGAATCTTAGAACAAAAAACGAGTTCTTAATAGAGTTACGCTATTAACTACATTTTCCATTTTGTTTTTTTATTATACAACATCTTATAATTACAATGAATTTATATTTAAATATAATGTAAGTTATACTTGGTGATATTATATAGTTACTTGATAAGTAATAACTTATGAGCAAGTGCAATACTTAAAATTTTCATTTACTGAATTCATAATCATACTTAAAATATTATATATTTGTTAATTTGTCAATTAATTATTATATATATTAAATATTATATTTACATATAATTCAAATCAAATTTTTTATTTCTTTGAACTTTATAAATATTTTTAATTTTTATAATTTTTTAATTTTGTTTATTAATGAAATAAATTGTAACCAATAGCACTTAATTTTAATCAATACATCCTAAAAAATATGTTAATCCTACTATTAAAAATGAAAATTTTTGTGAAACTTCACAAGTACATTTGTTGATCAATTATTATATATATATATATATATATATATATATACACGTCAAATATTATACTTAAAAATAAACAAAATAAATGATATATATTTCAATGTTATGAATATTTTTCAAAATTAATTTTTAAATACTAACTTAAAAATTTAATATGTTATGATTGATAAAGACTTAATCAAAACTTTACACCTAAAAATTATTAAATTAATCTTAATTAGTATTTCTTAAAATAATGTGTTAAACACTTAACAAATAAATATAAATTTCTCATATATAAAATTGAAATTAAATTTCATTTCTATTCCATAGGAATATAAAAATTGTTAATAGAATTAATTATTACAAAAATAAAAATATATTAATCAAACATAAAACATATAGGTAGATAAAATGTGCTCTCACTCTATTTTCACTTTGCTCTCTCTTTGGCCCTTAAATGCTATCCAAGAAGGAAATAACTCGCTCTTAATATTTATAATGATATTCTATACATAATGCATTATTGCCAATTTAAAATTTTAGTTGTCATAATATCATCTTAAAAAATCTAGCATCTTCTTCGTTTCTGGGAAGTCTTATTATGACGACATAATCATTGTTATAGGCAAAATTCGATTATTGTTATATGATCTTCATCCAACACGGCTCTAACTACATCGTTTTCCATTCCCAACCAACAATATTACAACATTGTTGTTAATATAAGTGAAACTTAGCCGTTGCTGTATGACGTTTAGAAATCTAATACTAACCGTGCCTTCTTTCTTTTCTAGAATATCTTATTATGAAGACAAAATTGTTAATATAGGAAAATTTTGATTATCATTATATTTTATCCATCAATATAGTTTTGATTGTATCATCTTCCTTTTCTAAGTAATCATATTATGATAACTTATACATTGTCATAAGAGAAATTTGGTCGTCATTGTATGGTTAATGGACCGGAGACTATATCTTTTTTTTCTCAAGCTCATATTGAAGACACGTCATTATTAAAGGGTCAAATTTTGCATCTAAAAAATATCTATTTTATTTTTGTCAACCCGATATATGCTAACAATATATCATTGTTATAGCTTAACTTAAAAAAATAATTATTTTTTCCTAAAAATAGTTATTTTATTTTTTCTTTCTTTGGCAAGAATTCTGCCGTGGGTAGATAGTTATTTAACTCTATTTTTAGTGCCAAGTATCCAACTTGTGCAATTTTATACATTTAACGACAATTGAAAATCACAACACGTTGAAGCCCAAAATATGTCAACGGAGTGTCTGATTCTTCAAGGAAATGCACTCATTCTTTTTTATATAATGGAATTCTCTTAGAATTAAATTCAAAATTGACATCTAAATGCAAAAAAAAAAAAAAAAAAGTCATACTATTTTAGCTGTATCACGACTGTGGTGACATCAACGCGGCGTGAAATTTTATTAATTAAGGGTGTGACTTGAATTAGTCTTATAATATTAATAGCAGGTGCACTTACCCATATCCTTCTTCCTTCTTTTAAGTCTTCAGTTCCCACCATCCAAATATAACTACTGTGTCACCAATATTTGTATATGAAATCATATTGTAATACACGGTTACACCATTCCGAGTTTCTCAAGAAAAAATGGCATTTTTTAAATGGCAGTTATTCTTTAAAAGATATTTTCAAAAGTATTTTTTTTTCATATAGAGCAGTTCTTAATAAAATACATGATTCTATATAATAAAAAGTGTTATACTTCAAGTTTGACTAATTTAAAATAATTGTTATGTTCATTTTACTCACATAAAAAATTAGTTAAAATTGTTAAAATAACTAATTTTGATATCTTATATTTAAAACTCGTATCTATCCGATGTAGAGTAGAGTTTTACAAAAAGTAGTCCAAGTCTTCCAAAAATCACGAATTTATAATTACAAGTAAGTGAAGTAACTAGCAAATGTGTCCATTTTGATAACTTTTCTCCGATCGTGGGTTTTAGAAAACTTTGAGCGTTAAAGTTTAAAAGAAATTGTGGACGGTGGATGTGACATCAACGGTTTTTACATTGATGTTTGACAAAGTTACTTTCTTATCTGATAATTGATGTGTAAGAGAGTTGATGGTATGTGTATTAATATATTATTAAATTTAATTATATAATAAATTAATTATTTTTAAAAATATATTGTATAATAATATATTAATAATTATATTTAATAATATATTGATACATTATTAAGAGTCATTTAATTCATATAGGAAATAATTTTTTAGAGGAACTTCCAAAAAAATAATTTCTTATATGAATGTTTTAGGAAGTACTTAAAATTATTTAATTAATATATAGAAAATAACATTTCATAGGAAATAATTTTTTATATTTTATTTTTTTAAATTTTAAATATTTTAAAAAATATTAATAAAATAATTATTATATTTTTAATATTATTATAATATAAATTAATAAATTTTAATTGTCATTAATTAAATTTAATAAGAATAATTTTATCATTATATCTATAAATAATACAAAAAATAAAATTTATTTAGGGGAGGTATATAAGTTATTTCTTATTTTTCTTTTATTTTACTAGATAATAGTCCATTAAATAACTCAATTTTTTCATTTTTTAAAAAATAAAACTTTTCATATTATTAAAATAAATCAAATAAAATTTTTCCATCATAAAATTATTATTGTTGAAAGCTAAATTTTTATATATTCGACGATCATATATTCCCATGAAATATGCCATTTGTAGAGGATATATTATATTACTTTCAGAGTAAGGTATTATACCTTACTTTGGAAGAGAGCAGTGGTAGAAGTAGAGGGTTAGGATAGGTTAGGATAGGCCTGACCCCTTGTTTTTCAAATTTTAATATAATATATGCTTTTAAAATTTATGTGATCCTTTCTAAATTTTATAATATTTTATTTTTAACCCCTGATTTTAAATTTTTGCCTCCACCTTTGAAAAGGAGAGACAGGAAAAATATAAAATACAGCAAGGTGAACCTATATACAAAGCCAACCTCACATAAAATCTCTTTGTCTCTCTCTTCAAAGTAAGACATGATACCTTACTCTATGTTTCCCTTGTTAATGAATTCAATTAATGGGATGCAACTAGCATTACTATTGCTGAAAGTGTTCAAAGCGTCTATGACTTCCATTAATGCATTCAATTAAGGTTTTCCTTCCCTCGTTCGATACACAGAAGTTTTTCTTTTTTTTTTCTGGCTGCAAAAAGCAAAGTGTAATTTTTTTAATATTTTAATTCTCATAGGAAATGTAATATAAAAATTTGAATAACAAAATATTTTCGAAACATTATAACTTCTATAAAAATGATAAAATTTTATATATGAACAGATTTTATTTAAAATTAATATATTTTACATATGTAACAAGTATACAGGGAAAAAAAAACTTGCTTAAGGCTTGAATTAATTAAGGAAAACACAATAATTTGTGTTTACTATGCAGAGATTTGCAGTATAATTTTCATTTTCAACCAATCATCCTTCCTATCATCAAAGAATTAAAAAAAATCATGTCATTAAAAAATATAAAATAAAAAAAGGTCCAATATTATTGACTTGTTGTTTAAAAATAACTTAAAAGAAAGCAAAGGCATTAATACAGTTGGGTGGTTGTTTTATTAATCCAACAAATGCTAAGGCTCTGTATCTTTTGTGGGAAAGTATTTTTTTATGAAATTATTATATGTAAAGTTATATATTATTTATATTAATAGTTAAAAAATATGATGAATAAAAGAATGATAATATAGAAAAATAATTTTTTTAAATTAAATTTTCTATTTTTTAAATTATTCATATTTAATAAAAAATAAAATAATTTTTTAATCTTAACATTTTATAATTATATTTTATAAAAAATATTTTTCATCAAAATAAATAGAATCTATGATTTTGTTTATTTTTTAAAATATAAAAGAGTAATATATTATATCTTATTAACAAAAAAAATATACTTGGAGTTAAAATAATAAAAAATAACTTTTAATTTCTTAACAAAAAGAAATTATTTTTCATTACACTTTTCATATTTAATATATAATAAATAAAACATTTTTATTATTTTAATAATTTATAATTACATTTTTAAGAACCATATTTTTTTATCAAAATAAACAGAGGAGGTAAGAAGAAAATACGAAGCCCATACTAAATTTGGGATTTGGGATGTTTCCTAGAAACTAGAAACTGAAGGGCAGAGGAACAAAGCAGCAACGAATGACGGTGCTTGCTGCTTGCGACATTACCGAAGAAAAAGCGTGAAAGGGAAGATAAGTCTTGATCGCGTTGTTCAACCCCTAGCTGTCGCCTCTCCATTCTCTCGTCACTACTTACGTGGTCAACCCCGCGTGCCCTCCCTTGAGTCCAATTTCAACTGACTCCCGTTGATTCGTGGACGGTGAGTTGTTTCATACCTTGAATTAAAATCTTAGGTATGGATACTTCATTTGCTGGCAAATAAAAAATATGCCATATAGCAAAATTTAACTCTTTTAATTGGTATTTTTGTCTATTTTTATAAGTTTTTCAAATTTTCAAAGAATATGAAATTGCATGTTGATCCTGGTGATATTCAAGAGGATCAAAAACTAATTTTAAATCATTTTCTTAATTGTATGGCAAAAAGTCACCTCCCTCTTAATTACACACAATATTCACAGGGTATATTTTAACATACTTTAGATATAGTATTATAATTACTGATGAAAAGCAATGATTTTTTTATGCGAATTTAAATATTTATACATGCATTCTTGAAAATTTTATAAAAATTTCATTTTTATTTTTTTATATAAAAATTAAATTTATTTACAAAAATTGAAGATTAAAAAAGTTGTAATACAAATTGTATTATTATTGAATTTATAAATTTTTATCTATTTATTTCAAGCAAGAGAGTTCTCAGAAAATTATAATTTTTTATTAAAAATTTTAATTTTTCATATGTTACTTCTTTTATAATAGCAAGAAAATTTGAAATATATTCTAGTACATATCTAATCATAAGTCTTTGAATTATATTTTATGTGCAAAAAATTACCTTATATTTTAAATGATGTAATTAAACATTTAAATTATATATAAGATTTAAACTCGATCAAATATCATTATAAATCAATTTTACATTATCAACCAATCATGTATTATCATGTTAATTAAATTTTTTTAATTACAATTTTTAATAATATATTTTACATTGATAATAAATCAAATTTAATCTCTTATATATATTGTATAGAAAACATACATTCATTATCTCTCCTTCCAAATTCTTAATGCTAAATGTGATTTTTATTTTTTTTAGCATGCATAATTATACAAAAATAATTTTTTAACATCAATTTTATAACCAAAAAGAATTTTATATTAAAAATTGGAAGTATAATTTTAAAACCACTTTGGACGGGTGAAAAATGTTTGAAAAAAAGTTATTTATGATTAAAGGATGTTTAAAAAATTTCTAACAATTTCTAATTGAATTATGGTTAAGAAGATATTTAACTTTATTACTATTATGGATAACTCTCTAATATTGTTTATATATTTTATGTTAAGCAAAAACTTTTTTAATTTCATGGATTACCTTTTTATTATGTTGATTTTAATATGTATAATTAAATCAATATCTTAGATATTGAAGTGGGTGAGAGGTTGAAAAAGTTTGATTTCGGCTTGAATATTGAATATTTGACTTTAAGGGAGGGTTTAAATAAGTTTGATCATAACTTAGAAGTTAATTGAATCTTTGCAAAGGTTTTGTGTTTGAAAGGATTTGAGAGACTTGAATATTAGTGCTCTTGATGAAAGTTGAAGACATTGAACAGCTTGATATTTGTTGATAAAGATTTAGAAGAGTTTCACTTTTTTCTTTGATGACTTATTGACGTCCCTAATAACATCAACAAACTCTTTATTTATACTAATTTTGGAGAGATCATCTACTAGACTTAAACAATGTGAAATTTAATATATTTATACTAATTTCCTAGGTTTAAAACTTTTATTTTACATAATTTGGGACTTTATAAAAAGTAAAGGAAATAAAAATAGCTAATTCTTAGGCTTTTCATCAGGATTAATTTGATTTGTTATTCAAGAGATTTTTATGGGACCAATTTATTTTTCATGTGAAATTTTATGCTTTAATAAATAATTTTTTGATTAGGTATAAATTATTAGGCCTAAAACTATAGATAAACTAGAGAAAAATAGATACTTATTGTTTCATAGATAAACTATATTCAAGTCAATAATATACATGATACTTAAAAAAATAACATCAAAATTAATAATCCATGTTTATACCCCAAAAAATAATAATCAAAGTACTAATAACATAAATTGTTATTACACAAGAAAATTACAATAAATTACTTTCATTATAAAGGTTTGTCAATCTATCAAACTTATCAAATGAGGTGAAGCTGGAACTTGAGCTAATTGTGATGTCAAGTATTAAATTAAGATCAATTAGAATTGGGGAGGACTTAATGATTGATTCTCATTTTCATCACTAAATTGCATCATGTGTTATAATTTAAAAATATAAAAACCTTTGTTAGAAAGCATTTATATTTCATTCCAAAACATTTTTAACATAAAGAAAATTCATAACAAATTATTCTTAAAGGTTTGTTAACCTTTAACTCTTTTGTTTAGCTTTTTATAATTCTTTTACAGTGGATCACCTATTTGAACCTTTACTTGTTGCTATTAAAGAATCATAATTTTCCAACTTCTCATTTAAATTAGAAAAAGTTATCTATCAAATGAGTATTTAAAAAATATGCTTCAAACATAAGTTCATATTTTTAAGAGAATGAAGTAAAATGAAATTAATAAAATCTCTTTATATATATATATATATATATATATTATATCAAAATTAGGCGTTCTATCTAAATAATTGTCTCACTTTAACTATGATTTTTTTTATATTATAGATTTTAAAAAAATATATGTCATTATTGTTTAATTAAATTTTATATATTTGTATCATCATAAATTTAGTATAGGCACAATATTAATAAATTCTACATTTTTTTACTTACTTGAAAAATTATCAATTCAACTCATCATTTTATTTTTCAAGTTAAATAAAGTTAGTTTTTCTTGTCAAAATATATTTTTTTTATCAATTATGTATTTAGTCCAATAAAAATAATAATTTATTTTTAGTTGAACTCAAATTTTACTAAAATTAAGTTAATGTATTTTTTTATTTGCAAGCTTAATAAAAAAATCTTTAAAATCCATTAGAAACACATTATTGGATTTATCTATAGCCCATTTTTATGTGTAATGATCATATTTTTAAAAAGCATAAAAATGAAGGGTGAGAAAATTAATGTCCTATAAACAATTTTTACTTTTCTAGTAAGTAGACCATAAACTCATATCAACCATCAATCTTTTTCCTTCTTAAATACAATGGCCATTATAATGCCATTAAATCAAGTTATCTATATCAAGATTTTTACGGCTTTTGTGGACAATCAAAGTGAGTGTCAAATAAAATATCATACCTCATTTGATTTTTATTATTTATCATAGTTAATTAATTTCAAAAATATAATAAAAATTATTAATTTATTTATTTTTAATAAATTTTTTAAAATTATTTTTTATATACAAAATTTAACATAATAAAAAATAGAGAGAGAAATATGATAGAATAAATATAAATAAATTGAAAATGTAAAATAATAAAGTATTTATCAATAGAAAAATAAAATTAAAAAAATAATATTTAATACTTTATCAAAATTTTAAAATAATAGATAAAAAGAGAAAAATTTCTTTAAAATGTGATGGATAATAAAAAACGGAGGGAATAATTCTTAAAGAAAAATTAGGATCTCAAATTATAATAAAAAATAATAAAATAAAAAATTAATATTTAAATTTATAATTACATATTCTATTAATTTTCTTATTAAGAATTAATATGATACGTTTTCTTCAATGTGTATCCGTTTGATGCATACGAGTACATAATCATAATAGTGTAGTGACTATTTAGTGTTCAAGAGACTAAATTTTAACTGTTCGTTGGTTAATTATGTCCTTAACCTATCCCAGGTAATCATAAGGTTCATATTCTTCCCATTCAGATGTTTAATAAGCTTTTTACTGATTTTCTTTTTTGAATTTTAAAAGTCATCATGTAATTATTTCTTAATTTTTTTAACTTTTTATTTACAATTTTTTTTCATTTTCTCTGTACGAAAAATGATATATCATATCCACTTTTATATGTGTGTGATTAATCCTCGTCATAAATTTTTGAACCTCCCCCCCCCCCCTTTTTTAAAGTGTAACACGTACCTTAAAATATAAAGTAAGATACTGCAATCTTTAATTTAAAAAAAATTAAAGGTTTAAAATTTTCGCTAAAGTATAAAACGAATTTTAAAGACTGAAGTGTCAAATCACAACAGTTTATGTAAAAATCAAGGATTGGATTTTTTCAAAGTATAAGATATATTTTAAAAGATAAAATATCAAATCACAACAATTTATATGAAAATTAAGAATTTAAGATTTAATGAAAGTAAAAAGATATTTTTAATTTGCAATTAATCACTCTTTTGATTTTTTTAATAAAAAATTGAAATATTTTACTTTATTATTTAAAATATATCTTATATTTTAAAAGAGCTCAATTCAAAATTTAATAAATAAAAATTAATTAAAAAATTATTTTTAAATTTATAATTATTTATATTTTTAATTTTCTTATTAAAATTTGTGATATTTTATTTCACATTCATCTTGTAATTTTGAGAAGGCTAATTAATTAATTAATTTTTATATATTGAGAATGTGGGAGAAGAAGTTCATGAAAATTCATTGCTTCATCAAGGAAATTACATTCGTAAGATCGAAATTAAATAAGGTTACCAAAGTGGGTATTGGTTTATACCAATTAAATCTAATCTAATAAGGTTTAAATCTTAAACAAGCTGACATTGTCAAACTCAACTGGCCATTGACCAACAGCCCCAAAGGCAGAACGCGACTCTCACCCGTTTCCTTCCGCTATAAATACCGAAAATCTCTCTTTAATTTCGTCACACATCTCAACAAAAACCCAATTATTCTTAAATATTTCTCTAAGATTGTCTCGCTCGTAATGGCTGCCGCAAATACTCAGTACATCTCGATTGTTCTCCTGGTTTCGATTCTTCTGATTTCGACGGCGCCGTTTTCTTCCTCCGCTAGGCTCTTGAACAATGACTTCAGCTTCGCCGTCGTCCACCTTGCGCTTCCCACCGACAACATCAGGGATCACGCACCGCATGTGGAGGCCGCCGGAAGGTTTACGAGGTTTCGTGCGACAACTCCTCCGAGAGTGGCCGGAAACCAGGGGCCGCTGGTTCTGAACATGCTCCCCAAGGGGACGGTTACGCCGTCGGGACCGAGCAAGGGAACTAACGACATCAACAATTAGGTTTTCTTCCATGGATTCTACACGTGAGGCAGCTGGTTGAACTTGGAGGTTGGAGCCATTCGTATGGATCAAGTCCCACTATTTTTTTTTTTAAATTTCTATTTCTATTTTTTAATTTATGTTTCTTAATTTAATTTTAATGTAAATAGTTACACTTGTTGTCTAGTTGTAGGAATGGGTTTGTCAACGTTTGAGATTTATTAGTTTGCTTTACATATATGTAGGGTATATCTTGATATAAAATCATCATATGAGAAATTGTTGGCGGAGAATTTTTCAACGTATATTCTGATTTATTATATTCTGGCAGTCCGTCCATTTGCGCAAATATAAATATAAATTTACCTATATAATGTTTAAATTTTGTTCATTATTAATGTGAAATATTTTATACTATCAATAAATAAAAATAAGATACATTATTAAAAAAATAATATTAATTAAAATTTTTTAATAACAATAATTTTTTATTATTATGAATGATAATATAAAAATAATTTATATTAATAATAGATCAAATTAATTTAAATCCGTGTATGTTTATTATCAATTTACATTGATAATAACTCATTGTGCTATATTCATACCAAGCAAACCAATAAACAATAAGTAGTCGGCAAGGAGAGATTTGAGTAATATATTGAAAATATTAAGTTTAAATATTATAGTAGAAAGTTTTAGATCTGAGAATTATTCTAAAGATTTTAAGTTCAACAATAACAAGCACGAATTAAAAAAAAAAAATATAATGTTAGGTTATCAATTGAAAGTATAAATCGATGTTTATGAGTGGCGTTTCAAAATGCACTCATGTAACAATTCATATAGGGATATAACATATGGTTAAATTCTTACCCTCTAATTCAAGAAAGAAAGGTTTAAAAATTCATGCTACTTACTTTGTTCGGGTATTTCCGAAATTTCAATATTTAAAATATTATATTTTGAAATTATTTAATTGTAATTATTTATTTTTAATAAATATAATAAAATAACCTCATACTAATAATTTTTAAAATACGTTACATCAAGCCTGAATTTAAAACCCACCGTAGAGTGTGCCAAAGTCCATTTGGTACGTCATTTATCCAGCGTACTCAATTTTCTCTTCTGTTGAAATAAGTGGCATCAACGAGGCATTGACCGAAATCGTTTGTATTAGTCCAATTTGGATGGAATGTTTTCGGAAAAATAATTTTCTTTACTTATATTTATAAATATAAAATTTTAAAATATTAGAAAATATTTTAAATTTATTTAATATTAAATATGGAAAGTGCAATAATTTTTTTTTATGTTTTAAGGAGAAATCTGTTTTTCTCTTATAAATTACTATAATAAGATATATTATTTTTTAAACATAAAATAAATATACAATATAAAACTTTCTTTATTTATATACGTAATTAAAGAAGTTTTTAAACTAATGAAGCCTGAAATCTATCTGGCTAGAAGTGTACTCCAACATATATTATGAAATAATCTCTCTAGTTAAGCAATCTGAGTCACAATATCTTCATCTAATTAAGTTTCATTCACGATTTGATTAATTAAGGATAACATATCCTACTTTATAAATTACAAAATTCGTCCATTGAAGATAGGCATTGATATAGACTTTTTTTTTCCTTTTTTTAATTATTAAATGAGATAAATAACCATTTCAATTATTAACGAATTAATAAATTTTTTATTAAATATCATTTTTGAGATTCTAATATTTTTACATTAATAAATAAAATTCATTTAGAATTAATATATTTTTGATTAAATTAATACCCTATTCGTCGATGTAGTCTATAAAGTATACCTCAAATAAACTGCAATATTAATTAAGACTAAGCTAATGTAGTCTAGAGGTTTTTAGTATAAGTAAAATTTAAGATGAATTTGACAACAACGTGATCTTTTAAATATTATTAAGGGCTTGTCCTTCCCATTGGAGCAGGTTAAGTCCTGCTTAAGGCTACAGAGCCCAAGGGTTGACTCCATTGGATGCAAATTTAAAATATGTATAGGAGTAATCAGATATGTTGCAATTTAGACTTTGTTTATTTCGTGAAAAAATATCTTTGTAAAAACATTATTTATATATATTAATAAAAAAGTGATATAATACTTATATTAATAATTAAAAAATTAATACTTAAAAATATGGTAATAGAGAAAAGTAAAACTCTTTGTAAAATAGGAGACATTATTTTTCTCAAATTCTTTATATTTAATATTAAATAAATAAAATATTTTCTCTTATCTTAATATTTTATAATTATATTTTACATAAAATATTTTTCATCAAAATAAATGAAATTTTAGAATCTATTTGTTTACTTTTTAAAAATATTTTTCTATTTTTTATTTTTAAAAATTCTTATTTGAAAAAGTATTTTATAATTTATTTTTAAAAATAATAATTATAATGTGTAACTTAAAAATAAAAGTATCAAAATAAAATTTTGATATTTTCTTAATTTATTCTAATATTTTAATTCTAATTTGTAATTAAATAAAATAGTTTATTATTTATTGATTCAAATACCCTTTATTTACTATTTCTTTAAATTGTAAAATAGTTTTTGAAAATAAAAAATTTGTAAAAATAACTTCTAAAAAATTAAAACATATTTAAACATATCCTTAATTTTGGAAAAAATATAAATTATTTTATTCAATTTTGAGTCGTTGTGTTTAATATTCATAACTATTAATATTTGTAATTAACCTCACAAACTCTTTTATAAGTGGTAAAATACATCCAACGTTTAAATGATTTGAGAGGGCAAATTTACTTAATTTGGCACAAAATTTTATTAAAAAAATTAAACATAAAATGGAAATCTTACTTTTTCTCTTTGACGAATATTTTAGGGGTCGTTTGGTTCAAACTAGAGAAAGGGAATGGAATCAGGAAAGGGAATTAAGGAGAAAGGAAAGAAATGATTCTTAATTATCTAATCTGTTTAATTCAAATAGGGAAGGAAATCAAGTATTTTTAATTTATTTTATTAATAATTATTATAATAAAAAATAATTTATTTATAATAATTATTAAAATAATTATTATAATTATTATAATTATTATCTTATTATTTTTATTTTATTTACTAATATTATAATTTTTATAATTATTTAATATTAATTATTAATATCTTATTAACATTATTTTTATTATTACTCTTATTATTTTAACTATTATTAATATCTTAATAATAATTAAAATTATCATAATAATGTTTATAATTATTATTTATTTAATTATTATTTTTAATATTTATTATTTTATTAATATGATTAATTATTAATAGTTTAAAAGTATTATTTTTAATATTATAATATTTTCAATATAATTGTTAAAAATATTATTAATATTTTTAATATAAATAAATAATATTATAATATTAATTATTTTTCAGTATTTAATAATATTATTTATTAATTAAATAAATATTAATAATATTATTAATATATAATAATTATTATTTTAAATAATATTAATTTTTAATAAATTAAAAATATTATAATATTATTAATATAACTCAATAATATTATAATAACAATTATTTATTTATTAAATAAATATTAATGATATTATTAATATATAATTATTATTATTCATTTATTTATTATTATTTATCATAATTATTATTTATTAGTAATATTAATTTTTAATAACTTAAAAATATTATAATATTATTTAATTATAATATAATTAAATAATATTATAATATTTATTATTTATTTAATATTTAATAAAATTATTTATTTATTAAATAAATATGAATAATATTATTAATATATAATAATTATTTATTTATTATATATTTTATTAATATTATTAGTTATTAATATTAAAAATAAAAGTATTAAAATATTAAAATATTATTAATATAATTAAATAATATTATAATATTTATTATCTATTTAATATTTAATAATATTATTAAGAGAAAATAGTAAAATGGAATAAGATTCCCTAATGAGTTGGGAGGAATCACTTTTCCCTTAAATGGGATAATTTCATTAAGAGAATAATTTTTTTTTAACTAAACAAAAATAAAAAGAATGAAATCCTGTAATTCGCTTTCCTTTTCGTGAATACCCTTAACCAAACGGCCCCTTAGTTTTTTTAAAAAGATTTGCTTATTGAATACAAGTAGAGAAACATATAAGTGCATTTCTTATATTTTTATTTTAGTATTAATACAATATGACATTTTGGTTTCTTCTAAAACTACAAAAAGGATTTTATATGGGTACAATTTATTACTTATTATTAAATTTTGTGCGGTAATTATAAATATTAAAAGATTTAGATATGAAATATTGCTATTTCAAAATTGAAGGTATCAATTTGCATTTTTTCTCTGATTTATATACCACAAAATCTATTTCATTTAATTGTGTCACGAGAAATTTTCTTTTAATTTTTTGAGTCGAGTTTAAGTGATGTAAATAAAAAATAAATAATCAATAGAAAAATTTTGGGCCTTTGAACCTAAAAAATGGCTCCCTGCCTGATCACGTGATAAGCTTATTAAATCAGCTTTAAACAGCCATTTAATTTAGGATCCAACAATCTTATACATTTTAAAAATAGCATTTAAAATTAAACTTCAAGTATAAATTATAAATTATAAATTAAATATAAAATAATAAAATAATTCATAAAATTTAATTTAAATATAAAATATTTAAAATTTAATTTTAAAAATTTTTGTTTGCGGTTATATCGTAGACTTCTCTTTAGCCATTTTGTACAACCTTAGACTTAAGTTGGAGCCTCGATCGGATCAGGCTTAGCTTTGGTCACGAGAATCTCTTTCATTCAATCTTATAAAAGCCAACGTGCTTTGCGCTTAGAAGTTCACAGCCTATGATTAGCACCTGCCCCAATAAATGAAACCTTATTATATCTTAAGTTTATATCCACCAAATTCTTTTCTATGGTTAGTTTAAAAAATTTGCGATTATTTTTCTTTCGTTACACTTAATAAAGGCATGAAGTACAGATTTATAAAATGAAAATTAGCAAGGTACCATCAACAACAACAACTTAACTATTGCAGTTGTTAAAAAGAAATTACTAACACAAAACATATCAAGAATCGATAAAATATTATTAAATGGCAAACAAATGTCAAAGGAAGTCAACTGGTTTGCCACACTCCGCTATCTCTTCCCACAATTGTCTGTGTGTTTGAATAGTCATGTTGGAGAAAACCTTTTAAGCTTGGGATGGATAAACTTGAAACTTATGTGACAAATTTTTAAAGTCTTGCAATAAATCTTTTGGATATAAGCCTTTGCATATATCAAATTTTTTGTGTGGCTTGCTATGGATTTCAATTCTTCCAACTTTTTTTAAATTTCTGTTCCACATTTTTGTTGCACTAAAACTTGTTCTTTATGATAGTTTGGTGAATCAAGAGAGGTTGCATTATGATTGGCTTTGTAAACACTTCAGTTTGAATAGAAGAATGTTAAATGGGTCGAGCTAAATTATTACCAATAAAGGATTCAAAAAGACTTCTAAAATAGGTGCTTTCTAAGGTGCCTCTAGTGGTACCAAACCCGGGGTGGTGTGGCAAAATACAAGCCATTGGATGAGATTACTAAGTCAATACTAAAATTTTTGTAATCTCATCCAATGGCTTGTATTTTGCCACATCACCCCGGGTACCAAACCCTAGGGGCACCATAGCAAGCACCTCTAAAATAAAAAAAGACAACTTTGAATATTAGTAATTGTATTTTTATCGGAGTAAAGTTTAAGACATTAAGATAAAGAATGCCTTACCTGATCACAGTTAGTACAAAATTTAATCACTCATTTTTTCTTCAATTGTAGTAATTGGGTATTACATGTCACTGTAGGCACAAAAACTCCAAAGCAAACTTAATCACATTCGAAGAGAAAGATTGAGTATCCTTTGCACTAGCAAAATTAGAAGCAAGTTCATCAATGCATCACACTCTGATCTTTCCAATTTTGCTGCAAAAACCAATACACACATTCTAGATTGGTAAAAGACTTTTGATCAAAGTTAGGGCTCATGGGATGTTTTAGTTTTTTTATCCTATCGAAGTCGAGCACTCTTATTTTTCCAAGTCTTGGGACCAAAAGATAAGAATTTTTTTTTTTAATTAAACCTCGCGCCCTCACGGTATCCAACATGAAAAGGAACTTTCAAAGACCACACTAGAAAAAAAAAAATCATAAATGAGAAATGGATTATACTTAAGAGTTAAACCAATGCAATTGATGAAACTAGTAAGCACAAAAGATTGATGACAACGGTTTTGTCTCCACCTTGAGCAATAACGCTAGAATTTTTGAAAATCCGAGGTTATCGAAAAGTAAAGATTTTTGTAGAGAGACTATAAAAACTTCACGACAGCGGTCACAAATCTCAAAATTTTGACAATCAGAACATATCAAAATAAGGAAAATGATTAAGAAGGCTTCGTTGTTGACCCAGAAAGATGATTGCTCAAACCCACTGCCGCTGCACTCGAAGTAAATAAAAAAATGGATAATTCTGTGTAGAGGAAATTGGGTATTATTTAATTGTTGTATTGCTTTTTTTTTTTTTCAAATTTCAGCATATATGAAGCAAATAGGAATATATTTCAATGTAAATAAGAGATTTAATGATAAAAATGTTCAGTTTCCTAAGAAATTATCGAGCACCCATTAAATTACCTAAAGATATACTTAAAAAAAATTGCTAAAAGTAAGGTAAAGTTTTATTATTATTATTTTGTTTCATTCACTTTCCTTGCTACTTCCAATCCAAATAAATCGTTAATTCCTAATTAACCTTGTTTTGTTTTGCTTTGCTTTTGGATTATACTTTGATCATAACTCCATGTTGTACGCAGATGTTGATAATGATATACACGAGCCACATAATGTGACTTACCGTGAACATTCTAGTATTCACTCCTATATCTTCACATTTTTCTCTCTTAGAATAAACACATTATTTAATTTTTATTTATAAGAGTGCTAATTATCATGTTCTTTAAATTTTATAAATAATATTAATAATATTTTATTTTTAATAGATAAATCTATTTTTTAATATTTTAATAAAAAATTTAAGTTATTAAGAGAATACCCAAAAAATAATATGTTGGGTATCAGATGATCTCATAAATTTAAACTATTAAGCAAATATTGAGAAATAGTTTTATGATTTTTGGGGCGTTAGAAAGAAAAATGATTTGTGACTTACTCAAGTTTCAACCCAAGCAAAATTCTAATTTAGTCCGATTCATTTACTAAATGGTCAAGCGTAGACATAAAATTTGTCCCATTCACTATCCGCTGTCTTTCTAGTAGAATATACCTTCAATGAAGTTATATTTATTTGGACGGAAATATTTTTTATAAAAATAAAAATATAAAATATTAAAACAATAAAAGTATTTTAAATGTTCAATTGATATTATTTAAAATGACCGAACAGTTCACTCTAATAAATTTAGTTAAAATAGATGAGACTGTTAGAATTTTTCACAAATCAATTTAAGTTAATTCAATTCAAAATGACTTAATTCAGTACAAGACATTCACATGTTCACACTTTTCTTGCTGAAGTTGCATTAGAAAAAATGGTAGTTCACACTTTTGAACAGTAATTTCATTTGTTGAAGTTGCATTAAAAAAATGGTAGTTCGCATTACTTCAAACCACCAATCTACATGTACACTTTTTAATTAATTCTTTAAGCCACACCAAATATCATTATCAAACCTCACAACTACTTGTTTAAAGATAAAGTATGCAATCTTCTTCTCCAAGCGATTTTCCTTATTATTACTTTATTCAAACACATATTAATTTAAGTACTGGAAAATATTTGATGGACATCCCTTCCACTATATATGTATGGCGTTTGCTACTTCGTGCAGGCAATGCAATCCGACCAAACAGTCTTTGAAGGCCAAACCAACAAAGTGAGAAGAATCATCAATCATTGATGAATGTCTTGAATTGAGATCATGTAACTTTTTATCAAGGGGAGAACCTAGAATAAACCTCAGACGCCAGTAGAGGGAATCACTTTGATTTCCGCAATATGAGGTCGAAATTATTCATGGTTAGAAAGCAAGACACTAAGGATCAGTAGAACATGAACTCTAAAGAAGTGAGCTCAACCATCCATCCATATTGGATAAAACAGACAAACTCTATCACTTAGAAAGGCCCTAATTTTGATGGGCAGAGTTTCTTTCTTTTTTTAACTGCTTTGTTTTTGTGGAACTTATAATTCTTCTTTGTTAACTGTGATGATTTTCCTGCAAGTCTTGTCCTGTTAAAATTTACTTCTTCAGCTTTTAAAAGAGTGAATATTTTTGGGGGAGATAACTACAATGTATCATTATCAATATATTATCAGATTTGATTATTAATATATCATTATATATAATATATCAAATTCAACTTTTAAAAAAATAAATTTAATATGTGATCAAATTTAAATATTATACAGATATACCATTGTATTTGTGATATATCATTATCCCTCCTTGTTTCTATCATTTTTTTCCTCTTAACTAGGAATTAACTACAATCTTTGACAAACACATATATGAAAGTGATACGATCTTTCCATTGAAACGCCCACTATTACCCGCAAGGATTAACCCTAAAATTGAACCCTTTACCAATCAGGACTCCTCTAATGTACCAACTAAAATTGCAGGATATATCTAATTTATGTACTAAAAATCATTCACAAGCTACTTGAAGAACCAAATGATAATTATTTACTTTAAAAAATTTGACTACTGAAATTTGTCGCATCTAAATTCATTGAGATATATGTTACTTCTTATTTGCAAATTTACTTCCTGTTCTCTTGTTAGAAAATAAATATTTACAAGGTTTTAAGGCTTAATTTTTTTTTTTTTTGGGTATAAATCACCCAACTTCCGAACACTATATTAAGCGTCAATTAATCTGGATTCAAGCCGGATAGTACCACATTAAGCAACAAAACTCTTCCAACCGAGTTTTAATGCAGTTGCATTCCTAGAGTGTGTTCATTTTCCCACTTGACAACAATTTCTGTCTACTTTTTTTTTTAACTGAAGAAATGACAAATCAGAAAGACACATAGATGCCCTCTTCCAAGTTCAAAACAAAGCAATAAAATGGAAAAGGTCCCAAAATCTTCGTTTGGTGCACTGTAACTCTAACGATGACCCAAGAATTGACTGTTCTGGAAAATATTTCTACTCCTACTGTAGTATCCAAAATTTTAGTACTACTTTCACTTGCATCTTAACAAATAAGCAAATCATATCCTAAATTTCAGATACTTGACTATGATATTAAAACAGCTTGTCAAAATGCAAGTAAAAGTAGTAATGAAATTCCAATATTACAGTGGGACTAAAAATATTTCCACTGTTTTTGCCTATCTGGTTGATGATCCTATCTCCTCTGATTCTTTGATAGGATCATCAACTAGATAGACCAAAATCAAATCCTCACCCTTCCAACCTTGCTATTGTGGTAAAAAAGGATGACGCCAAATTCCACACACTGCCCTTCTGGAAAGTGCTCTAAATGACTGCAAACTACTATATAAACAAATAAAGCAATGATGTGTGTCCATTGATGATGAAATGAGCAGTTCTTACTACTATAATACTTGAAAACTTGATGATGGGCATATATCATAAGTACACATAACAGAAAGGCTACTATATGGAACTGTAGACTGTTATCTAAACAAATAAAGCAACGACATATGTCCATTAGAGAACAGATCTTTACTACCATATACTAGAAAACTATGGTCTAAACAAATGGGCAGCTCTTACTACTATAGAACTTAAAGCCTTGATTTGCCAATCAAAATAGTGTGAAGGTCTGACGTTGGAAAAATATCATATGCAAAGTATTCCTAATTTTTATGCAGAAATGCATGTACAAGTTTCTACCCATAAGAAATAAAAAAATGACCCAATTCTAACCTACCATGAGAGGGGGATGAGGATAAAAATGTGAAGCAGAACAAAAATGGCTTAATCAGAACCTTTGCGATGGTAGATATTTCCAGCATGCTAAGGCAGCCTGAGGAAGGTGCTTTGGCTATCAAGTTGTGCTTCTCACCATCCAACTCTGGCTAGTCCAGATTATAAATCAGATAAACTGGTAATAGAGGATTGATCATGGATTCATGATCTTCCAACAGGCAAGGTTGGAGGACAGGCTGTTGTAAATGAAGCAGCACATTAGAACGCAGATGATTTATCATGAATATCCTACAAAATGCTCTCTGGTTAGGGAATGGCAGTTCATCTCTGCCTCATTACTCAGCAAGTTCTTTCTTTGCCACTGCCATCATTGGGAGCAGGACAGGTGTTGTCGCAACACTAGAATCTTCTCGCTTCTCATTTACCGGCAAAGGTAGTTTCACCAGTGATGGTGAAATCTTGTAAGTTCCAAACTCAATATCCAGGTGGGAGAACGAGAAGGATTTTCTGGCCCCTTCAGATTTGCAAGTCAGTGGAACAGATTCTTGGGCTTCGGCTTCAGCTTCTGATGGGCTGGCCCCCTTAATACTAGGAAGATGAGGGAATTCTTCATCTGAGAACTCAAAGAACCTTATACTACCAGAAGAGGAATTCATAGCCATATCAGAATTGGAAGTTAAATTAGTAGGTTCTTGGGCTTCTGATAGGCTGGTCTTGCAGGTGCTTGGAAGAACAGGGAAATATTCTTCTGAGATATCAAAGGACCTTAAATTACCAGAAGAGGGATTCCAGGCCAGTTCAGAATTGACAGGTTCTTGGGCATCTGATGGCCTGCAGGTCTCGTTGACGCTTAAAATAGGGAATTTGTTATATGAAATCTCAAAGGAAGTCAAGTTACCAGAAGAAGCAATCCTGGGCAGTTCAGAATTGACAGATTCCTGGGCTTCTGATAGGCTGGTCTTATTGGTGGCCGGAAGAACAGGGAAATCTTCATTTGAAACCTCATAGGGCCTTGAATTACAATTCATGTCTATCTTGGAATGAGTCTGCACTACCTCCTTCTTCGGAGGTGATTTCCGCCATTCATTATGATTCACAGGCACATGTCCCCTTGGCTTGGTCACCCTTGCATGCATATCCCTGTAGGAAGTATGATTCTGAAAAGTTTAACCATTTACGCAATGATAAGATCAGTCATTACAATATAAATAAATCAAACTTTGAGAAAGAAAAAAGGGGGAAAAATGAAAAAAAGACTACACATACTACATCAGGTATGTATGTGCCAGTTCCTCGTGACTTCCCATTTTCTCCAACGTAGTAAGTTACATCAGATTGTTGTGAAGCATTTGGAATGTGCAATGTCTGACCAGGCATGCATACATCTACACCCCTTTGGTAAAAGGGATTCCAGTTTTGCTGTAAACATTGTGCGTGGGCACCAGCTTGAGAAGGCGATGGTGGAGAGCTGGGAAGTACAGTACGTGGGATGCTGCAAGTATGATACAATTGACCATTTACTAGGCCACCACAGTATTCCCCACTGAGGACAGGCTCTTCGGATCTTCCAGTACCAAATGCAGGAACAGGAACATGAACATCTGGCCTTTCCCCTTTTCCATTTCTATCCAAAGTGTTCATGAAAAATTTCTCGAGAGCTGCACCCATGCTTTCTCCTGGAAGAGTAAGGATCTCTCTAAGCCTTCGAGCACCAAAGGAGAGTGCAAATTTTATTCTATGAAAGTTGCCTGGATGTAAAAAGTAAGAATCATTATCACCTAATAGTTTATTGCATGCATAGTCAAATTTGTCAAAAAATACCACCTCAGATATCATCCATTATCCATAAATAAGCATTCAAAAAATACTCTCAGCAACATTGATATTAACCAAAAAGAAAAAAACTAAAACCTCTATAAGTATGTCAGGCGAAATGCAACTTCTTTTTTTTGGGTGAATAAGTGAAATTTAACTTTGTAGTCATTACTAGACCTTAGCAAGATTCAGCACGTCCACTGAGGAAGTTCAATATTATAGTGACCTTTATAGACATTTATTAACCTCGTGTAAATGATTTCTAGCCATTATTGAGATTTTACCTACAGAAGTGGAATAAGTTTCGCAACTCCTTACAATTATCAGGTTAAAATTCAGTACACAAGCAATATATGTGTGATAAATCAATGTTGCATATTACCTCTACTAACACTACGCCCTAGATTGTTATCGCTCCTTAAAGGATCCAAAATGTTTAAGTGCTTGATAGGAAATTCAGGAATCATAGCTTCACACATTTTTGCTGGAACAAAGAACATATTCTTCCAATTTTTCAGAAACTCCTTACTGAGCAATAATTCATCCCATTCACATTCTGGTGTCTCTGCAACAAGCAAAGGAGATGGGTTTATCAGAAACTGTAGATTAAAATAGCAATAACATCTCCAATGCATGTGCAATCAAACAAGACGCACCACCAATTTCTTGAAGGGAAGATATGGCTACGGGACCATTTATACTGGCACAATAATTGTCCCAGTCGAATCTTGTATAGTAGTCCAAAAATCTATACAGGACCTGATAGCACTAACAGTTCCGTGCTGTTATTCTCAGATATAAAGAGGGGTGCTAATGGAAGCAAAAGTTCAGTAAAACATCACCTCCAAAGGACCGCGCACAGATGCATGATAGCGATTGAGAACATACAAGACTAATATTTCCACTGCATATGTTGAAATCAAGCCATGGTGTGCTCCAAGAATTCGACTCTCATAGTAGCACCAAGCTTTAACTAAGACAATACTACGTTTGAAGAGATGATTTCTTCCAACAAGCTGGTCAACCTGAATAGTAATTTGAAAAAAATGTTAAGCAGCATTACAAGACAGAATATAGAAAAGAAATGAATTAGAACCAGAAACGGATAATGTGTGGTGGGTGTGCACTCAGAGAAAGAGAGAGAGATTGGCAGCTTTACTCATTCATCAAGAAAATAGATAGGGCAAGCCCAGAGAAGATAGCAATCAATATTTAGGTTACTTCAAAGTGAATTAGGAAAAAAGGAAAGAATAAAAAATTATATGGCATTCCCTGCAGGGCCATCTATATATTTAGACTAAACAGAGGTTCTGAACCAACACCAACAGGAACAATAACAACAATAATAAACACTATCAACGGTCATGTGACATAAAGTTAATGAAGAGAACATAACAGGAAAATGAGTCCAAATAGGAAGGTTAAAATAGAGCAGGGATTTTAAATAAGATAAATATAAAAGCCAATTTGGATTGAAATCCAATTTCAAGTTCACCACTACTTTAAAGATACCTTGCATCATCAATATTAACATTACCAGACTGTACAGACAGACTTATAGTACCATGGGAGTAAAATTTAAGGATATTAATCCCAAGCAATACCAAACTAACTTGGTTCTAATTATTAATGAGCATTAATCAGATCATACATGCTCCAGGAAGCACAAAGTAGAAAGTCCTGCAGTCTGATTAAAAGAGATGTCAACTGCTATGTCTTTCACTGTGCATTTCACGACCTGAACCTGCAGTCCAGCATCCAAACATCAAGAGGTGAAGTGTGATAAAGTTTTTTGAAAAAAAAAAAAATACTATTTTTGACTGATGAACATTTACCCCTACTTTCTCATTAGAACAAATAGGACAGGAATAAATATGGATTACTACCCCACTTTAATGAACTTGCATGTGTATATTAAACAGATTACTATACCTACATTACCCCCCCCAAAAAAATATGATAAAAAGGAAGCAATAGTGGCACAAAAATGCTTCTGTTCACATTGGATGTAATTTAACATTCAAAATGAATTGAAAACGTAATAAATTGCTTTGGCATGGGAAAGGTTGAAGGATACACAACTTGAAACTACAAAGATACCCGATATAACAGGCCAAGGTCCCTTTTATTTCTTGTGTTTCTTTTACTCTCGCTCTCTCTCTCTCTCTCTATATATATATATATTGGGAGGAGGAAAAGCTGCTATCATCAATTTCCTCATCAGTTGACATATTTATACTCGAGTTGGCTTGACATAACAGAGGGTTGGTTTCCTATTCGTTTAACAAAAACTGGAGCCAGCGCCATAATAATCATTTATCTACAAGTGAAGCCAATTTAATCATTACAATACTTTCCGCCTGATCAGTAAGTCAATGCCATCTACTCCAAGAACATAACTTTATATCTGAATGATGACATCAGGCAGGGAAAATGAAGGCCTGAATATACTTAGATGGTTCATGGGGCTGATGCAAATCTCAGTTCCAAGATTAATGATACCAAGTGGCTCCAATGAAGTAACATTTAATCGCATAGTGATATAGTCACACACCACTTCCCCTATTTACTACAAAAGAAAGTTAGTTCCTCAATCAGAAACATTACAACCACAAGTGACCTGCCATTTGTCAAAGAAGTTAGCATTAAACTTCAGGAAGTTTCTAGCAGACTCTATGAAAGTTGTGTGTGAGTAAGTGCGGGAGTGTCTTTATTGCAGTTAGTTAGCGATTAAGTGTGGGCATATCTTTATTGCATCTAATTAGCCAATTCCTTAACTTATGAATAGGTCAATGCAAAATAATGACTGTAAGAGTAATGGCAATGAAACAGACCGAACCTTTAAAACCCCAACATTCTAAGAGTTTAAAAAATGGCCTAGAAAATGGATGCTTGAAGCATATCTTGTGGGATATATAGCTTAGCTTTATTCCTAATCAATTACTTCTACCATCCTTCCCTAAAAACCTTGGCAATAACACAAACTCCATTGACTACTCAAGAGATTTGAAACTACTAAATGTAAAATTCTTCACTGGTTGCTGTTTCTAGTGGAAAACAAGGAGCAATATATGGTTGAGTCTCCCTGCAATTATAAGCCTTACAAGCCAACAAAGCATATATAAAATCTACAGGACAAAAACGATGGAGAGACAAAGCTCTATACAAATCCTGATTGACTAAATGAAAATAAATTTTGTTGCTAAACCTGTGCACGTATATGTTGTATTTCTTTCACAGGGTATTCAGAGTCCTCTTTACTTGCAAGTATACAGCACAATGCTTGCGCTAAATTTTCCTCTGCAGTTTCATGACTGAGCATAGTCAAGTCAATATCTCCATCAGGAAGGTAGGTTTTCAGTGGGACAGACCCAAATGGGCGGACCTGTAGTTAGTTCATGAAAAAAAATTAAGAAAATATAATTAAAACCATCGATTTAACAGTATAGACAAAGCCAAAGCCATCTTCTTATTTGCATCTCGAAGGTTTTACTTATAAAGTGATGGTCACACCCACTAAAACTGGGAGCCAGATGAAAATCCACTGTAAATTAAAAAAATGAAGCAAGTGATGTTGAAAGTTTGCATTTGATTCCTAAGGTAAATGCTCATTGAAGTGATCCATTAACTGCAAAATCTATGTTGATGTTATTCTTCTGGATTATATGGGGGCAGAATTAAGAACTACAGACACAACCAGTTAATTTGAAAATGACAATCAGCACCAAATTTCACCTTATGCCACTTTCCATCCATGCAAATTTTCCGATGCAAGAACTGAACAATTTCATGGCTGCACAATTTCTAGGGTTATCTTACAACAATTTAGGCTATCAGATGACAACATATGCAGGCATGCTAGTTATCTAGCAGCAAAGATTACAATTAGAAAACTGGGTTCAGAAGCTCAAACCTCCGCTCTGTAATAACTTTTAATCAGACCCTGCACATAATCAATAACATCCTTTCTGTTCTTCTCAGAAATTACATTTGGTTGAATCGTATATAGGATCTCTTGGGCCCTATCTTCAGCCATTAGCCAGAGTTCCTCATCAATTGCCAACTGTTGTAGGTTAGGTGAGGGGAAAGAGGACAAGGAGGAGGAGGAAAATGAGGACGTGGAAGATGACAGATTTCCTTGAAGGTCTTCCATCACTATAGATACTAGAACCTATCTCATGAGAATAAAACCCACACCCACCTGGGGCAAGATGTTTCCCTTGTAGCCACAATCACTGCACATCACTGCACATAAACAAACAACAGACTTTAATGCCCAAGATCATTACCGAAAACAAACACATATTGAAATGAAAAATATTACCCAAAATAACAGTCTAGGACTCAAGTCAGCCCAGGATAAAAGGAAGGAATATAAAAAATATTGATGTCTAGTGAAATTTTAAATAAATGAGTGAAGTTTAAAAGGGTTTGCCAAGCTGTGTCAACTTATTCCTTTTGTATGAACTGATAAATAAATCACGCCACGCCAGTGTCCCGCACTCCGTCTGTGACAATTGTTATTAGTTCCTTAAGCTGGAATTATGATGGAAAGTGAGAGAAAAGGGCGGGAGAGGGGAGACAAAACGGGAGGAAAAAGAGAATCAAAGAGGAGAAGAGAATGAGCCTTCTCAATGCAAGGACAAGCCAATACAAGGTAAAGGGCACGAATAGCTGCTTTATATGATGGCAAAAGTTTCTTACAAAAAAAAATGGACAGAATTCAATATTGAAAAGCTCTATGCTTTGCAAAGGCGTCAACTTAAGAAGTGTTAAAAGTTTTCTTAGATGACCCCATGGTATTACGACCACCATTGCCCATAGTTACAGGCTTAGAACCAAATCATAACTTCAATGAAACTACGGAAATTAGATTGTACCTTGTCAAAAGCAACAATTGGTTCGCTTTTATCTTCAGTTTTTCCGACTTTCATTCTCTGAGAACCAATTCTGTTGAAGACTGTATGCCTCTACTCTCAAAAGAGCTCCGATAGAAAATCATCGTCCATGAAGAAGGAAAGTTATTCCTCATAGATAAAAACCCTAATTTTCAGTGTCCATCCTTGGAGAAACCCCTTCATCACCATTGACGACGAAACAGAGTGTGCGTGAGAGGCGGTCCCACAGTCCAAATACTTCCCGGACTAGATTTTGATTTGTCAAAGATCAAAGCATTATATAGGATTAAAATCAATTAATTAATGTATCATCTGGGCCGTCCATCGGTACACGTATACGAAATTATCGTACGAACATTTATATCAAAATCCGGGACGGTTATTTTCCCTTTATCATTTTTCCCGCCATGTTAGTCTTCGGCCCTAAAACCCTATCCTCGCCATTTTCGCAGACCTTCTTTTCTCAAACTCAAATCCAAGCCGCTACCGTTAAGCTCAAGGTTAACAGAAAATGTAACTCTGAGCTTCAAACTGAAAGGGGTCTTCAATTTGAGACCGGTGACGCCTTTTACCGGCATGAAAGTGCTACTGGCCGCGACCTCGGTGTGCTTGCTGCTTCGCTTCACAAGAAGTCTAATGGAGGTTTGCGTGTCCTGGATGCTTTGTGTGGCTGTGGAATTCGGTCGCTTCGGTATCTTGTGGAAGCCGAGGCAGATTTTGTGGTGGCAAATGATGGAAATGATGCTTATAGGAGCACCATTGTGGAGAACTTGTCAAGAGTAGAGAGTGGTTCAGGGGGCGAGAAAAGATGGGTGGTTACTCATTTGGAAGCAAACCGAGTAATGATGAATTACTATTTGCAGAAGAATTTCTTTGATTTTATTGATGTTGATTCATTTGGCAGCGATTCATCTTTCTTGAGGTCCGCTATGAATACTTTGAAATTGGGGGGATTGCTCTATGTTACTTCAACTGATGGCTACTCATCCGGTGGTCATCGTCCTTACCAGTAAGATCTGTGTATTATTTTTTTCTGATTTGTTTGAGGTGAGATGCATAGCTCATTTAGAATTATCTGCATCCCCTAAGAGTTAGTAGTCTGAATTTGTTCATCTCTGATCTTATTGAATGGAGCTATGGAGTTGGGAAGTGTTTCTGACTTCAAATTTCATCTGTTCAATTGATACTTGTCCGTTTAAAATAACATTTTGTGATTGTTTATCTTACTTATCTTTGCAGATTCATCACAGTTGTAATTGCAATTATTTAGTTAAGGTGTTTGAATAAGTGATGTGTTTAACATGTTTCATAATCATAGGCATATATATATATATATATATATATATATATATATATATATATATATATGATTAGACTGCTAAACACATATATTCACAGGGACCAGGCATTCGAGCTTTACATATAGAGGAAGGCACAAAGCCTGCATGCTTCTCTACAATTTCATATTTTTCTCAATCAATTTAGTGCCCTGATTTAAATTTTTAACTCCTACCTTTTTCTATTAGTTCTCTCGATGCGTATGGAGCTTTTGTGCGTCCTATGCCATATTCGAACGAGATCGGTTTACGAATGCTTATCGGTGGGGCTGCGCGGGAGGCTGCTGTGTTGGGTTATCATATTACTCCTTTATTTTCATACTATGCTTATCATGGTCCTGTTTTCCGAGTCTTGCTCAGATTAAATCGTGGAAAGCTTCATGACAATAGGTGATATAGCATCATGTGTTACATCTCCTTAGTTTATTTACATGTTCTCCTCACTTATTTGCTTCTAATTTCACTGTAGATATTATGGTTTTATTGGCTATTGCCACCGATGCGGAAATTCCCAAGAGTTTACATGGGATGAACTAGGTCAAATTAGTTGCTCATGCAATCAGTCAAAGGTATGGTCTGGTTTGTCTATATTCTCTTGTTGGCACTCTATCTGTGAAGTTTTAACTTTTATCATTGAGGAATCTTGTTTGCTAATCTCTGACGTTTATTTGATTACTTGTGTATCTTTATTATAATTGAATCCTGATAAGACAGGTACTGCATATGAAATATCTATTCCTAAATGGATTCATTGTTGTTCCTATGTTGTTCCTTGGTAACATTATATTACAACTAAAATATGGAGAATCTACTTTCTTGTGATTTAACATTGAAATTCCATCCTTTTCCCAATTATGCTAGTAAATGTAACAAAATATTTACAGAAATGGAATTAGGAGAATTGTGAAGATCCCTATATTGAAATTGCACTAATCATTTTGCCAGATCTTAAATTACAGAAATATGTTGCTTCATATTAAATGACTAATATCATTGAACAAGTGGAGGATGGATAAAGTACTTTCAATATCTTCTCTTTTGCAGGTTTCTACCTCACTTGTGATTTCAGGACCACTCTGGACAGGACCTCTTCATGATGCTGCATATCTTATGGAGATGTTAAACCTGGCGAGGCATTGGGGATGGGCTGGCTGTGATAGTAAAGAGAATCTTGAAAAACTTATAAGACTGATGATGGATGAAAGTGATCCCACGTTACCATTTGGGTTTATCAATTTAGATGAGGTCCTTTTATGAAATATGAATGATTTTGTTGAAGTCATCTCTCTAATGTATTGGAAAATAATTTTAATGATTTTGGTCAAATCAGAGACTAATAGTTGTTTTCGTTTATTATACATCCAGATGGCAAGTCGTGGAAAAATTAATGCCCCACCTCTGAAGACCTTGATGAGCGCTATGCACAAGGTACTTTTCCAGTATTTTTTCTCCGAAGTGCACACCCCTTCTTGTCATTATTTTACTCTTTGTTTCCCTGTTGGAACAGTAAGCCTGTTTTAAAATTGGGCAAATTTCATTGACCTCCTCCTAAGATTTGGTCCAATTAAACTCAACACCCATTGTTTTTCAAAATTATATACTTTCATTTTATATATTCATTTTGCTTGATTCAATTTTCATATTAGTAACTAATTATATTTCACTCAATTGTTTAGTTCTTCAAATGTTTATTTTTCACGTATTTGGTTGTTTAATTTTTTAGTTTTGAATATAAATTATAAAAATTTATATTTTATACAATTTAGTTGTAATTTTATGAGTCAATAAACATTCATATTTAGTTTCAATTGCATTATGTATATATTAATAAACATAAAATGATTATATTTATTTTACTCAAATTAATTTTAATATTGCTAAAAATTTATAATTTGACTAACTCATTTCTGGGATATTTTTAAATCTGTCTAATATATTGATAAAGAATTATATATAACTAAATTTAAATTTAGTTTTAGTTCTATGTATAATTTGCATTGGTTGCCGAATTTTTTTCATATGTTGTGGACTTTTGCTTGTTTGTGTTATTATTAAACTTATGTAAGAACTTAATTTTAACTTAATTATGGAAGTTTGGAAGTATTTTGCCCATATTTTGTGTTTTTATAGGCATACACACATACATATATAATATATATCCTTCCACAATATAAGTATCTTATAATTCCACTTATGATCTTTGACCCCTCATTCAATTCTAGGTAGGATTTATGACTTTGACAACCTTTCACCTCATTTGAAGCACTTTCACTATTATAAAAATATAATCATATTAATTTTTTAATTACAATTTCTTGTCTAATGTTTTCCTCATGACTGAAGGACTATTTTTCTATATATTTATGTATAAATATTGCAATACAACTGTACATAAAAAAGAGGGAGTGTTTTTATTCTCTAAAGAAAGAGCACATTTATATATAAAAATGGTCTTCTACGAATAACAACATTAAAGAAAGGATTATTATTTAAAAGTTTAACATCATTACATTTTATAGCGGTAAAAGTGTTTTAGAGGATGGATGTGTACAATTTTAAAAAGTGAGGGATGTTTAATATAATTAGATCAAATTTCAAGAAAAGTCAATAATATTTGCCCTTTAAAATTTTAGTCCATGTTTAAAGGGTGTATATAGGTTAGGCTAGATAAATTTTATCTTAAATTGGCTAAACCTACTTTCTAAGATATTGACTTGAGCTTAGTCGATTAGTTTATGCAATGCTAAAATTCAAACTCAATTTGACTTATTAAAGAATCATGATATGGTTTGTTTGCATATTTGGAAGCCTACTTGTATGAATAAGCCTTCAAATATGCCAATATATCAAGGTTAGGATCTAAAATTGACCAATAGTCTAATTAGGCATATGTATATAATTGTGTGTATTAAAATATTATATATTATATATATATATATATCTGATATATTATATTAATTATTAAATAAATTAGTTAAATAGCTTACGAGCCAAGTTTAAAGAAGATAAGTTTAATCTATTTATTTAAATAAATTTATTTATTAATTTTAATTTAATCTATTTAAATAAATTGATTAAACTAGGCAAGGCCAAAATTGCTAGAGCATAAGCTCTTTATAAGCTATTTGGCCTATTTGCACCGTTATGCAAGATTGCTCCCAATAATTAGGTGTTAGTTGATAAAAGAGATAGAGAAAGAACTATTGGAACTATTAAAGAACTAATTAAAAAGGGAAGTTTTAAAAGGGGTCTTCTACCTTCTTCACCCACCCTCCAGCAACCAAAGGTAAAAAAGAATAAAATGGGGAACTTATTTGGTTTAGAATCCAGTTGAAGAGATAGATTTACTATGTAGCTAAAGCTTGACTTAAACGTTTGAATTATATATATACTGTTGACATGCTTTGTATAACCCAATTGCAAATTAAAAATCGAAAAATTGGATTGATTACCTAAGAGTAATCTAAATGAAAACAACAGATGGAGTTACCTCATAGATCAGAAAAAAAAAAGGATTTATTAACCCAATTATGTTTTGTCGAAATGCACGTTTTTATTCCTCACTGCGCTTTTGAACCTTCTAAAGATGCTGGACTTTTACGTAGTGTCACACCGCATGAGCTGTTATGTGTAGAGCTGCAATTTTAGCATGACAAACATTATAAGTTCTTTATCCCAATTTATATGTAGTTATAATAACTTTTAAATGTGCTTCCAATTCAACTAGCTGTTGTGGTTCTGTAACTTATTTAGAGCTAATTATCTTTTCTGGGTATATTGCAGAAGGGTTATGCTGCCAGCAGGTCTCACATAACCACCAAGGCAATCAAGACAAATTGTCCCATGACAGAATGCATTAGGATAGCCAAAGAACTGCTACAAGTTTGTGCTGTCGAATGATCCAATTGTCAAATGTACTTGGCAGTAAATATGCACAACACCATAGTGCCCGACAGAAGATGAGCCAAATGGCCAGACAGACAATTAAAATGGAGCACGCTGATCACAGCATTGATGCAAACTCAGCTTTGGAATATTGGAAGAGGAGAGAAGAGGGAGGAAAAAAGGGGAGGGGGGGTGTCAACGTTGATCCTGCAACGTAACAAGAAAGACTAACAGATGATGTTCTAAGTTCTTCGGCCCAGAGTCCACAAGCATTGGGCCCCCAAAACTAAATTTTTTACACATTATATGCAAAAGTAGATTCGCTGAAGTCATGAACTGGTGACAGCATCTTTATTTTTATGTTGCACACAGTAGCAGCTAATGTTATGAATAATTTAAAGGTGATTAAATATTTTCAAATTGCTCCTAACCAATCTTCTAAACTCAAAATTGGTCAGTTAAAATTTGTTAATATGTTATTATCGATCAAAAATAGGGAAAAAAATCTACAACTTTAGTGATCAATTAATTACAAATGTAAAATTTTAAACCATAACAGATCCAAATATACGTTCATTTGTTTGGTTGAAAGTTCATTTTTAACATTTCATTAATATTTTTTGTAACTTGATTGTTTCTTATTATAATTATGTTAATAAAAATATGATATTAACATGTCTCTATAGACAAGCTTTAGCTATTAAAACAATAACATTTTTGAATTTTTTTTTCAAAATTTCAAAATAATTGAAATAAAACTTAATCAACCATAATCAAATATATCGGTTAAATTAAATTAGAATTATGCAATTAATTTTCATTAAAAAAATACTCAATTTAAAGCAGCCAATTAAAAAAGTAGAGGTCAGTAATCACCCTACCTAGAATGACAGAATTTAGATGACTTTATGCTTTTCCATACGACGATGTGTCTTTATGTCTCATTTTGAGCGGTTGTGGGCATACAGTTTCCTAGATGTAAAACCCAACGTGATATGCGCAAGTCAAGCAAAAGAAGTTTATGCACGTTTTGAGGCTAATCTGCAATATCATTTGAATCATTTCTTGTTTGAACCTCGTAAGGCTAAGCCGCTATTCGCGGGTCAGCTTTTCACTTCCACTGTACAAGACTATTGCGTAGTCATCATCCTAGAACACAATCAATATGCAAAGACAGCCAAAATTGAACAAGGTACCGTCAGAGAGTTGCTCCTCAAACATTACCACATTAGGAGTGCCAAATCCGGTGGCACCATATTCACATAAATGTTCGAAGAGGATAAGAAAAAATTTACATACTCTGCAGCTTCTCTACATCAACTGCCAGAAATATAGATTGCTCTGCAATTTTCAATGACACACATGCTAGTTAATACTAATGTCCAAAACTAGAACATAACCAACAGATCCTAACGCTAACGGTTTGAAAAAATGTTTCACGACGTGATAAGGACCACTTCCCTTAACAAAGCAACCCGGACTAGCGTTATTTATGTATACCATTTTCATCTCATCTTCTAAACGACGAAGGGGTCTCTTTCTCTCTCTCTCTATACACACACACGCACACACAAACATATATATATCCTTATAAACTCAATTTCAAAATAAATAAGTGATTTCTCAGGGTCCATTCTATTTGAAACCAAATTATAGTGATAATAAATCATCCGCAGAATACTAATCAAGACAATTAAAGAGAAACAGGTCGCTACACAAAAACTGAAATTTTCATAATCAAGCAGCGAAGAAACAACTTTCTTGTTGGGTCCAATGGAGCTCGAAATTTTAAAATTACTTCTAGGCACGGGCAGGGGCTCCAACTCCAGCTGGACGAGGTGCTTGACCAGGCTGACCAGGCCTTGGTTGATCATCCTTGAAAAAGGTAAACAAACATTCATCAGCCATCTTACGTGAATCAATCACGCTATCATTTAGATAAAGGGGAAGAACAGCAGTACCAACAGGCATTATAAATTTATAATTTTATAAACTTGCATATATCAGAATAGAACCCACTTTTCAGAAAAAAATGGTATCCAAATCAATAAATAGTTTAAGAACCCAATGCTAATCACAGTTACAAGCCACAATAGATAAATGCACACCTTTGAAAGTCACTAGCCTCATTGCAATGATTTTAGTGGACAAGGGAAAAAACATTAATTCAATAAATATATGAAAGGTTGTCCGCAGCATAAAATTCCAAATTCAGCAAAACCAACCAACTTGTCTAAAGGAATCCCAGCCAGGAGAAGTTTCTATAACACATATCTCGGATGACATATAACCAAGTATTGCTTGAATATCCCCAAAAAATAAAAAATTAGACAGCAGCAAAATATTTCAATTTGGAATTAGCGATTTCAACAGAGGGAGAGAACCATCCTATTCCATAATGGGCATCAGAAATCCGCAGAAAAGAACTAAATTCAAAACTATGTAAAATAAAGCGCATCAGTGCTAGTATTCTTTACTTATCGACAAGGAACTTCAAGGACAATTACAGATCTCTCAGAGACTAATAACAGTTAGATCGGTAACATATACAAAAAAGAACAATTGAATTGAGGCTACCCAAGAGCAAAATTAATCACACATCTAAAGAATTCCAGTAAACTGACATACCCTTCGCCTCATGAAACGCTGTGGAGGCTCACGTTTCCTCCTATCAGTGCGAGAACGAACCCTCACAACGTGTGAGTGAATTGCACACGATACGCAGTATTGCATTTTCACATACAGCTTGGGGAGAGTGTACTCTACAAATAATAAAAACACAGAAGAAATAGAACACTACCATCCAACATTCATTGAAAAGGGAAAAGGAAAACAAGAGAAACATCTTACGATCATAGACACAGGCTTCCTGAACATCCCTCACCGCAGCTTGCTCAACAATGTTCCTGACAAGGAACCTCTTGATTGACTTGTCCTTTTTCCCCCAAACAAACCACAAACCCAATATCAAAAATCATAACTTTATTGACTGATAAAGACAAATCCGAACAATTACAGACATGCGTTTAATCCACATTATTTAGACAAACAAATTCTGGGTACAACCAAAATGTGAAAAGATAAAAATACAGGAAGAACATTGATCTGAAAATATTTCCGTGCTTGATTGGCTGAAGACTTAAAAAGCAAGTACCTTTGGGCAGCACTTGCCACAGTTGGAGCAGCGAATGAATTTGACGTGGCCACGGCCGTGCTTGTTGCGACCACCGTTCCTGCGCTTGAAAGTCTGCAAATTGGTTGAGAAGAAAAGAGTAAGATTAAAGGATCGCGCCGATAGAGACTGCGAAAAAGGCAGCGCGTAAAAGGACATTGAGCGAAGATCACACCATGGTTGAAGGAGAATCCCCGCTGCCGCTCTCGAGCTCGGTTCAGCTCTTGCCAGGTTCAGTGCTGCTGCAGTGCAGATGGATTTTAGGGTTTGAGAGGCATGTTAGATTTTATACGGGGAAGAGGCCCAACATTAGCGCGAACCCAAACCCTCCATTTTGTGGGTATTTCCAGTACTTCCCCACAAAGTTTGTTTTTTACTTCTCTGTCTGTGGTTTTTGTTTTATTTCCATTGAGAACTTTTGGGCTTTTTTTTTGGACGAACGTAATATAATATACAATTAATAGTTTTATTATGATTTCCAGAAGATAAAAATATAAATTTCTTCAAATTTTCGTTCCAAGTATTCATCGACCTTAATTTATAATTTCGCTTGAACTAACTAGTTAAGCTTAATGATTAGGTTTTAACAAAAAATTAGATCATATTTTATAAATAGATTATAATTAGATTGATTTATACAATTTGTTTTGGTTTATTTGGACATCCAGGAAGAGTCACTTTCATTTCCAAGAGTCTCTTTAGACAAATACCTATTGATTACTATTATTCATCGGTGACGTTTGATCTGCAGGATTTTACATTTTTAGAAAAATATACATTCTTAAGAATGTGATTCCTTAGAATTTAATTAATGAAAATATAATATTTCTATATTTGGTTTACTATAAATTTTTCTAAAAATATTTTAATATCACATTCTTATTACATGAGAATATTTACTATTAATTACTATTACTCATAGGTGACGTTTGGTTCTCAGGATCTTACATTCTCAGAAAAATATACATTTTCAGGAATATGATTCCTCAGAATTTAATTAATGAGAATATAATATTCCTATATTTAGTTTACTATAAATTTTTCTAGAAATATTTTAATATCACATTCTTATTACATGAGAATCTGAGATATCTACCTCCTCCTATGAAAATATTTTAGGGGAATGTTGCACTAAAAAAATTTCTAGGAATGAAGATTTCCGGAAATGTGACATTCCTAGATATTTTTTTTTAAAACTTTGAATCAAATATGGGAATATAATATTTTCTTAAAACATTCTTGGGAATGTTAAAAATATTTCACGAACCAAACGCTACCATAGAAGAATATCTAAATAGTGGAAAAGAAAAGAAAAATGGCAAAGAAAGAATTTGACCCTACCCCTGTACTTATTGTTTGATAAATAATCAATAACGTACCACTCCATTAACCCCATTTTGTTTTATATTTATATATTACAATTTTTACATTCGTACTTTATATACCTTGTGTAACACAATTCTTAATTATAAAAAATTAATACATGTATCATTGTATTTGATGACATTTTTCTCATTTTTTTGTATATATATATATATATATATATATATATATATATATATATATATATTATATACACAAAAATAAGTATAAGTAAATTCTAAAGTACCTCTAGGGGTTTGGTATTCGGGGTAGTGTGGTAAAATACAAGACATTGAATGAGATTACTAAGTCATTATCAAAATTTTTGTAATTTCATTTAGTGATCTATATTTTACCGCATCACCCCTAGTACCAAATCCTTACAGGCATCTTAGCAAGCACCTATCTTGTATATTTACAACTTTTAATCATATTTTATGTAGTAAAATATTAAAAACTGTACTTGAACTCCCTTTTTGGTCCAAGTACTTGAACTAAGTTGGACATCCCCTTCTGAAAAAGAGGTCCAACTTGACCATATAACGTATAAAAGAATTTCAGATTGGACTGGGCTTCAACTTAACAAATATGCTTAATATTAATATTAAAATTAATTTAAGTTCCATCCGGCCCTAATTTTGCCCACCCCTAAATTTGCACTATGATAATATCTTGGCGCCTTTGGTGATAGTATTCGCCACCAATGCCCGAGTTTTCTGTTGCTTGGATACCCCCGTTTTTCTACTGCAAGAAAGTAGAGATGGAAGTTGATCGACTCTTTAAAAGTGTTAAATATACTTCAGAGAATAAAATAAATAATCATAATTATTAATAAAAAAATAAAAGGGAGAAATAATTAAAAATTAAAAATTATTTTTTATAATTTATTATTTATTAATTTCTCAATCTTTGATTTTTTTTATTAATGATTGCAATTATCCACTTTACTTTTTAAAGTATATCTCATGCTTTAAAGAATTCAAATTTGGATAGAAGTAGGATAAATTGAATTAAACTTTCTCTAAAATAGGCTTATCTTATATAAAAATAAGTTTGGCTTATCCTAACTTATAAGCTTATACTAAGCTTAAAATCTAACTGAACTTGATTTATACATAAATTTCTCAAGATCTAGTCTATCTTGCTAACCTATATAAATCTATTAATAATTAATAAATATTCTTTAATAATATTATTAGAAGAGATAAATAACATAAGAAGAGTCAAATTTTGATATTATTGAACATGATTTGAGCTTAATTAATAATAATATTTTAATTTAAACTCATCTTAATAAAAATTTGTGAAGCTTGAATTAACTCAATTTGAATTTAATTTGAGTTTGATTTGACAAAATAAATATAATTATCATAATAACAATTGTGAATTAATAATTTAAGTAGTTATAATATAATATAATTATTATATGAACAAAATTTAAGAAAGTGAATATGTATTAGAAAATTTATACCTTTTTCAAAATGTATATAAAGTTATCTTCGAAATATATATATATATATATATATTGATAGATTAAGATTTAAAATAACATGATTCAGCTTGCTTTGTAAAATGAGCCAAAATTTTACCTCAAATTGTTTTATTTTATGAATAAACTAAATCAAATTAAGTCGAAAATTGATTAGGCGATTAAGAGTTTATAAAATAAGCGACCTATTTCCACTTCTAATAAAAAAGACATTAATCACGTGTAACCTATAACATGCATCATAAACGTTGACTCAAATGATGACCAAATGTGCACCTATATTCAACATGCCTTTGACCTCTTTGTTTTGAAGGTCTTGAGAAGTAGTTCTACACCCCATATTAAGATTAGGAGAATATTTAGCATGCACTGGCTAGAGATCTCTCCCCCCCCCCCCCCCAAAAAAAAAAAAAAAAAAAAGAAAGAAAGAAAGAAAGAATTTGCCAGAAAAATGAGGGGTGACACATTGCACTTGATATAAGAGTTGCTGCTGCTGCTTCTTTTTGTTCTCATTTTTCATTTTTTTTGGAGGGAAGGGGTAACAAAAGAATATCAGAGTTACAACAAATATTTCGGAGTAGATTTATTTTTTTTCTCCATCGAAGCTACAAGATCATACGTTTGGAGCATGATGCTACATTTTCAGTGGCTAGCCACATGACATAAACTTCACTTCTTCAACGTCTAGCCACCTAAGTTTTCTAGTTTTGGCCATACGACATGAATTCACGCTTGAAAGAAAGAAAGAAAAGAATGATATCATCTCATTGTTACGTTGAAAGGTGAAGAAAGAAGCGAAATGAAAGGAAAGAAAGAATTATATGATAATAATTCTTTGCATTTGGAAGCTCTTTTACCCCGGAGAAGAATGAGAATTATGATTAATCTTCTATAATCCTTTAACACCTTCCAATACTTCCTTCTTTTTTTTTTTTTTTTTGGTTTTTCTTTGAACTGAAAATTTTTTAGAAGATTTTCTTAACATTCCAATATAAAGAATAAAAGTCAACTCTTAAACAATTCATTCCTCTCCATTTTAGTGTCTTCCATCGTCTTGCTCTCTTAACTCTCAAACACAGCACAAGAAATTTTCAGAAAACCCACAAGACATAGCAACTAATTACATGAAAACAAGACAAGCAGCGCGGAAATATATTGCTCGAGGTCCAGCATTAAACCATGAACACATACTTCGTTTAGGAAATCATCTGTCACAATACAAAATCTTATTCATTGCGGAATCCAACATGCTACAGAAAGTGTCATCTGAAACCCATGTGGGCCACCTCAGTTATTACTTCGAGACTAAGAGCATTCCTTCTCATACACTTCACTGGCATATTTCCAGTTAATCACCTTCCATATGTTCTTCAAATAGTCTGGTCTGACATTCTTGTACTGCAACAAGGAAAAGAAAACCATACTTTAAAATAGGCGAGTTCTTCCATGATAAGCAACAAATCTTATGGCACTCAGACATTGCGAGTACATGTTTGCATATGCTTCTGTTTAATTGGTCAGATATAAGCAATATACAAATTCCAAAATTAAAAAAAAAAATGAGGTGTTTATTGACAAAACTCATGTAAAAGTTGGGAACTGGAAAGCTTTTGGAATTACAATGGGAGGACATTTGAACTTATTCAAAATTTAGTAACTTTGTCCACACCATATGAGTTCCTCGGCATCTGTCAAACCACCACAGTGGAGGAATAAACATCAAGTTTGAACTTAAAAATTTTACCTGCAAGTAGTATGCATGTTCCCAAACATCTATACCGAGCAATGGAACCAGATTTGGTCCCTTTGTAACCAATGGATCCTGCAATAAAAATGCTCAAAATTATTTATAGATAATGGCAAGGGAACCAATTTATATGTTTTAAGGAATGTGGATAATATACTTCTTAATATGCTTTAAACAATGAGTGTCGTAGAGGGGGAGAACATGTATAACAACCATCTTCTCTACTGTCCAAATAGCAATCCTCCAATATCCTGAACTCCGTAAACATGTACAACATCCCCCTCTACTTCCCCAACCCCCCCCCCCCCCAAAAAAAAAAAAAAAAAAACAACAAAAAATAAAAAAATAAACACACTCCAGAAAAAATTCAAGATTTAATATTTGCAGTGGCAACAAAAAAGGATCAAAGCCTCGAATTTTATTTTTGGGATAGAAAAAAAGCCTAACCCAACCTAGATTTATATTGCAAAAAAATAAATCATTACAGCCACCACAGTCCTTTCTAGAGAGAGCAAGAGAAAAAATGCAATCCAATAGAACTCCCAGTGCTGACATTTAGTGATTGAATGTAAGGAAATCTAAACAGGTGGTATAGCATATGCCATTACGGAAAAGCCAGAGTAAACAGGTGAATCGAATTAGGCAGATATATTTTTTTGGAAAGAGAGATAGATTATCAATTACTAATGTTATAATTTCCTAGACCTTAAGTGCTGGTTCATTTTCAGCCCCCAATTTGCACCGTTACTATTGTTTTTTGTGGGTGGAGGGAGTTTACCTGATTTGGAGTAGTTTCAACTACAAGCTTCTTCAATTCTTTATCCAGACCAAGCCACTAGCAAAGCAATACAAGATGAAGGAGATCAGTCGAAATAGGATTCAAATGGAGAATTCTAAAAGTTGAAATATACAATCAAAACTTACCACCCATCCAGACCCCTGTAGTGCTGCACCTTCTGCATTGATCTTTTGTATCAAAGCTTCCAGTGAACCAAAATCCGTGTCAATGGCCCAACCCAGGGATCCCTTTGGAGGTTCACCGCCTCCTTCCTGCAATGAAGGTGAGGCATTAGGTCAACTACTCAACACTAGAAACTAGTCCAAATTGAGTTAACAACAAGCTTACACGAACAGATGTGAGATTTTTCCAGAAAATGGAATGGTTTATATGACCTGCAGAAAAACAAAATGTTCATATTTGAGCTAGATTGAGGTATGATAAACATCACAATCAATTAAAGGTGTAGATGACAACAAGCACTGCACTCAAGAAAATAAGAAAAACTTATAGCTCATTCTTTTAGAAATTAGAAGTTCCCTTGTTAACTGATATATGATAAAATTATACATAAATTCCCTGTGAAAGTCGTCAAGAACAATTGCCAAATTTTCAACAAATAATAAGTCCTAAATTACAGCCGAGCAACCTACATACCACAGCATGATAGTAAGTTCAGAACATTCAAATAGTCAAATACGATTTAAAGAAAAAAGGCAAAGAAAGACAATGACCCTCCAAGTAACACGAGGGACCATTCAAGTAGCAAAATAAATTATGCATAACATTATTTGTCCAAGAAAAACACTGCTAAATATCAAAAATCAATCCAAGTTCAAAACTTCATCTCCATTGGCATTTATAAGTTGACTAGTGGATGCCAATGTGCTGCATCGTTTGTTTCTTCTCATGAAACAAACCACCATTTTATATACCTGTCTTATGATCCATCTCCTTCTGTTTCCAAGGACTACGACAACTTAGTGGATCAAGCACAATGTGCCGCATTTATTACCGCAACACAACAATTTCTAGTCAAAGATGCAACTGGAAGTCATTGATTCTTTAGTATTGTAATACAATAAAGATCATCACCGAGATTCTTCTTTCCTAATCGCAAGCTGCAGCAAAACGATCACTATTCCTCCTACTTCGTTTTAATCTGGTAGTTATTAATAATAAGGTTCAACTTATTAGTAATTTCTAAAATCAAATTAAGCATAATTTACATTTTAGCATCACAACCATAGTTCTAAATTGTAGCACAAAGCTGCAGAAAACTGTGGCTGCGGTGTGGTCGGTAACAACAATGCAATTGTAGACCGCAATGTAAAACCTTGATCGCAGCAATACATCAATCAAACCAGAATATTTACTTAATTGATTTCAGTGGCTATATAAAATTTTCTCCTTTGATTCATTTATAAATTATTCATCATATCAAAATTACCAACACTTATTTATATTTAATTGACTTATTCATATCAAAATTAGAATGATATCAACTAATTCAATCGGCTCTGTCTATTCAAACAAAACCCATGGCGATGGCTTTATCCATGATTTCTTAATTACATACCACAGAACCAAATAAATCAATAAATTGAAGTAACGCACCCCCGCCATTGAACTTGATGGCGCTCTGTAATTTAACGATGGCAGCGGAATCGCCCTTTGCAACGGCGCCATCAAGCTGCTCCAGAGCTTTGTTGTAGTTGGTGATATAAGTCTGATGGTGCTTCTGGTGATGAAGCTGCATGATTTCCCCACTGATGGCGGGCTCGAGAGCACCATAGTCGTAAGGAAGATCGGGTAACGTGAAGGTTTGCAAGCCACGAGAATGGGCTGCAGCTACCCCCAATCCCATAGATTTGGCTTCATTGGGAATCAATGAAGCTAGGGTTTTTCTGGCGAACAGAGATCGAACTGCCATCGAGCAAGAAGCAGTGGAATAAACTAGAAATGGTAGACTGAGAAGAAAGAATGGTGACTGAAAGAACGGAAGTTTTTTTTATGTACTACACAGAGGGCCTTGGCTGCAGTGACCAATGGCAAAGTAAACGAAATGAAATGAAATTTCCCTTAATAGGAAGACGTGGCATATCAATTGATTTTATTTAGGTCCAGATTCTATATTTAAACATATTATTTATATTTATTCTTATTTATACAATTATACAATTAAAACATTAAATTGAAATTATGCGGGTCTGAAAACCTTGAATTATATTTTCTTTAACAAATTAAAATGATAACAATATAATGATTAGTTGTCAATTTTATGAAAAATAACTAGTAATGAAATCTGTTTTTTTCTTATAAAATTATTCCGAAATTTGAAATATTAATAAATTTAAAATTCAAATTAGATCAATGTATTTTTTACTGAATCAATAATTTATTATATATGTAAATTATGAACATTGTTGGAAATATAATATAATATAATATATTTTTTATCAAGTAAAGAAAAATTTAAATTTAATTTATTATTAGTGTAAAATACTTTATACTATTAATAAATAAGAATAAAAAAATATTAAAAATAATAATTAAAATTTTTTAATTCTAATAAAAGAATTTTAAAAGTATTTTAATAATATAACAACACTTTATTTACGTGGATTTAAATGAATTAACATGATACTCAATAAAATATGACATGACATTAAACTTAATTCTGGAAAAGTGCCTAAACATTGTATGCTGAGATGTCAAATGTGAGATAAGCATGTATTAATGGGTCAATTGTCAGAATTTATTTTTAGGAAAAATACTTTTTAGAACCCAATATCAGTAACTTTCTTTTCTATTTTGTGAATTTTTAATGATCGGGCCTGAATGAAAATTTTCAATGAATTTCTTAAAAAAAAATTACTTTCTTAAACTTGCCAGGTATTATATCTTGGGAGTCCAACCTATCAACAAAACATGTACACTAATCATTACTATTTTTTCTCATAAGAGTATTAAATTACTATATATACATATATTTAATATTCTGAAATTGAATTTAAAATGCAAGAAAGATAAAATTTTTAAGAAATATCTATACCACTAAAAAAAAAAAACTGTCGTTTCTAATCATTATTATTAACCTACTACATATCTTGATAGACGTCATTAAAAAAATGGTGAAAAAATTATGGGTGTGTTTGGATTCCCTTTTTAAAAACATATTCCAAATTTTTTTGTAACTTTTGTTTTTAAAAATTATTCTAGAAATTCTTACTTTTTAAAAAGAGAACAAGTTTTAGATTTTTTTTAACTTATTCTTTTGTTCTTGATTAAAATTTTATAATTAAATAAAACTTTTACTTATTTACTTCATGGACTATCATTTATTTATTTTTCTAGTATTTGAAAATAATTTTTTTAAAAAATAATTTTTAAATATAAAAATATATTTTCTTAACTTATTTTTTTATTTTTTATGATAGTTTTATACTTAAATAAAATTTTTTGTAATCAAATAAAATTTTGACTTATTTATTTCAACAACCATCCTTTTCCTTTGATTAAAAAACTATCTTTGAAAATAAAAAGTAATGTTAAAAATAAAAAATAAAAACGTACTCAAATACGGCTACTCCCTTCAACTTGGTCGAACAAAACTGGGTAAGGCATAATCCAAATTCCTAAATCATCATGAAATGACGTCGTTTCCCACCCGACGAAATTAACCAAATTAACCATTCGGTCATGAGTTGAATTATACATGTAGTTATAATAGTTTTGCACAATATTCTGCCTCATATAATTTCGCTAGTTATTCAGAAATAAAAATCATATGTACAAAATGCTGAAATTATATATACAAAATAATATTTAAAAATTATCATTTTGATAATGAAAATCATTTTCACAATGCTTTCCAATTTCAAGTGGTTAATTTTGTCTTCTTCTCAATCTGTCGCACCACCGACAACCAACAGACAATTGGCTGTTATGATAAAACAGCTGCCGGCCCCCTGAAATATCCGCAGTCACGCGTGGCAAAGAGAGGAATCCTCATGCCACGCACTCACAGCTATTTGTCTACATCACAATTCATTTCTCCTTTTTCCTCATAAGATAAGAATGACAACGTCTAAAAGCTCAGAACCTTAAAAAAATATCAGATATTATTTGAATTAAATATTCTCAACCCAATTCGACTTTGGATTATGTTATACTTCAGCTGCAAAGAGTGTGCTTGCTTCGTCGGCAGGATTTGGAAAATGTCTGGTTTCATGATGTTTGATTTTGGGGATCAAACAAGAGGAAGTGTGAATTACAATTTTGTGAAACAAGAAGACTACCCTCATAGAAGAGAAGGGAACAAAAGCAACAGGAAATTAGAACAAAGCAATTTAGACTTTATCATTATTCAAGGAAGCAGAAATTCCAACATCCCCCGTATATAAACATGCCGTAAAAATACCACCAAATATGTCTGCTAAGAGGAGCGATACTTCTTGGACCCTAGAACGTGTGACATTTATGTTGTATTTGTCCCTCACATATAAGCTATTAATTTCATTCGTACATTGCTAAACTAGCACCACTAAGGAAAACAACTCACAACTGTTAAGGCATTTGAGGCTCTGAATTAAGGAGAATTTTCTAAATCAAAGGGGACACTAACCCTCTACAAGGCCTATCTTCTGTTCCTGACATTAATTTTAACAAAACACTGGACACAGCCCATCAGCAGACTAGTCTTTCTCCTTGCTCCATACAGGGGACTTTTGGCCAACAGTATCTGAACTTCCATTCTCCACATCCATGAGAGGATCAGATTTGCCTTCTCTTGTCTATAAACATTAAGGAAAAATAAATAAATAATAACCATAATCAAGTTATCATTGGAAACAACGATGAAAAATGCTAGTTGCAGTTCTTCCATCCAAAACTCGCACGCAACTGCGCATATGACATATCTGGGTCAAATTAGCTTGTTGATCCAGATTGTGCCATGTGTGAGGCCATATGCTTTGTTGTAAATGGAGGAAGTCTAACCAGCACTACGCAAAAATAATAAAGATGATGCAAAGTTACTGGTGCAAACAAACCTGAGATGATTGTGCTGCAGCTTCAGCGGCTTTTTGCTGATTCTCGAGTGTGCAACAGTAAGAATATAAAATCATGCCAATCAAGGCTATTAAAATCCCCAGGATGTTCCTCCATCTGAAGGGATCGTGGAGTAAGATGTATCCAAACGCCAACACAAGGCATGTCTTTAGATGTCCAAGAACCTGATAGGTGACTGGAGATGTCCTCCCAATCACAAGAAATGTACTAAAATTTACAGAGATGGAAATAAGGCAGGACAGAATAATGAACACCTGCAACAAAGAATATAACAGTTGAGAATCCATCAAGAATGGAATGGATGGAATGCCAAAAAAAAAAAAAAGGGAAAAAAATCAGGAAGATATTATAAATCTCACCGTGACTTGCATTGTATAGTTGAAATGAAAAACATTTTGGTTGGTCAAGAGTTTATCCAGATATGGACCAGAGATTAACAGGGTTCCAGCTTGATATGGACATGATTGATAGAGAAGTTGGGTGGAAGAAACCTTATATTTCTTCTGGATGGTATTCGTCATCTGAAAGCAGTTAATTAAGATCTTAACAATTCAGAAAATAAATCTGCTGCTAATAAGGTTATCCTCTCATGTACACAAGGAAAAAATGATATAATGTTACAAGTCTTTTTTTATGCAGTTACATGGAGAAATATAATGCGAAATGTTTTCTAAGATTAAGAATTGTGCATCTATGCTACAGCAGATAAGATTGTAAATTTTTAGTTCCCATTATAAATTATTGACCAAACATATGAGAAAAACCTCATTGCATGCTAAAAATCTTGGGTGCAAATAAAATTGAAACTTCAGTTAAGGATACAATCTGAGCAATGCATGTTGTAATCACTGCAAGTAGAGACAGGAAAAAGCCCAAGGCATTGAGCTGCAAATCAGTGACAGTGGCAATCCCCACACCCACAAGGAGGATAGTAAGGGAGAGCTGAATTCTTCTACTGCAATGACAGTTAAAAGAAGGAAAAAGAAAGAAAAAAAAGAACCATCAATACATATTATAAATTTAGCAAACACTATCAAAGGTAACTTCACTCAAAGCAGGAATAATGAACTAGAATATTGAATATGGCAAGTGATTAATCAGTTAAAAACAATTTTCATAAGTTGGTAGATGCTGAAAAGCACAGAATGTCAGTTTAAATAACTATGGCGAGATGACTTGATATTTTAGGTACATCACCCTAGATTAGTTCCAGCAGAATAAAAGGAACACAGAGAAGGGGGGGGGGGGATATACATGCAAAAGATATTTTTTCAGTTAACCTTTTATAAAGTACTATTAGCTATGCAGATATGCAATAGCAGCTTGATACTGAAAGTCAAATAAATGATAGGATGGAACCTGAATTTCTTCCCAAGAAAAAGAGTCTCCAGTAGTACAGTACATGGAATGATTGCCAGTTTAGTCATCTGCAAGCAAATATCAAGAGAGCTTTTCAGAATATTAACAATGAAAAACTGCACAAACAAACAATAAGGACGCAAATACCACATTACAAAAACAGAATTAAGACAAACAATTGAACCTGATAGAAGCCGACAGAATTGAACCCCAAGCTCAAATTCAAAAGGCCAATTGAGATTCCATTTAGAATACCAAATCCAACTACAGCTTTCTGTTCAAAAGGTTTATGCTCAAAGAATCTCATTTTTAGTGCCACATGTAGAGAACAAAATGTGACAAAAAGATGCCAGCTTGTTAAGGTTGTAGCTGCATGAAAATCATAAGATATGTATCAAAACGTTGGGACACCACACTCAAATGCTAAAAGCCAAGCTCAGGTTTATGATAAAATAAATTGCCCAATTTTTTAGCATATTTCCCACGTCTGAATTGATTATCTATATTCACGACCTGAACTGAATTCACTTAATTCATTAATATTAAGTGAATTAAGTTCAGAGATGTCTAATGATCAATGTTACCACTGGACTCTTAAAATTGAATTATAATTGTATTCTTATCCTGCAACCTATATCATATTGATTTTCAGTAGTTGATCAACTGATTTTCAAAATTGATTTAAGGGAAAATGACACTTGACCCGCCTACAGTATAACCCTATTTTCAATATGCCCACATATGGTTTAAAGTGACAAAAATAGGTTGCATAACTGACGTTTAAAATAAAGGCAAACTGTTAGATTTCAAGACATGTTAACATTTTGCCTATTTGTCATTATTTTCCATCCAAATCTAAAGGAAATTGTCAGGTGTCAGTTGCATGCTTCCTCCATTAAATAGAAGCAGGCTGGATTCAGCTAGCCATAGCTGGTTTCGCCCAGCAGCTGCCAGTTACAGCCAGCAAAGAGATACCATGTGGGGGAATGGGTCAGCAGCCAGAAGAAAAGAGGGTGTGGTGAAGAGGGAGAGAGAGTGAAGGAGATGATGGGGGTTTCGAGAAATTAGGAGATAAAGGAAAAATAAAGGAGGAAGAGTGAAGATGGGGGAAAGTGAAACTAGAGTATCAGAATTTTATGTCTAAAAGTTCAAACTCAAATATTTGAAAATGAGGATGAACAGCTACCTCTCCAAATCAAAGCCCCCATACCAAGAACATAATCCATATTCCATTATGTCAATGATATGGTTTGAAGTAACGAAATTTATATAGAATTCCAAAGTAAGCCATATCAGTAAGTATAAACAAAATATCCTATTATGCAGACACCATAAGTTAATCTGAAGAAACCAAAAAGTGGAAGAAAATTAGAAATAATTAAAAAAAAAAAAATCAGATTGAAAACCAATAACAAAATGGATTTGATCCTTCTAATGGAAAAATCAGTGAAAGTGATGGTTTCAAGTTTGAAAATAGCAAATTTGGCAACGAAGAGCTTTTGGACAGAGCTACTGTATGGAGAGCTTCAGTTTAATGGAGAAAAAAGATAAATACACCCCTCTTTTTGACGTTTACAACCATAGGAGGGCAAATTGAAAATAAAGTCATACCACAGGTGAGTAAAGTGTAATCTTCCATTTATTTAAAGAAGGAAGACAGAATCCTTAAGAAAAAATCAATAAACATTACACTTCTATTTTAAGAACCATATTTAATTTCCAACCCCAAATTGCCGGACATGGCCAGGGACAAAAAGCGCAGCCAAACAACAAGTTGTCAGATCAACAAATTTGATCTCCAATACATACTTATAGTACTATAAGGTGTATGGATGATTTAGGTGATTCAGAATTTTGACTAGATCACTGATATAATACCAGTAGAAGCTGTACTGAAAGTTGCATTACATAGAGTAGCAGCAAATACAATGGAGCCACTTCCCAGCAATGGGAGGGAATGAACACCACCAAAACCCTCAATTCTAAGAGAACAACTGATTTTATAATTTTTTTGTCTGGCCTAAAAGCATTTTAAGGCTCACCAATCACCATTAAGTTAGATAATGAGACATTTAAAACAATATGGTGAAAAATAGCAAATACAATTGTGATAGTTGGACGGCAATAACCAAAACGAAGAACGCATAAATAGACAACCATGTGACAAATTGCAGGAACTAGAGAATTGGGTGAACTCACCGAAAATAAAATGCAACGAGCTCATAAGCGCCTTGTTGCAGATAACGATGGACACTGACGAAACCACCGACAGAGTCAAAGCTCCCACAGTCCCCAGCTGAAATCGTTCTCCCTCACCCATCTCGGTCCTTGCTCAAATGACTGCCAAAAAAAAAACACCCAAGAAAAAAAAATCCAAAAAGTCAAGCATATCAGACATGAAAACGAGAATTCCAAGAAACAAAACCAACGATGTTACCTCAAAGCAGATAGCGAAGCGGACGGGCAAGAAATTAAGGGATGAAACTTAGGGGATGTCCTCAGATCCAGTGATTATAGAGAAAGAAGGATCAAAGGCTATATAAATGGAGATGAAAATCTACAATTTTGGATCACGGAAGTAGTGGGTAGGAAGGCAGTCACTAATCATCCTGGTAACAAAAGAATCTACGACCAAATGATGGATTTGGAGGAAAAATTGAAGAAGATTATTTTGATTGCGTTTTTTGCTTTATCTCGTTCCAATTAAGGAAGGTTGCCTAGACCGGGAGAGCAGCTTTTGTTTTAGAAAGTTGAGTAAGAATGCAGATCAACCGGTGAGGTTCGGTGAATTGAGAGGACAGAAGATATGTAAAATGTCGAAAAGGATCGAAACTTTGGTATTATCTCTGAACTGTGAACTTGTGAATGATTCGGTTCCGATGAGCAAATACGGATCAAACCCACAATTCGTACTCAAACTTTTGCATTTGCAGTCCACGTCTAAGAATGATAGCTCCGATGGGCGTCATTTTCAGTTTGGCCTTCAAGGATTATGTAATTGATAATCGATCATGATAGTTAACAGATAATGATAATTAATAAATTAATAAAGAATATCAAAATTAATTAATTAGGAAAAAGAAAGCTAAAATGATAATCAAGGGAATTAAAAATGATGACCTCATCATGGATGACAAGAAATGAAAATTAATTTAATCAAAAGATAAAGGATTTAAATTTTATTTATTTTCAAGGATTCAATATACGATAGTTCCATTGGATATCAATTAATTGGGTGTCAAGTTGGGTTAAGTTCAATATAGGAACAAAAGTCTTACGATAACAGTTTTATCTATTCATAAAATTTGAAATTGAAATTTTATTTAAAGAGATCAAATTCCTTGACCTAATTGTCATTGATATTTATTATAGTTTATGTATTGCAATATGAAAGAATTTGTTAAAATTATTTTATAATTTTTAATTAATATTTTGTTGATTTTATATTATCTTCTTGTATATTAATAGTGTAAAAAAAAAATAAATGGGTAATGATAACTATAGAAATCATTAATAAATTATAATTAAGAAACTACTACGAAAATAAACATAATGAATTTTCACAAAAAAATAATGAATAAATGAAAAGAGAAAAAAAAAAGGCATGGCATGAATTTAGAAAAATGCGCATATGAATCCTTCTTGTGATTATTTCCACGTGAAAATAAAGTCAACATTTATTCTTAACATTCACAAATAATATTATTTTGCAAATAATCTCCTAATATGACAGGGAACTATATTAAGTGGGACTAGGGATGGGGGGGGGGGGTTGAGTATGAATTCGGTGTGAATTTTTGCTTTGCAAAGCAAGTTTTTGATCTATAACAATTACGCGAAATAAAAAATATTATTTTACTGATATTTTTAAATAATAAATTATTTTTTATTTTAATAATTATATTATTAACAAAATTATCTTAATTATTTTTTAATTTAAAACTAATTAAATAAGTTTTGTATAATTTTATATTAATATTATTATATTATATTAAATATTAAATATTAATTGTGTGTATTTAAAATTTATAAATAAAGATAATGCCTGCTTTTATAAGGTAAGGTGATTGCTTATTGAGAATTAATTAAAATTGCTCGGAATAATAATGCACCGATTTTTCGAAATTGATTGAGCCCGATGAAGTTTTATCGGCAGAACTATAAGGAATATACAATGGATTGCTGCTAGTTTGGGAATTGGAATTTGACAAAATATGATTAGAAGCTCAAAGGGTGGAAACATTAATTTTGGTCAAACATAGTTGCTCCATGAATCATTCATAAGACGACAGATCTACTTGGTCTAGGTTGTGAGGTGAAATTTCAATAATGTACAGAGAACAAAATTTAAAGCCAGATTGATCGGTGAAATCGGGAATGAGATAAAAGTACAGTTCGAAATTGCCCCAAGCTAAATATTACCATTTATTAACGTATGATTTGAAGATAATTCTATTAAAAGTTTAGATATGGATATTTTAATTAATAATAATCATAATTATAATTATAATTATTTGTTATTTGTACTATTTATGAGGTTTATATTATTTATTACTTAAATAAGATAATAAAATAAAATTCTCTTTTTTTCTCAATTGCTTTTTTACATTTGCTAATTATATATATTAACAAATTAGATATAATATTTTTCTTTTTTATTTTCCTCAGATGGTTTGCACAATGTCTTTTTCTTAATTTACATTCTACTAAATATTGGTTGGTTTGTGATTAAAAAAATCATAAAAATGTAATTATTTAATAATATTAATATTAAAATTTCATATATTTTATTATTAAATAAAAAATTTATATAAAATACGTCGTATTATTTAAAAAAGCAAACATGATCATAAATTGTTATTTTTAGTAAAATTAATTTAATAATTTTTAATAAGGTAAAAATATATGATAAATAATAACATAAAATTATTTTTTTATAACATCAATAAGACAATTTAAGTTCTAGAAACTAAAAATAAATTTACTCAATAAAATTTTTTATTTTAACATGTCAAAATAATGTAACAAAATTTTGTAATATCATTTACCATGTTATTGAAATTACTACAATTTTTTCATATTTAATAAAATTTTTAGTTATTTTTATTTTTTTAATGATTTAACTTCTGATTCATTAGTAACATCAAACATATATTTTATGGTTAATGTAAAATTTTATAAAAATAAATTTGTAAAATAACTAAAATAAAAGGTAAAAAGTAAAAAAAAATGAGAGCATGGACTTATTGTATCTAATATGATATCTGAAACTTAATTAATAGAATATTAATAGTTATTGACAATGTAAAATTTTACAAAATAAATTAAGATTAAATTTTACATAAAATAATTATTAACAAGTACTCTTATCCTAATCCATGTTTTTATATAATATCTATTTAATTAAATTTACTTTTTCTTAAATTTATATTTGATTAAAAAATTTATATTTTTGTTTTAAATGATTATGGTATTTATTAAATATTTGATTACAGAAGAACTTGCTTAGTAAATAAATGAATTTGAAACTAAATAAAAATTAAAATAAGATTTAATCATATCTTATTTATTGTTCTATTATTAATAATAAATTATAAAAATGTATGTAATGATTTTATTTTAATATAATTAATTTTATATATTAATAATATATTTCATAAAATAAATCATTTGTATTAAATAATATGATAAATATATAATTATTTATAATTATATAATGAAATATAAAATAGGCATAAATTTTAATATTTACAAAAATCAATTATATTAAATTTTTTTATTAGTGAATAAATTTTTTTATGTAATGAATAAAATTCAAATTATATACTAAAGAATCAAGTTAAATTACTTTTTAGTGAGATAAAAATAATTATATTTTATTTATATTAAAAATATAATAAAAATAAAATATAAATGATGTTAATTATAAAATTTCAAAACTATAATAATTATCACTTTTAAAAATAATAATTAATGATTATATTTACTCTAAATATAATTTAATCCTTTTTATTTTTTAAGAAGAATGGGGTTTGGAGGAGGGTTCATATATGAAAAAAAAAATACAAGATTCCTTTACCAACTCTATTAATTTTAAACTTGTTATAAAAACAAGCTATATTAATAAAAAATAATAAATATTTTATTAGATATTTAATAATATTTTAAAAATATGTTTATATTTTTGTAAATTATATTAATATTTGACTCCAATATAACAAAAAAAATTAATTTTTTTATAATCTTAACAAAGCAAAGATTCGAATAGATTGATAATATATAATAAAAAATGAAAAAAAATTATGATAAAACATCATGAATATTTTTATAATATATATTGTTAATTAGTTAAATAAATTATTAATCAAATTATTATAATTCTTAAATTTAATTATTAAAAAATTGAATGATTTATAATTTGTAATTTATTCACGATATCTATATTTAAAATTTTATTTTAGGTGTGGAAGATTTAAAGACTACCTACTCTTCCCTCTCTTAGGCTTTAAATAAATTTATTTGGCTCTTTTTATTTTTTTTATTGGAATTTTTTTTATTAATAAACGGAAAGGTATGTCTTTATTTAGTTTAGTTATATTTGTATTGTATTTTTATTTTTGATGTATACTTCTCTCTTTTAAAAGTTGAAAACAAAAATCATAGTATATTGTGCTAAATACTCGTCAAGCGGGGCAAATTGCTTGGCTCTTTCCCATTGTCGTTTTCATTTCCTCCCCTTCGTATTAACCGACACTGCCTGTCCTCGCCGCGTTGGAAGTTCTGTACTTCGTATGGGGCTGAGACGCCGGTGATGGCTGTTCAAGCCAGCTTCTAGAAGCTCCCCACTTTCCCACAATTCGTGCTTCATAAATTTCAATTCTTGAGGCAGACACGATTCGTTACCGCGACTCATGGAGAACCCACGAGACTTGAACAACACAGAAGGTGACGGAGATGGAAGAAAATTGTCGACTTTGACTTCAACCTCAGGTGGCTCGGCAGCATCAGGGCAAACTCCATCTGCCCGCCGAGCGTCTATGCACCATAGCATGGGTGGAGGTATAGGTAAGAGATCTTCAACTGTTGTTCTCCTTGTTGAATCCCATTTGGGTACATTTGGGTGTAACACAGAAAGATAGTGGTCTGAATCTTAGTTATTTGTTGCTTGGGAATTTTAAAGTTGGTGACTTTCCTGTTGCTGCAAGAGTTATATGATTTGTTTAATGAAACTCGGAGTTTGAAGCTGGACAGTTTTACTGAAAAAAATTCCTCCGTCTTTAATTTTCATGCGTTGTTGATTTCCTCCCATGTATAGGTCTTCCTTGGACTTTAATCTTTGAGAACTTATTTTGCTTACACTTCTGCTGTCAGTGACAGGTGGATGGTGCCGTGGCCATGAGTAGGCAGGGAAAATTTCAAAACAGTTGTTTCATTAAATTGTTCTTATGGCCTTTTAGCTGTTTAAACTCTGAATTTGTATTTTAAGATTTAATTGATGTTAGGGCACCATTCAACATGTGAATGTAACAGACAAGATAATGTGAACGTCAAATAATAGATGATAGTGGCACTACTAGTTTGGCTAGCATGCAAAGAAGGTGGGGAGTAGTATTCTTCTGTAATGGATTGGAAATTTTAAATTATATGTCAGTAAGCAAAGCTGATTTCATAAAACATTAACAGAGAGGAGACAAGCACTAGTTGATGCATAAGATTTAAGAGACAAGCATCATAATCATATTGCATCATTTTCAAGATACAAAGAATGGGCTCTGAAATTGAAAATATAGCTGATAATCTTGTATATTGACAATTCATCTATTCTTATTTAGCCTATGGCATTGATGTCAGCAGTGGAGAGAAGATATGTAGATGTATGTGCCAAGTTTCATCTTTTCAGTTTTGGGGATTTAGCTTTTTGATTGTATTAGCTTGATGTTGTCAACCCATTCTCATTCAGCTCTAAGGGGTAATCTTAATGGTTGGGAACTTGGAATTTGGGATTGAAAGTTATCCGAGTAAAAATTTAGATTTTCTAAATAAATGAGGTTTTTGATTATTTATATTGACTTGGAAGTTGGAAAGGCTTCTTGGAAGAGCTTGTTGCATGCTCGTATTTATTTTGCGAATGTGTTACTCTAGTGTGTTGCTTTAGTTCTTGACTCTGGCTCTCCCTTCTCTGTTCTAGTTGCTGATATCTTATTGTGGAAGCAGTGGTATGTTTCCTTTGGTGCCATTGTTGTTGCGACACTTGCTTGGCTTCTGCTGGAGAGGACTGGTTTGCCTTTTTTAACAATTTGTTCAGATGTTTTGCTGATTTTGATCATAGTATCATTTCTGCATGCTAATTATGCTGCCTTGAGGAATAAGTATGGCTAATTACCCTCAAAGTTGTATTTTTTTGAACTTTTTCATTTTTTTCAAGCAATAACACTGTCTATGGGAATCTTTTCTCTTATCATACAGACCACCACCAGCATTACCAGAGCTAGTAGTGTCAGAGGAAATGGTCAATAATGCAGCTGCATCTTTTCGGGCTAAAGTTAATAATATGCTCCTTATGGCTCATGACATCACTCTTGGCAAAGATTTTAGAATTTTTTTTAAGGTTAGTTTCATTGCAACATATTTTCGTAGTTGGGAGCTCTATTTCTTAGGCATTATGACTTGAAAAGCATGACCCATACAAGTAAGGAGTCTTTTTCTAAAGATATTCATATTTTCTTGAATGACGAAACTAGTCTGAGACTGAGTGCTTTCATATCCAAAATGTTTTCAGTTAAACAAACCCAACAATAATAATATGAAATTTTATGGCCACGACTACGGGAAATGTGGGCCGTGTGTTCCTTTCCAGAGCCTCTACTGATGGGGCAGTTCTTACTAATTCTTCATTTTCTTTCTATATGAGTGCCTATGTTCATAATATCGATTGTTTTACAGTTATTTATGGCTTGTAGATCTTTTGGCTACAAAATATGCAATTTTGTATGTAGAATGAGCTCACAGTAATCTTATATAATGTGTTTGTGATTGAGTTAGTAAAAAGTAGATAGTTAATTGGGTGAATTATTGTGTACGTGACAGGTGGTGTTCTGTTTGTGGCTCTTATCTGTCATTGGCAGCATCTTCTCTTTTTTCACCCTCTCATATATTGGTATTGTTTGCTAAGCTGAGACTTCTTTTTATATTTGGTTTCCTGCCTTTTTCTTGTTATCACTCATTTTCATCTGCTTTTTCCTTTTTGTTTGGTTTCTGGTGGGAGGTCATTGTGGTCAATTATGTAGAGATGTAAAGTTCTCTAGTTCCATGCAATGTTGTATTAAATGGAGAACCTTCTCAAAATTCTTGCAGTATTATATGTTGATCGTGTGCTTAAACTACTTAAATGTTTGCATGACATGATTATGGGCTATAAGTCAGATCCGACGCAGGCAATCATAGTTTACCTTGTTAATTTATTATATATTCATTGGCAGACTTGTGTGCTAAGTCACTTGTTCAACAGTGAGTCTCTTTAAACAGAGCATATGCGACCCTTCCAAACGTCAGAACGGGGAAGGGATTTTATATATAAGCTCTTTGCTCTATGTTAAATTGTTTTATTTGCATCTCCATCTCCTCTTTATTGGTGGCAGGAACCCTCGTACTAATTACCGCTCCTGCATTATACTGCAAATATGGAGATTCTGTAGATAAGTGTTGTGGAAAGATACACCAACAATTTTCAAAACATTACAGAATAGTAGATGAGAGTGTTTTTAACAGACTCCCCCGGCATATAGCCAAGGACAAAGATTCATGATTGAAGGTTCCCCAGTTTATATATGGAAATCAGCAATTTCAGTGTAGCTTGGTGTTATATATCTTTGTACTTCACCTCACATTTAGGGGAGAATTATGTAGTCGAGGGGCTGCTCTGGAGTCCTTTGCTGTGCTTGTTTGCATTTGCTGGGCCTAATTTGGAAAATTTAGATCTAGAACTTTGTCTTTATCTCTTGAAATTTGCTGTAAAAGCCGTCGGGATTGTACAGATGGCAAAGATAGGGGAAGAGAAGATATTGAAACCCGAGGAATTTTATTTTTTGTTGGCTTGCCCCGTTGCCTTCGGCCCTAAAATTCATGAGTTCATTGAGAAAAGAGATATGTATAGACATTGAAAAAGCCGGTGGCTAGTAATTTTTCATGAGTTCATCATTTGTGTTTGTGATGGACATGGCACAGAAAACAAAAAGATGAGATACACCGACTTCCTTGAAGTTTATCTTAATTATATGAACCTCTCCTTTAATTTTAAATTTTACATTCCCCTTCCCTTAAATAAAAATAATACTAAACATAAGTTCTTTTTTAATTGACGGTGCATAGCATGGTTTAGTCAACGGATTTGATTTTTTTTTTCCTCTGAAGTTTCCTAGTGGCTTTAAATTGAAACTTTGTATCGCCCCTGTGAGCCTTCATTTCCTCAAGCTTTCTAATTATGTCTTCAATCTCACTTTCCCCTTTGAATTTTCCTAGTTCAAGAATCTTTTAAGTATTGTACAACAATAATTTGATTGGTGAGCTTCCGCTTGTTATTATGAAGATGCTAAATTTGCGGCACTTGCATTATAGAGGGTTTTTTTTTTTTCTTTTTTTGGGTTAGATCCCATTGGAGTTCAAATGATGTATATAGTTTAATTACTCTAACGAATGAAGTTTTCTTGACTAATCCGGAAGGGGCTTTATGCTACTTCACAATTGAGAAAAAATAAAATTGAATTGGAGGAAGGGGAATAGATTTAATAACAACTTAAATGATGAATCTATTAAATGGAGGGGGAAGAAAAGGGAACTTGATTGGAAATTTTCAAGATAAAATCATCATAGAGAAGAATAAATAGAAAATCACGGGAATAAATAAATGACTAGAAAAAGGCAGAGAGAATGCTATCGGAAAAAAGGTTCATGGAAAAGGGAACTTTTGTTGTTGCTCTAGTTCCTTTGAATTTGAATGGCCAAGTAATCAAGGTAAATCCCGTAAGGCATGTTCAACTTATTTTAAAAAGTTTGCAAGCATAAAAAGACCCAATCAATGAAAAAAATAAAAGTACACTTCGAAAATATTATGAACAAGTGAAATGTTAAGATTCAAGGCTTCGAGCAACATATTACCATGGTTGCAAAAGTCAATGTTAGTGACAAGACCCTCTATCCAAACACCCTCCATCTAAAAAATGCCTCCTTAAATCACATTGAATGTCATTTTCTCGACTTGAACTTGGCTTTCTAAAAACTAAATAGAGTAAAATCCAAAATAAAGCAAATCTATCAAAAACTAAAGACCTTTTCCCCCAAATTTGTTTACATCATAGAATTTCAAACCCTACTAAATCAAGTAGATATATCCAAAATAATCAAGTTTAAGCCTTTACCCAATGTTAGTTTGTAGAGTATGCCAACTCACATTTTCCAAGCTTCTATTATTGCAAAGTCCTAATTGTCTGTGATTGAGAGAGCAAACAAAAAGCAAGAAAATTTGAAAATGAGAAATTATTTTGGATTACAAAATAAAAAGAAGGGTACAATTGACTTTTTCATAAATACTTTTTGAGAAATTTATAATAAGACAAATAAAGAAATAAAAAATGAAATATTGTTCACGTATCTCCGTTAAATGAATTGACTATAAAATTTGAAATTACAATGAAAGACCACACAATTAAGAGAAATTAGGGGAAAAAGCGATATATTTTACTCAAAACAAAATTGATAGTTGAATAGTAATTGCTTTATAAGTAATGTAATGCCCTAAACGAGGTATTTCTGTTTCTTACATAACACTAGGAAATTTTAATTCTGTTGTCTATGGTATCTGACAAATCAGATGTGTTTTGTTTTGATATTATGACCAATTGAATCCTAATATAAAGGAGTTATTATTGTCCTTTCAAGATACAATAGGTAATAGGATTAAGAATTTCGGTACTATGGATTTAGATATATTTCCCCAGACCCAGACAAGAGGTGATTTAAGATAAATGTCAAATCCAAATCACTTGGTTTTCTTCAACACATTCCATTTACTTCGATAGCAAGTACCATGCCGGCACAAATCTGTTCTTTATAGTACCAAACACTAGAAACAGTTCCAGTGCGAGACAATCAGAACCCGAATCTTCATAAAACCAAAAAGGAGTGGCCACTTCCTATTATTTTACACAGGAGCATCGTGGTTTGCAGTGGGTCTCATTTACAATCCAGCGGATCATATATAGCATAAAACCACAACGAGTATCATTCTGATCTTTTCCAGGAAAGTTATTACATCCTCAACTAGGTGATCAAACTGATATCTCCTTCCTATCTACAACCATTTGAAATCCGATAATGTGTAGTAGCAAGTTTCCAGATGATTCTGGCACTCAGATTCAGTGGACCAAAAGCTGATGGAACATGCTAATCTTTCAGCACTTCGTTTGCCTTGTTAATCCACACATCATAAATATCAGCCGAGAACAGAACAAAGTGGACCTGAAACGAATATTTAGCTGTAAATGAACAGTCCATAATAAACATTCCATACTAAACATTCAGTTATAATTATCTTCATCAGTAAAACTCATAGCTTTCAACTCGAACAACAGGCAGCTGATTCATAAATCTATATCAAATTATGTGAATGTGAAATCATGCAAAAAAAATTATAAATCCAAATATGTACTTACTAATTCTTGCATAGTTTATGACATAAAACAGAATCAAATTAAATGTAATACCTCCTTAAGGTCATTCTGAAATTCTCTGATGGTAGAAATGGCCACTTTGGCAGCCTCCTCATAAGGATATCTGAAATAATAATTTAGAAGGGTAGTAAACTTGCAACAAAATCTTGTATATTAACAATATTTTGATTTCAGCAACAGAGAGGAAGAAGTACTATGCATCGGATTCAAAAACCATACTGATTATCAGATTATATAGTTTGAATACATCAGAATGCCAGTTTCTGCCATATGAACTTACCCATAGACACCACAAGATATGGCCGGAAATGCAACATACTCAATGCTGTTTTCTTTTGCGACCCTCAAGCTATTCCTGTAATTAACATTAAGGAGATAAACTTAATATTCAATAATAATGACCAACATACCCAGTCCAGTAACTATATCAAAATAAAAGCATAATAACACGAAGAAAAATCCCTCCAAAACCTGATAGCATTACCTGTAAGCACTTGCTAGAGAAGCAGAAGGATTACTATCAGAATTGTAGATTGGTCCAACCGTATGAATAACATGAGAAGCAGGCAGTCTAAAACCTCTGCATAGTAATAAGTAAAGCAACTATATCACCATAAGACACAGGCAGAATTAGATAGACTACATCACACTTTATGGATAACTGTTAAACTAGAAGCACTTACCGAGTGATCCTAGCTTCTCCTGTTGGGCAGCGAACACCAGGTCTGACTTCAGGAACACTGTAGCATGCTGCAAGAAGTTCTGGCCCAGCAGCTCTATGTATTGCTGAAAGACAGATTTAAGAATCATCAATCGGTTCACGTGACATCAGTTCGACTTAACTGAAAAATACTCAATCAGGAGTGCACATATTTTAAATCAACTACCTCCATCCGCACCACCACCTCCAAGCATTCGCTCATTGGCTGGATTCACCTACATTGGATATCCATCAATATGCAAAAATAAATATGTTGCTTGAAATAATCACAAAAACTTTCAACGCATAATTATACTGATATATTTGAGCTGACTAATCAGGAATATAGTCGTAAGGAAGCTGAGTTCAAAACAGCTAAGACACGAGGGCTGTACAGAAGAAACAAAGGGAAAAAATGTTCTAAATTTTTGAAGTAAACCAGCAAATAAAAGACGAAAATAACAGAGGAAATATACTATAGCATCGGAAGATCCATTGATGAACCACCGAGTAATATCCCCCTTCTGAATAACCAAAGCGCTCGTCGGAGACAACGGGAATCGGACGACGGCGTCTCCTCCATTTGACACAGTAGATGCCATTCGACAAGATAAGATGGATGATAAAGAAGACGATGATGCCGGGAAGGGAAATTTCAAGAGGGTCCGATTTCGGATTTGATGAATGGGAAAGCTTGACGGGCTAGGGTTTGTTCGGAGAAATCGGGAACCCTGTACTGCTCCAAGTGCGAGAACTCTAGACCAAATGCTGGTCATTTTGATTCGCTGATTCTCTTTTGTAGTGGCTGATCTCACGTCAGTGTTAGAAGAAGAGACCGACAGGAGAAACGGTTGCAGTGCGGTGAGTTGAGGTGAGCTGGAGTTACTACCTCTACGTGGAAATCTCCCATTTGTTGAAGATGTTTGATTAGCAAAATCAAGAGAAATACTTGCATATTTCACTTCAATTGTATTTTTACTCTCACTCAACTGAAAAAAAGATAGTTATTAATTAGTTTTATTTTATTAATAATATATTAATTCATATACTTAAAATTGTAATGTAATGTAATATCTACGAGATTAAAAATTATAATGGCTTTCTTGCCATTGAATGAGATTTAGGTCGGGATATAGAAAATTTTCAGCTAAAATCATATAAAAAATTGTGATTCTTGGGAATGTCTAAGAGGTGAATTCTAAGGTACCTTTAGGGGTTTGGTACCCTGTGTGTCTAAGCGTAATTTCATCCAGTGGCTTGTATTTTACCACACCACCCCGAACACCAAACTCCTAGGAGCACCATAGTAAGTACCTGTCTAAAATCTGCAACCATTTTCCACATCTAGCCGTTTAATTACAACTTAGTTGCATTGAGTTTGAGGTTACGCTTATTTTTCGAAAGAAAATTTTTACATAATTTTTTATATCAATGAATAATTATTATGTATTCTTATATCTTTAATTAAAAAATTGATATTTATAATTATGGTAGAAAAGGAAAATAATTTTCTCTTTAAAAAAGAAATTATCTTTCACAAAATATATTATATTTAATATTAAATATGTAAATTATTTTTTATTATTTTAATAATTTATGACTATATTTCTAAAAAAAAATTTTTTGTCAAAACAAATAAAACATAAATGGAATTTGAGTCCTTTTAACAATTTTAATCTTTCAAATTTAAAATATTTTGCTCCTTGAGTTTGGGTAATCTGTGGATGGCAGCCTATTCTGAAGAAGAAGAGTAGCAGAAGCGTCTCCATTCTTCTTCCGCTTCTAGTCGTAAGTCTGAGCTTAGATTTCACTTTGTGAGCAGTTTTTCATTGATTGTAGATCTGAACCTATCTATCTATCTATATATATATATATATATGTAGTAAAGTTTATTTATGGGAATATTTCATATTATATTTAGTGAAATTTATTTGTGAAAAATTTTATTTGTGCAGATCTAATTCTTTAATGCACATCTTTTAGCTTTATTTGTAAAATTTTAAGCTGACAGGGGTGGAAATTAAATCTGTTTATTTGAAGGAGTTTTTTTCTTAATGTTTGGTAGATCTGAATTTTTTTAGCTTATTTATGATTATAATTTTTATATGAAAAATCTAACCTCTATATATATTATATATTCTCCTAGGCTGCTTTATATTCCTCATACTTGTAATGTGTGCATTTTGCCCTTGATAACTGAAGAGAAGATGTTCTTGTTGACATAAAAAAATTAAATATTTAATTTTGATTCCTCGGTTATTTCAAATGACTTGATTTTGATCATCTTATTAAACAAAACAATGGTTCAACTATTAATGAAAAAGTTATGATAAAATCAAATGTCTTATTCAATTTGATAGTTTTTTATACCTTGATCAATGTCTATACATTGGTTATTGTCATTTGCTCTTGTCAAATTTATTTCTATTTTGTATGTTTAAAAGGGCAATATCCAATCCTCAGCTGCCTTATATATAGTATGGAAAGTATGTTACATTCAATAAACACAGTCCTCTTAACTCAAAGTCAGGTTTTTCATCAATAATTGGATGAGAACAAAATTAAGCATTTCAAATTTAGGAACCAAAATCATCTGATTTATATTTTAAGAACATCAAATTGCATTTAAACCTAGAATTTATTGTTTCACCTGAACTGTTTCTTTTTACGGTGGATCTTGAGTTTAAATCCAAATTTCAAGTACCAGGCTACAAATTGACTATTTGACTACAAATTTGTTGTTTGATAAGTAGTTGTTTTAAGCAACTTTTTATTGCCAACAACTGAAATTGAAAATGCTGCAAGTTGCAGCATTTTCTTTTAGCTGCTCAATTACTGTTGCAACGAAAGACGTAACTATCTTCAATGACTGTCACGTTTTCACTTTTTTTTTTAGGTTAAAATGTTGCTGCGTGTTGCTGGATTGCGTTTTGCCTGTTCCTGCGTGTTGCTGGTTGCGTGTTCTTGCGTGGCATTTTCATTTTTTTTTGGTAAAAATACTGCTACGTTTTCCTACATTGCATTTTTCCTTTTTTATTTTTTTGATAAAACATTGCTGCATTTTTGTGCGTTTTCCTTATAATTATAGTTATTAAATTATAAGTACATAAATTATAATTATAGTTATTAATTTTATTAATAAATTTAATTAATATAAAAATTATATTAATTTAATATTAAAAAATAGTTAATATATAATAAATTAAAATGACATATTATTTATAAAAAAAATTAATTTACTAAATGTAAAATTTAAAATATTAAAATAAAAATATTTAAATAATTTATAAAATATACTCATATCCTTATATGTCATTTTACATACAAACAGTTAATCATAAACAGCTGATTTTATCAAATATTTTTATTCAAATAATTAATACAATCAGTTGGTCAAATCAGCTAATACAATCAATTATCAGTCAACAGTTAATTGAATCAGTTAACAGTTATAACTATTAGCTGATTGTCAAACAAGGACTTAAGATTAACTATTAGCTTAGTTTTGAATTTTCAATTCTTTGGCAACCAGAAAAACCTATAATCTCCTTCCCCGATTTAAGGATGAACATATAGTTTTCAAAGGATGAATAAATAGTTTTCGGGCATTTGACCTGTGATTACCCATATACTTGATCACAAGTTATGTGATTTTCAGAACATGGTTGTATTTTGCTCATTTGCAGTGGTAATGTTGCTGTTGTAAACAATACCGTTATCATAATATATTGTAATTTGGAAGATAATTGAAATCTTGTACATCACAACTTATTGCAGCCATAAATTTTGGGTCTGAAATCAATTGAATTTGGATTCTTTTTATTTTCTTGTGTCAATTTCAAAGAGATAAACGCATAATTTTTCTTTCGAAGTTAATTACTTTACTAAAACCCATAATTAAAAACAATTATATCAATTTTCCTCCGAAATTTCCCTCATTCATTTCCTAAGAACAAAAGGATCCATTCTCGAAATCAACCCAATTTTGCAAACCTCTCCGTCTCTCGATGTCGTATGTGTTCATAGTTGACTGGTGAATATAAAATGTAATACTTGAGATGGCCATATATGGGTCATTTTGGCTTTTCCATGCATGCATGAGGGATAAAATATATCAAAAATGAAAAAGAAACTTCCAGATTCTGCTTGCCAACTCTGTAACCAAATCCCTTATCCATCGGCTCATGGAAAGATGAACAAGCACAGAGCTGAATAAATGGGAAAGCCGACCAAATTAACAAAATATTGTTAATTTTTTGGCTGATGTAGTTTCAACTTTAATGTACTTCTCCCAGATTTGTCAATTGCCATATACAACAATATTTTGCTAGGTTGCTTGCATTCAATATCCTTCACAGCTCACACCTATGTATATGGAGCAACCTGAGTCAGACTGTTTTAACATGAGTGTAAATTTGAAACAATGTGAGAAAAAAATGTTTATATGTAACATTTTGTTGCAATTTAATTTAAATTCTAATAATTATTAATATGTAATTATTTTTTATTTTAAATTATTCTCTTATAATTCATTTATTTCTTTTTCTAATATATAAATACCTTGTATTTGAGCATAAACAAATTAATGAAGAGTAAGAAAGTTTGTATCTTGTAACCCTTACATGAAATTACTTAAAATCTCACAATTTATTCTTATTTTTTTTAGTAAGATTATTTGTATTGAAACCGGAGAGTATGTACGTCGATTTTTGAGAATAATATATTATTAGTTAGAAGAAAACTATGGGATATTTTGAATGCATTTGAGGTGTGGGTTTAAAAATGGTTAAACACTTAATCTCTCTCTTTGATTCTTCTCGATGAATTTTGTTAATCATCTTGACTTCTGGAATAAGTAAAGCCGAACCATATTAAATATCTGTGTTTCACTGATTTTGTTGCTTCTTTAAACTTAAATTATATCAACCCCTTTTACTTCATCTAGCCATTTGAAAATTCTCCCAACGCATTTATGCTGTATAAATCTGTTTGAATGGATTTCGAGCTCAACTAGTGCTACGCACACAAGAATCTTGAGCTTCTCTAGACATGTAATATGGTATCACACTACCACAGTCACACAAGAATCTTTTGCATCCCTTCGCAAGATTATTCTTATTGATTGAAACCAGCCACCCAGAGTCTCACATACAATACGGTATCATATTACCACCTCAACATCATACAATGTTTGCATCAAAAGCAATATCAGTTCCTGAAGATAACTCTTCCATACACTATGTTGACTTTGAAATGAATTGAAGATGACTCCTTCACTAAATCAATGGTCAAGGTGAAAATTTCTGCTTCATGCATCCCAAGTTTGAAGAACTATAGGATCAAGATCCAACTGTCATGATAAAATGCATGAAGAGGGAAAGAAAACAAAATATCAATTGCCATGGCTGCTCTATAGTATATATACGCAGAGAAGGAAGGGACAATGAGTTAATGTACCATCCCTACTGGAGAGTACGATTAACAGGGAAACCTGTCTAGTTGGTCAAGTTCCACGAAGAGAACGGACACGATCTTGAATCAAATTCCTCTCCCAGCCTGCTATGTCCTCGAATGCATGTTCCGGAAGACTCTCAAATGGCTCCTTCCATGGATCATTCTTAGCCAAATCATATGTGGCTCCTCGAATTGCTGTTTTATTGGGTCCGCAAGGTCTTTTTGATGTTAGCGTCTCATAGGCGGTATTTAGCTGTGAGGAAAAAATAACAAGTCACAAGTTCACAACACACATTACAATCAACAATCATCAGTCAAGGTTTCTGTGAACCAAACTGTAAAATATATTAAGCAGTCTTTCTTTGAAAATCAGTAATTTAATTAAAATGTCTCATCAAGATTTTTGGAAACATTTTAATTTCGAACATAGTGTGAGAGTTTAATACTCACATCCATGTCACAAAACCAGAACATATAAGCAATTGCCACTCCCGGAGCTCTTCCAAGTCCAGCTGTGCAATGAACATACACTCTTCCTTTTCCTTCAGAAATGGCCCATTCTAATGATGAAACCGCTTTAGGTAGTGCATTTCGCAATGAGTTTGGATCAAAGTCTTTTGCCTAACAATGTAGATCAAACTGGTGAAGAAAATATCAAAATGTGAACAATAATTCATAAAAAAGTCAACAAATCATTTTATCAACTGCAGACACTCTTAGAATCCTTGAACTTTTCTGCAAAAATATATGCATTAAGTCTATGTACCCTTGATGTGAACTTAGAAACTAACCATGAGTTTCCACACCATAATGACAATACTAGGAAATCTAGCATTTTGTCAAGAACATGACAAACTAAACAAATTTAATGAAAAAGGGATTTTGCTTACGGGCCGACTCATGTGACGGATTCCGATTTCACGACATCTTCTGATTATAGCCTGCAAGTCTATTCCCCAATATTCCACATCCATATCCTGTTGCAAATTCAGAATGTATGCTACACCCTCTTCCTTTCTGAGGTGATCTATGTCCTCAGGTTTCTGTGGTTGGGACCCCACAATCAATTTTTCAGTTATAAATGTGTAATTCATACCTGAAATCAGCAACCACTTACAGCATCAAACACTTTTTGCTCTGTACATTCAAAGTGAATTTCAAAAAGAATGACATGGAAAGTATCTCATCTGGGCCCTTTCCCATAAAATAGAATTATGAAAGGGAAATAGTGTATCCCTTTAAAAAGGTATTGAATTTTTAAAGCTCGTTCGTTCGGTGCAAAAATGTAACTTGAATTCATGATAGTATAAAAACCTTATTTCTTCGATTCAGTTGAAGAAGCGAAATCTTCGATAAAGCGATTAATCTTAGCCAGACAAAGAAAAGGCGAGAAAATAACATCAAAATGACACTGACCCAGATCGTGATGATACTCGTACGGGTTTCTCATCATCCTCTTCATGGCTGTATTGTAATCTTCCATTCTGTTCTTCGAAGGAGGGGCTTTTTTGCTTGTGGGATTGCCTTCAATTCCGCTCTCTGGAATTTTGCAGAAGATTTGATGTAATCTCATGAAGTTGTTGGGAGCTGTGAAAAGGCATGGTGGATTCTTCTTCCTCTGCTTGGGGAAAAGCTCAGTGCGGAGAGGAGATGTGAATGCTGAAGAGAAGCGCATGCTAACAACAGTATCCATTCTTCTCTGCTTTCCCCTCTCCTCCTCTGGCAGTTACACGGTTGATGCTAATTGCGAAGGCACGTCGTGGTGAGAGTTTTTTGACCAAAACACCCGTGTATGTTGACACTAATTTTCAAAAGTAGGCTTCTAAGTGCTTCTCAAGTCTCAACCAAAATAGTCATTAAACGTGCAAAATTTTGGTTGACAAAATAAGGTTTAATGCATTGTATACATGTTTCCTTTTCTCTTATTCATAATTTGATATTTATAATTGAGGTTAAATTTCATCAATGTAAAATATTTTATTCTATTAATAAATAATAATATATGTCATTGAAAAATAATAATACTAAAAAAATTTTAATAATAAAAAAGAAATAGTAACAATTAATTTTTTACTAACATAATAACATATAAGTGAGTGATATAAAATATAAAATTAATTTATGTCAATAATAATTTAAATTTAAATTCTTTATAATTTCCTAAATAAAGTTTAATGCATTATATTTTTATTACTTTTTCTTATATTCATAATTTCTTGAATAAATTATGTCATAAACGTATCTATTTCTTTTTTTTTTAATACATTAACGAATAGAAAGTTTAAACTTATAATTTCCATCATATTATTTAGATTTCTTGCCAATAACTTATGGGCTAATGATTTTATATCTATTTTTTTAAAAGTTAACGGAGTTAAACTAGAAAGAATAACACAAGTTTTCTAAGGATCCATTGTTTTAATGTTAATGTCAATAATTCTTGTATGGTGATAAACTCTGTCTAACTTTTACATCGTCACATTTTTATTTAAAAGTGTAGATTATGATAATGACAAAAAATTCATCGTCGTCACTAGAAAATTGATGAGCACTTCCTCATTAATAGATAATTCTACCACTAATTACTTGATTATATAAATATATAAAGTATATTATTGGAATACTAAATTGATGTGGAATTAGCCTTCTTTTATCCACACTTTGCCAAATTATTGACTTGAGTTACATATATTTTATTGTAGGTATGTATTTTTATTAACTTTTTTAAAATTTTATATAAAATTATATGTATCATTTAAAATATTTTTATTAACATTCAAATTTTACTGAAACACAATTTTCTCACTAACATGAAATTCTGGTTCCGTCACAGTACTCTAGTGCCACTTGTGTTCTTTTTTTGTGCGCACTTCGTCGGACCACTTCACTCCTCGTAAATAAGCAGATTGCCAGAATACTCCCAGAATTATCAGTTCATTTTTATTTTTTAATATATATTTTGGTAGAAATTTTTTGCATAGTACACATGAAGGTGTAATTTTGTGAGTGGAAGAAGCTAAAATAATCTTTTCATTTGGGAAGAATATTTCCCCATCAATTAGACATTGATCTTTTTCCCTTTTTATCAACTTGGGCCAAGTCTATTAGCTGGCCCATTGGATTTCCTTTTTTAAATAAACATGTTACAGAAACTCTAAACAAAACCAAAGGATGACGGCCCAGAAAAAATATGAAAAACCAAATGGGTGTTGCAACGGTACTTCATTAAAAAAAATTGTTGAATTTTATGGAAATTGAGTGTAAAAATTATAAAAACTTGTAATTTTTTATATAAAATTATAAGTTTGTATAAATTTTTTGTGTAATGAAAACATAAAAAATTGCAATTTTATCATTCAATATTGCAATTAATTTTTTTTAGTCTTTTGTAAAAAGGATAATTCAATATATACTACCAGATCTGGTCATTTTTTATTATTATATAAAATATTAGATTTGAATTTCATAAAAAATAAATATAATGTGCAATAAAATTTAATAGTGTATTTGTATATTATTACATCAATGATATATTATAATTTCCCCTTGTAGAAAAGTTAAAAAATTTTATATTAAAAAAACTTATGGTGTACTACCAAATTTAAGGCACACATGAGGTTGATAGTTTTTAATGATATATCATACAATAGCATATCAACATTTCATTTATTGGTACACCAATGCTATAATCGTGAAACGTGCCAATCCTCTTTGGCTGACCCTTTGACAAGTTGAATTGCATACTTCATGGGTTTCTATATTGGAGATCCTAGAGCAATCGCCCGCAGGTAAATGAGTTCGGCCATGAGCTTTTTTATTTTTAATTTAAAATATTTTTAAAATTTTAACTTATAAAAAATTAAAAATATTTTAAAACATTCATTAAAATATTTAACATTATTTTAAAATATCATGTATATAAGATACACTATCAAATCTAACCATTGATGTGTTATTATATAATATATTAGATTTGATTTTTAAAAAAAATAATTGTAATGTGCAATAAATTTTAATAGTATATTTATATACCATTGCATCAATGATATATTGTAATCTCTTATAAAAAAGTTACAAAATTTTACATAAAAAATCTCTCCCTTGTAGAAAAGTTACAAAATTTTATATTAAAAAAAAAATTTATGGCACACTACCAAATTTAGGCACACATCAATTGATAATTTTTTATGATATATCGTATAATAACATATCAACATTTCATTTAGTGGTATGCTAATACTATAATTGTGAAACAAGCCAATCCTCATTGACTGATCCTTTAACAAGTTAGATCGTATATTTTTTGAGCTTTTATATCAAAGACCATAGCTCGGTCTTAAAAGGTTCATGGGTAAAGGAGTTGAATCATGAACTTTTTTTTAATTTTAAATTTTAAATTATAAAAAATTAAATTTATTTTAAAGTATCACATATCTATTTATAAATAAGTCATAAAATATTTAAAAGCTATATATAATTTCAAAAAAATACTATACATATATATATAACTTTTAAAGCACCATATATCTATTCATAAATAAGTCATAAAACATTTAAAATTTATTTATAACCTTAAAAAAAATAATTATGTATGAAATAGGAATATAAACTTATATAAAAAAATTAAAAAATTAAGAATTTGAAAAAATTAAACCAGCTGTCCCGACCTCTTAATAAGTTAGCTCGCACGAACTACTCATCATGTAAGCTTAACCTTTAAAATAGAGGTCTGGATCTATATAAGTCCATGAATAAATAGCCTAATTTATGGTCCATAAGCCTTTTTGATAACTCTAGTTCGATGCATCACACTATTAATGATACATCATAAATATTCTCCCAAAAATATTATAGCTTTTATTAAAAAATTTTAAGATAATGAATTTTCTAAGAGAAACGTAGCCAAGTGTAACCTTGTGGAAGACGAAAGAAGTAAATATTCTTTTTGGATTGTCTGGCATATGTTTCAACTTGGGGCAAATTGCACGTTGAAAGTAATGATGGGTATAAAATATAAAATGATGAGAAATAGCTGGAGAATATTCAATGAAAAAGAAGAAGAAAATTGTTCTGCTTCTGTCTCATTCAAGAAATAAATAAGAGACACAAAGAAAAGAGATAATATAATGCAGAAGCACCACCACCCATTCTTCTTCCAATTTCTTCAAGTGATGTCAATGTGACTAATCTTTTGTGCAACGCATCTCTCCCTCTTTTTTGCGCAATTAAGAATGCTGTATGTAGTTTAAAATTAAATTCTAAATTTTTTGTATCAATCAGATTAAATTTTATAAATTTATTTCACTAACTTATATTCAATTAATAGTTATTGATTTTTATATAAATTTTAATTTCAAATTTCAATTTTAATACGTATAACATTATTGTTGTACAATATATTTGCCATGTAGAAGTTGATGATATGCGAGGATAAAAATTAGGGATAAATTGGGAACAAAATTAGGTTAGATTAGAAGAAAATTTAATATAGATATATAAATTGTTAATAATGCAAATTATAAACGAGTTTTTTTTACAAGTAAATAGATTGTAAATAAATTTATACCATAGATAATAGAATGTAATGTTTTTCTAAAAAAAAATATCCAAATAAAAATAAAATATTATGATTTCCAATATTTCTCTTTATGTGTACGTTTTAGCGTACATACTAAGTGGAATTTTACATATTTTCACATTCGTTTAAAGAGAAATTTGTCTTTCAATTGATTTCGCGCGGAGCAGTACGAGGGAGGCACAAGTAGCGGCTCCTGCCCTCAAAAGAAAAAAATTTATAACATCCTTATTTTTATTTTTATGTATAATAATTTTAAATTGGCTCTTTTAAAATTTAAAAATCATATATATTTTATAAAAATATTGATAATTTATCTCTAAAAGTAAAGTATTAATTTCCAGGATAGATATAAGAAATAAATTATATTCATCTATCGAAATTATATTTATACTCTTTCTATTTTAGAAAACATACATAATTTCTCTTTTTATATACACTACACAGACATCCCTATTTTTATTTTAAATATATACCCATCATTCCTATTTTTAAAAAACAAGAAATGTGAGTATATATTTATTAAAAAAATCTAAATATAATTAAATTGAAGTTTACACTAAATGGGTGTCATTTACTCCTAAAATGATGAGGTAACATGTATAATTAAGCTATGTAAACGTGTGAAAGAAATTTGTATGGGGGGCAATTGCTCCCACAGCTTAATGGATCCTCCACTGAAGCTTCAGTTCCCTCCACCACAATTTAATAATTATTCTGACCGAGGAACTCTTGGAAGCAAGAATTATTCTTTCACAAAAAAAAAGAATTATTCTATTAAAGATATTATTTTATAATAATTTAAAGTGTATTTAAATATATTTTTAAAATTATTTTTAAATATTATTTTCTTATGCTCAAAAATTATTTTTAAATTAAAGGAAAACAAAAAATAAAACATGATTGACGTTAGAGATAAAAAAATATATTTAATTATAAAATTGATATTTAAAATAAGAAAATAAATTTAAAAAGTAACTAAGATTTTTTTCATTTTTTTATTTTTAAGTAACATATTTGGAGTTATAGGGTATGTTTGGATATATTTTTATTTTAATATTTTTCATAATATTCTCAAAAAATATTTTTAAAAATTATTTTAGGACTGAAGGAAAATAAAAAATAGAAAGAAAGATATTATGAATAATAAAATATTTTATTTAATTACAAAATTAACATTTAAAATAAAAAATAAGTCCAAAAAATAACCAAAATTTAATTCTATTTTCTATTTTTAAGTTTCATATTTAGAGAATAGATTTTAAAAATAAATTATTACATGAGTTTTTCAATTTTTAAAAATAAAAAATTATTTTTAGAAATAGTAAATAAACATAACTATACTTTTTAAAAAATAAATTTTAAAAATAAGTTATCACATAAATTTTTTTATTTTTAAAAATAATAAACAAACAAATGTTTAAAAACTCCTTTCGAGTGATAACAATATGTCGTAGCAAATGAATTGTTTTGCACTTGACGTATTGTAAATTTAAGCTTGCTTTGTAAGGATTTATATTTTTTATTTTTAAAAATTTATTTAAATATTTATATATTTATATCTAATAATTTAATCATTTCTATTATTAAAAAAAATTAAGCTGACCTTCTGGGACCGGCTCAAAGTGGGGCCTACAGTTCTGAATGCAAGTTTGCTTGCTAATGCCATATGCTAACATTAATACAATGTCCACTGGCTGGCTTGGCAAGCATGTGGCACTCAACAGATTCTATACTTTGTCTGATGAAATTTTGGTATGTTCCCTTACAATAGTCAGAGAAAGTTAAGATCAAATTGATTTAATTGCTATTTTCCCCTACAATAGCTAGATAAAGTAAGATCAAATCTTGTTTTATGATAATTTTCAAAAAGGAATAAAAACTATCAAAAAAACGGGGGATCCCCAACACGTCAGCACCTTATTTATTGATATCACTTGCGAAAACACAGTCATCTTAATCTACTTAAAGGTAATTAAGGAGGAAAATTTTTCTAGTAATATGTTTGTATTAAAAATTTAATGTTATTTTTATATAATTTTAATAAGTATATTAAATCTTTTATAAAAATTAATTATAAGATACATTTCAATATAATGGATTCTTTCGAGGAAATATTATTTACACTCGTTTGGTTTCGGTCTCATTTTATAAATGACCAAATTTAGTATAAATTGACTCCGCTTATTTAATTTCTACGAATCAGATGGGTAATAAATAAAATTAAGAATCAATATTCACACAATATAATAACTAGTCCGGTACTGACTCCTGTGACCTATATTTCAGTTTCATTTATTTTCCAAAAAATATATTTTATAAAAAAATTTATTTTCTTATATGTAAATAAGAGAGTATTACATATTTTTATATATTATGATAAAAAAATACTTCTAAAATTATGATAATGAAAGAAAATAATTTTTTCTTCAAAAGAGAAAAAATTAACTTCTATCAATTTTATTACATTTAACATTAAATATTTAAATTATTTTCCTCCGTATTGATAATTTATAACTATATTCTTGCAAAAGATGTTTCTATCAAAACTAACGGAACCATAAGCAGTATACTTCTTCTATTTCATTCCAAGTATCATTTTAGAGAAAAAAATTTATCCTCATTCATCTATTATTTTAAGAAATTAAGATTATATTTATTATTTCCTTTCAAATATTATTCATACTATCTAAATAAATATTCAATAATTTTATTTATTAATTAAAATATATATTAATAAATTATAATTTATTTTTTTAAATTAAATTACTCATTACTTTCGTTTATCCTTATATATTTACCTTATATGAAATTTAAAAAGAAAAGAGGAAATATTATTACTTTTTTTGTTATAATTATTCTTTTCCTCCCTAAGCTCGTAATGCTAACATAAACAATGAAAAGAAAGAAAATAGTAGAATGACTAATATATATCTAGCATTATTAAGGTAAAAGTTTAACAATTCACTTGAGTTTTTCTCATCTATTTTAACATTATAAATGAAGGAAAAAACCAATAACTATAATAAAAAATAGATTACTAATATTAATTATATAAGTTGAGATAACATAATAATCAATGCATGAGGGATTAAATGTTATATTTATTTATTAAAATAAACGTAATTAATATAACTCTTATTCTCATTGCATCATGTTAGCCAATTAGGTGGAAAGGATTCACAAACAATCTCTAGCATGGAAGAAAAAGACTAAAAGCGATTGAAACCTTCACATGATGCATGCCAAGTACTTGAGTGAACTAGAAGACTAGAAGTTGTAACTGTAAAAGAGCCCAATTCTCGCTACATCAAGAACCAAGGAAAGCTTGGATATTTTAAGATGCCTCAAGCCAACAAATTTGATAGAGATAGAGGCAAGGCCAAATTGAAGCCAACTTGCACTTTCAAGCCACCACCGACTCTCACCAGCTAAAGCCATAAGAAATAGATAAATGTTTTAAAAATCGGATGAGTAATTGGACCGATAACGAGAAGAGAGTTTAAGATTATAGCCCAGTTGAGATTAAATTGAGATTATAACATAATTAAAATTTTTAATAAATAATAATTAAAAATAATTAAATTATCATAAGGTTAAATTTATATATATATAATATGAAAACATTTCTAATAATTTTATAAGTTTATAAGTTTATAATTCAAATTATCACAAAAAAATTAATATTAAACCCAATATTTTTGGGTTGCATGATTTTCATTTATAAAGATAAGTTAATTTTTTATTACTTGAGACTTTGAATTTCAAATAAAAATAATATTATTTTTATAAATAATGGTAATTTTTTAAAATAAAAATTATCGCTTTAAATCACAAAAATTGTGATTGGTTTGTGTGATTTAATCAATTTATTATTAATTTACCAATTTCCTTACTAATTTTTTGAAGATTAATTTTAACAGTTAATTGGATCGATTATATAACTAACTCACAATTTTTTTTGAATTGACCTATCCCACCCAATTTTCAAAACATTAAAATAAATTTAGTCAATGATAAAGAATGGAGAAAGAAGCACATCTTGCGGAGGAGAGGGTAGCAGAGGGGTGCTTCCCATTTGCTTCAGCTGTTCAGCACCATCCATACACCCAGAATATAAAGACAGCGGGACCCAATAACTAGAATAAATTACCATATTTCCTCCAATTGGGGTTTTGATTTGTAGTGTATTCTCTTTCACTTTGTCTAAAGTTGGTAGGGATACAGTGAAAGCCATAGGGTTAAGGAATAAGAAATGTCTCAAGAAATTAGAGATCCCACTTAATCATGCCATGAAACAGTCAATTAAAGGGTACAAAATAATGATTAAGTTCATAGAAACTTATGAGAAACATGCATGACATGATTAGAAACAAGTTGACAAGAACCAATAATTTCTCACATTTGTGGGTTCTGAACCTTTTTTTATTCCAATAACATCACAATCCTTGGAGATTTTCAGAATGAAGATTTAGATTTCTGTCCCGGCAAAGATCCAGATGAAACATAGCCTTCACTAAAGATCATTATTAATTTCAAGCTTTCATGTAATCCTGGAAACTTTCCTTAGACATTGATGGTGGCCATTAACATATTTTAATTGAATAGGGATTGAAAAAATGGGTATGAATTTGAATTTAATATATTGGTGGTGTAAAAGTTACTATTAAGCATCGTTTAATTTACATAAAAAATAAGCTCATGTATAAAATTGAGTATTTCAAAAAGTAAATTCTTTTATAAATATTTTTGAAAAGTGATCAAATTATTTAATTGATAATAAGAATTTAAAATTTATATAAAGCTTTTCTTATTAAGAGAGAGATAAATAAGTAAATTTTTATATTTTTTAAATAAAATTTATTGAGAAATTTTAACTTTTCCATTTTACTGATGAGTGTCCAATCAAACAATTTATCGAATTTATATATTTGAATACACTTCTCATATAATTTTCTACCAACCAAACACTTCCTAATTAATAAAAAATGACCTATCATTAAAAATATTAGGGATTATGAACTTTACTAATTGTCTTTTAATATTTTTTATGACATGACAATAAATGTCTGTCTAAACGCCTGTAATGCATTAAAATTAAATACAAAAGGGATTAAGGAAACATGAATCTCTTTGAGATTTATTTTTTGTGCTTGTCATAGTCACTAGTGGGTATTGAGAAGCCACAAAATGTTGCTATCCAGCAGGGAAATCTAACCTGCATATATAAATTATTATACAACTTTTGTTGCTTATTGCTATCACCAACACTTTCATCCTACCATTATTATTAAGATACCATAATTCCCGATTTGTTCGGGGTGATCTCGGTCTTCTAGAATACTTGTAAGACATAATAATATTGTTAGAGAGCGATAGGCAAAAAATAGAAGTCTATCATAAATTCTCTAATAATCAAGTCAATAATCTTCTAAAAAATAAGTATGATAGTAATGCATATATATATATAGAGAGAGAGAGAGAGAGAGAGATGGCCAAAGGATTGATACTTAAATTGAGATCGGGATTAATTTAATTTAAGGTTATCAAATAAATTTAAATTCGAGGATGTGTTTGAGTTTTATATAAATTTTGACAAATTTAATCTTGTTTAAAATTTGATGTATTTTTTTTAGTAATATAAATTTATCCAGTCACAAATTAAATAAATATAGATCAATTTACAAATATATTTTTAAATTTATTGTGAATTTTAACATATTCATTTTCCTTTAAAATTAGTTTTTTCTTTTACAAATAATATGAATATGTCCACTAAATAAAAATCAAATCTTTTCGATGTATTCATTTGACATATTTAGGAGTCGATTAATTTATATAGAAAATAAATTTTTTAAAAAAAATTAAATTTTTAAAAATTAATTTTTTATATAAATTTTTTGATAAATATTTAAAATTATTTAGTTAATATATAGGAAACAACGTTCTTAAAAAATAACTTTCTATATCTTATTTATTTAAATTTTAAATATTTTTAAAAATATTAATAAAATAATTATTATACTATTAATATTATAATATAAATTAATAAATTTTAATTATTATTAATTAAATTTAATAAAAATAATTTTATTATTATATTTGTAAATAGTATAAGAAATAGAATTCATTTAAAAGGAATGTAAATAAATAACTTTTTTATATTTTATAAAAAATAAAATTTATCAAAAAATTATATTTCTCTTAATTTATAAAATAATAATTAATTAAATTATTTATTTTTAAAGAAATAAAATTTTCATACGATTGAAGGGATCCAAATAATTTCCTAATCAATTATACGATTGGACTTGAGCCGAAGTACTATTCAATTTTTGAGTCACTCAGTCCACACCAGCATCGTTGGGACCAGTAAGGTAATTGAAACTAAACAGATATTTTTTTTTAAAAAAAAAAAAACTAAATGGGGAGCAGAATTGTGATTCAGTACCCAACATTGCTTCTGCTAGGATTACCTAGGGCTAGGGCAATTCTGACTAGCACAGGCCTTTTCTCCCAAAGGACAAGAAAGAAGATTCAACTAATCAAAATGGAGATTTTTGTGTGGTACAAAAACACATTTTTGCTACATCAGATGCAACATATCTGATCTAAATAAACGCTAACTGACACGTGATTAATGTTTCGTCTCTGACAAGTCATCGAAGATTCAGAAAAACACAGACACATTATTTATTAAAATAATTGATTACACACTGATAAGGGAAAAAAAAAAAAAGGCTATTGCTTCAGTAGCTTGTCAGTAATATCAAATAAATTAAAAATATTATATATTAAAAAAAATTTAAAAATAAATTTATAATTTCATTCATTAAATTAAATTTCATAAATTTATTATATTATATTATATTTAATTAATAATTTATAATTTTAAAATAAAATTAAATATTACTGTATCATTAAATATTAACCGCGGAGGTAAAATAGTTTAGAGTGATACAGTAACAAGTTCTCGTTGTCGGTTTCGACCTACGTGAGGTAAGAAGGAACTGTTGGTGTCCGTTTGAGCGCGGCTCACTTAATAGCTCCTTCCCGCCATATTAATGCCATTCAAGTGAAAAGGCAAGCCAATTCAGAAGCCAATGTCTCTTCATGGCCACCCCTTTGTACGCAAGTAGCTAGCCTATTCAATGCTGAAAGCTATACAATATCTGCATAGTTAGGGCATCAATAATTGAACGGCAAGATTCTATAAAAATTAAAATTAAAATTTTTAATCATATTTTTTTAAAAATAAATAATTTTAATTAAATAATTTAGTTGAATCATCAACACTCTTCTTATAGGATTCCAAGCTATCAGCTTTGAGAAATATTAATATTTTCCAGAGATAACATAACGTGTAAAATCTCGTTTGGCAGTTACCAGGACATCTTTCTTGGCCTACGAAAGCTTACGAAGAATGCACCATTTGATAGACTCCAAAATTCTAATATTAAGGCATGTCATTTCGTACTTACAGCAGTATCTACAAATTTTTCAGCTTCTCAAAATGGTCGACAATGGGATTCAAATGTAAGACGTGTGAAGATAACAGTTCTTGTCAAATGAACCAATTCAAAAAGTTAATAATTTTGAAGTGCATATTATGTCCTGCCAATTTTGCGCCACCTTGACCGTCAATTTTGGTAAGATCTATCAAGATGACGGGTGGGAATCCTTAGCAAATTTAGCGCTATGGCCTGTCTTTCTCTGATTTTGGAGAGATTAAAAATCACAATAATAAAAAATGATTCCTTTTTGTTAGGAGTGGTAACTTGTATTATTCGAATCGATTTATTTATTAATCATGTTATTTATATTGACTCGTAAGTCATTCATTTAACTTATTTAATAATTTTAATTAATAAAATATATATTATAAAATTATTTATTAAATTTAATTATTTATTATTTTTTATAAAAATTATTTTTAATTATTAATAAAATTTTATTTTTATTTTTATTATTATTTTATTAAATTAATAATTTTTATATTTATTATATATATTTATTTATGATTAAAATAATATTTATTTCTTAAATAAAATTATTAAAAATTTAATATAAATTCTTAAATAGATTTACGTGTTAACTTGAATCCGAATAAACGTATCAAACTCATGTTGAATTATTCTGTCGTATCAGAAATTATTACTCCTATTCTTTGTTAGTATAGAATAAGAAGAAGAGAAAGAGATTGTAGCATAATGTTGATATAATAATACATTAACGTATTATCAAATTTTATTATATATTAAATTTATTTTCTTAAAATCAAATTTAATAAATTACTTATTAGATTTAGTGATATATTCATGCACTGTTAATAATGTATCGTAACCAGCTCTTAAAAGAAGTCTCGGTGTTAGAAGACAAAATTCTCCTCAAAGCAAGACCAGCGTTGCTGCCATGTATAAGAAGCTGTAAAAGGAAAGAAAAGCGACATGACTGCGTATTCGGCGGGGAGATATAGGGACGAGACCAACATCAATAAATGATTGGGAAGGTGACATTTTACTGGTGCAGTGATATTTTATATTATCATAATAATTTTAATTTTTATTATATTTAAAATTTGAATTAAAATTTTTGTGTATTTATATTAAATGAATTATAATTCTTAATATTAAATAGATAATTGAAAAACCGTATTAAAAACTTAAGTCAATATATAATATAAGATTAAAAATGTGTGACAGCTGGGATTAGTGATTAATACTCTAAAACATGGTTGAGAATAACCATTACCTGTGTTGATACCCATGTGGGCGATCGAAGACATGCCATGATTTACAAGAACACCCATAATAGTTGCTGCTTCCATGTCCTACTGATATGCATGTGCTGAGGTTTGACCTATGGATATTTATGTCAATAAATACACAGATTAAGTGTATCATATTGATTAAGCACTTACTGACGGATTAATTAATGTCTCATTGTTTAATGATATGTCCATTCTCAATGATTGAGAGAGAAGACTTTATATCAAAAGATTATCATTTGTATATCTTTCCCTCCATAACAGTTATGATTGTGTTTATAATTTATTATGATTAATAAAATTAAATAAAATATGATCATTATAATTTAAAATTATATCAAATCATAAATGTGGTGTAATCCACAAGTGCCGACCATAATTTAGAATATTAATATAAACAGAAGAAAGTCATGCTATGAAACAGAATAGAGGTCTCTTTAAGATGAATCACCCATGTCTCCTCCAAAACCTAAGAATATATATAAAAGAAAGTCAACCAAAACGCATTGGTTTGGTTTTTGCTGTCTCTCTCTGTTCCCTCCAAATCGTGCAACCTGATTTTCATTGCTAGTCAACTTTGTCAAACACTTTTAGGCAGTGACGGTAATGGATAAATGGGAATAACAATAAAATAAGCCAAAAAGTAAAAAATCGTGACTATTTTCAACCCAAATTGTTTTAATGACTCAATTCATTTAATATAAATATTTCATATGTTAACGGGTGACATTCCGGTGATGTGTGTATCGAGTAATAAGGGTGAAATAGTATTAGAATCCTCACTTTATTACTTCTCCTTTTTCTTTCTTTATTTGAGCACTCATCGTAGGGAGAAATTTTTTTATACATATAATTTATTATAATAAGTCATTTTAAATTAATTTTAAATATTAAATTATTTATAAATTTTAATACAATATAATAATTGTAGTTGTTTGTTACATCTAATATTCCAAATGAGTGAATTCTTTTCTTTTCATAGATTTTTTGTTAATCTTAATTTACCACATAATTTTTATCTAGGCTTTGATTAGCATGAAATTCATGAAAATACTAGGGCTCAACCTTGTTTAAATGACTAGATGCAATAATTGTAATTTCAACTATTACACTAAATCAAAACTCATAAATAATTTAATATTTAAAAATTATTTAAAATGACATCATGTACACCATAAGGAATAAAGTTTATTACAATGATATATGACATGCAATAACTTAGCACATCATCAGTACATACCTATACTGACAACAATGTCATCAACAATATATCATTGACATAAAGTTATACCTATAGGTCATGCATTTCTATACCAATGATAAATGTTGTCATAATATCTAATCGTGACTATATATGTATCATGTCAGTAAAATATATAATGACGACATTTTGTCAATGTTATGTATAGCATTGACATGACATGCTTTTACAAGCAATTTTATCATCGTTAAATTAAAAATATTTTTAAAAGTATTATACCGATAACAAATTGTTCTTGCTATAAATATTTTTAAATTTTTAATTCAAATTTCATTAATTTTATTTGATTACAGAATTTTGTAAAAATATTATTGATTAATTTTATGTTATAATTAATATAATTTAAAATCTAACTATTTGCATTATATTATAATATTAAAATAAATAAATATATATAATATAATATCAAATGATATATAATAATGAAAATGATATCTTTATAAAGATAATATAATGTAATGTCCAAATAAAAAAGTAAAATATACAAAATTAAGGAAAACCACCTAAATCTAGAAAGTAATCTTACTAGCACGACATCATCCTATTGGAGTAAGGGCTACCACAAAACAAATTTATGGTAGGATTGAGGGAGGGATTAGTTGAATGCTAGCAAAAAGTAGGGAAGAAGGATGAGTAACACCAAGAATTGGTACCACATACCACATTAGCTAGTTGTTGGTTTGTTGATGTTAAGAAAGAAATTCCTATTAATACTCCATGCACTACTAACTTTGAAAGATATATTGTTGGATGTCATCAAGTAATAATGCATCCTATTACAGTTAGGGAGGATGTGTAGCAGTTAATAAAGTGCTAGTAAAGGTGTTGCCATAAGTTGTTCCTTGAGCTACATGACTAACTCCCTTCTTGTGCCATTGTCAAGCACCTAACATGTCCTTGACAATAATAAGCTTATCAAATTATATTGTAAGGGCCATTAATAAGGTAGACAAAGAACCAAATTGCATCTATAGCTAAGTAGCCCACTCCTACATTCAAATCTACATTTTTTTAAGTTAAAGTATTATAATGATTACATAAGTTATCACAAGTAATAAAAATTATAAAATAAGAAAATAATATGCATGTAATCAGCTTAGGTTTCCTGCAACACCCATTCCCTCAATAGTTTGGTATGATGGTTAACAAAGTTCTCTAGCATCACCTATAACTTACATATTGTCTTAATTCTTTGGGCTATTTTTAAATAAAAGGATTATTTAAAATTAAATTGTTTCATATTAAATGCAATGAATGTTTATTTAGCATATCCTATAATATTAATGCACTGCTATGAACTTCCATCCATGTCAATTATTATACCTTCTTTACACCCTGTTCTGTGCATTTTTCTTCGACCTCTCTTGCAAATTCAAAGCAAAACATAATAGGCATTAGAAAGGTTATTAGAAAACTTGAAATTAAAATATTATGACATATATTATCGAATTTATTCTTACCATTCCCCAATGCACCAAGTAATAATTATGCAATTTATACTTCTAATCTCTATACATATCTGATGACACCTTGTAAGATATCTTTTTCTTTTTTTTTTCTATTTTTGTTGAACCAACAACTCTCTCCTCATATACTAGACAATTCTTCCTTCTGGCATTCTTTTTCCTAAAAAATGCACAATTATACTTGCAAATGTAGATTAACTTAAGCCCTAACTTTAACTTATTGAGCTATTTCTTTGTATCAGAGTGTGAACCTAATAATATATACTTAATGGAAAGTGTTTCCTTCGATAACTTCAATAAAGAATTGAATGATTTATTTCTTTACTTATATAGTACTTTTCAAATGCATGAGTTTAACCAAAAAATTAAAAGATGAAAATTTTATGGTTTTATATAAAAAAAATTATTACTTGTATATCTTTTCTTCTGTAATATAATTCTAAATTATAGCTATGATTGTGATTGTGATTTTATTTCGATTAACAAAATTATAAGAATGTACAATCATTGCAATATAAAATTGTAAAAAATTATGAATATGTTGCAATTTGCAAGCCCCGATCACAATGTAAAATCTTAATATAAACAAAAGAAAATCATCTTATGAAACAAAGGAGAGGTCTTTTTAAGATGAATCACCCTACGTTTTCTTGAAAGCCTAAAAACATATCAAAGAAAGTCACCAAAACACATTCCTTTGGTTTTTGACTGTCTCTCTGTGTTGCCTCTAAATTGTCAACCTGATTTTCGTTGCTAGCAGGAACCAGCAGCGAGTCAACATTGTCAAACACTTTAAGGTAGTGATTGTAATGGATAAATGGGAACAACAATAAAATAAGCCAAAAAGAGGGAAAAAATGTCATTATTTTCAACCTAGCTTGTTTTAAAGACACATTTCATAAGCTATCGGGTGGCATTCTATTTATGTTTATCTATTAACCAGGAAGAAAATGATATTCCAATCCTCTCCTAATCTTTTTCTTTTCTTTTCCTTTACCTGTTTAAGCCCTCATCATTGAAAAAAATTCATAGATAAATATTATATATTATATAAATTAATTTTAAAATAAATTTTACATATTAAATTATTTATAAATTTTGATCTAATGTAATAATTATAATTGTTTGTTGCATTTGAGTAAGCTCCTATATTTTTATGGATTCTTTATTAATTTCAATTTATTACGAATTATTTATCTGACTTTTGATTGATATAGAATTTATAAAATTGTAGAGGTTATACTCATTTAGATAATCAAACACAACCATTATTGTAAATTATGTCGATAATGGTGTGGTGTTTTATGTGACATACATAATGTTAATTTTTTAAATAAAATAAATAAATAGTGCATTTTGATTGTGATTGATAATTGGTTTAAAAAGGAAGACACCTCCACAAAAGTTTTTTTTGGGCTAAAATCATGTTAAAAATGTTATTTGTATATATATTAATAAATAAATAATATATCATTTATGTTGATAGTTAAAAAAATTAATACTTAGAGGTATAATAGTGAAAAAAAGTAAATTCTTTTTGAAATACAGAAAATTATTTTTTAAACTTTTCATATTTAATATTAAATAAATAAATAATTTCTTATATTAACATTTTATAACTATATTTTATGAAAAATATTTTCAATGAAACAAATAAGACCTAAAAGTATGATTGTGAAGTGTAAAGTATTTTTATGTATTTTAGCAATCAAATTAATTAAATTAATAATTAGTACATTTTAGGCCTGTTTATTTAAAAAATAAAATGATAACTATAAATCATAAATATTAATATTTAATTAATTTTATTATAGGTTAATTTAGTTTATAGAGGAATTTTATATAGGATAAGTTGGAACTCTAACAAAAAAAAATAATGCTCAAAATCATAGTTCTAAAAATTAGATGGAGTTGGTGGGCCGAATGGGTGAATCACTGAATCAATCGGTGAGCTAATACCAATAATATTTTTGGATAAAAATTACATGTAAATAATTGAAAATTAATCAAAATTGTGAACAAGTCGAAATTCAAAAATCAAATTGATTTCTTTTTTAAAAAATTATAGTTTTATAACAAATAAAATAAATTTTAATACTTTCATAATTTTATATCAATTTAAACTAGATTTATTTTTAATTATTTTGAATAAAAATTATTATTATATTACTTATATTTATTACTTTGAATATATATATATATTTCTTTATATATATAAATTATATTTTTAAAATTAAAATCAATTCGATCATAATAACTAAATAATAAATTAATGTATTGTCTAATTCAATGAACCATCCAATTTTAAAATACTATGGTAAAAATGATAATTTTTAAAAAACAATAATAACGACCACATGAGGAAAAAATACCAATGTTAATGTGGATAGTTGGCAGGGACTTTGGTATACCACTATCCACCAATCCATCTAAAGATTCAAAAATTTTAAATTATATAATATTATTCAAATTAAATAAAATTTAATAATTTTAAATAATAACACATCATACATCCTCGTGCGTCTTAATTTCTACTGAAGTCAAATACATGCAACTCATGCTGCGATAGTTGAGACTGACGACTTTAATCTTCTCCTTCTATCGTTTCTATTTCGTACATATATTCAGGATGTGATAAATAATTTAGAAAAAATTTAAGTAAATTTTTTTAAATATTTATTGAAAAATTTTCCAATCATATTATAATATATATGTTGATTGTCAAATAATATACACATTAAAAATTCTCATAATTATTAAATAATTATAATATGTATAATATAAGTGCAAATTTTTTGAATTTTATAAATAAAGAAAATAAATATCTTTTCAAATTTTATTTTTGAATGAAGTTTAATTTAATTTTAAATTAATTAAAATTTAATATAATTATCGAATCTCAAAAGTCTATGAAAAAATAATAATTAAACAAATAATTATATGTATATGTCCTCATTTGATTAAAATATTTTATTACAAATATATTAAAAAAACTTTATCAAAAACTGTGTAACGATAATTCTTAGTAAATAAAATAAAATAAATAATCGAAATCATAAAAATACTTGAACTCCGGCCCTCGGTTACTTTATATATTAGAAAGATCCATTCTCACTGGAATCTATCATTCACAACAAAAACACAATTCACATATAGAACTAGCCTATTCTCTCCTTTCTCTATTTTTCTCTGCTCCAGATAATTCCAAAAATCGAAACTTTGCTCATTATAATTCAAATTCATGCATATATAAAGCGGACTCAACGAGGAAAATCGCCGATTTCATGAAGATGGAGATTGAAAGGTCACCGCTTCGGCAGCACACCGCTCACCACAAGCCCCTCTCTAAGCTGAACTCTTTCGTAGCCAATACCAGAGTCGGCAAATGGTTCAAGCTCAGCCAACGCAACACTACCTTCACCACCGAGCTCCGCGCTGGCACCACCACTTTCCTCACCATGGCTTACATCTTAGCCGTCAACGCCTCTATTCTGGCCGACTCCGGCGGAACCTGCTCTGTTAAGCATTGTGTCCCAGTTTGTTCCAACCCTTCTATCTCACTTTCGAACTTGCAACCGGTCGTCCCTGTTCATCAAACAACCCGATATATCCTGCAAATTCGATCCGGTTAACCCGGGTTACGCTTCGTGCCTGGAAGGAGTACGCAAGGACTTGATCGTAGCCACTGTAGTTTCTTCCCTCGTTGGGTGTACCATAATGGGTGTTTTTGCCAACCTACCCTTGGGTCTTGCTCCGGGTATGGGTACCAACGCTTATTTCGCTTACACTGTGGTCGGGTTTCACGGGTCGGGTAATGTTTCTTACCAGAGTGCCCTCGCCGCCGTTTTCATCGAAGGCGTAATCTTCCTGCTGATTTCAGCAATCGGGCTGCGTGCAAAACTCGCCAAACTTGTACCCAAACCCGTCCGGATCAGCTCATCCGCCGGTATCGGGCTCTTCCTCGCATTCATCGGGTTGCAAAACAACCAAGGAATCGGGTTGGTCGGGTTCAGCCCGTCAACCCTGGTCACCCTCGGAGCCTGCCCGGGTTCTTCGCGGGCTTCACTTGCTCCAGTTTCCGTCGTTAACGGCACAACCAGCTTACTGCCGGGTGGCAGCGTCTCCAGTGATATTTTGTGCCTGCACGGTAGAATGGAAAGTGCGACATTCTGGCTCGGCGTAGTTGGGTTCGTTATCATCGCATATTGTCTCGTGAAAAACATCAAAGGCGCCATGATCTACGGTATTGTGTTCGTGACCGCCGTGTCGTGGTTCCGCAACACCAAGGTCACGGCGTTTCCAAACACCGACTCCGGCAACGCAGCTCACGAGTATTTTAAAAAAGTCGTCGACATTCACACGATAAAAACCACAGCTGGGGCCTTGAGTTTCAAAAGCATAGGCGAAGGCTCTTTCTGGGAGGCTCTGGTGACATTCTTGTATGTCGATATATTGGACACCACTGGAACGTTATATTCAATGGCTCGTTTCGCCGGTTTCTCGGACGCGAGCGGAGACTTCGAAGGTCAATATTTCGCGTTCATGTCGGATGCCACGTCGATCGTGGTAGGGTCGCTACTGGGGACGTCGCCTGTAACGACATTTATAGAGTCATCAACAGGGATCCGAGAAGGAGGAAGGACCGGTATAACGGCGTTAACTGTGGCGGCGTATTTCTTCCTGGCGTTCTTCTTCACGCCGCTGCTGGCAGTCCATACCAGCGTGGGCGGTGGGGCCGCCGTTGATATTGGTGGGTGTATTGATGATGAGATCGGTGGTGGAGATTGAGTGGGAGGATATGAGACAGGCCATACCGGCGTTTGTGACGTTGTTATTAATGCCGTTAACTTATTCTATAGCATATGGGTTGATAGGTGGGATTGGCACTTACATAGTGTTAAACCTTTGGGATTGGGGAGTGGAGGCATTGGTGAAGTTAGGAATTGTGAAAATGGAAGTACCCACAATCAATGGGGTCAATGGGGCAGAATCGGCAGACGCACATCATGAGGGAAATGGAAATGTAAAAGCACTTGAAGGAGAAGTTTAGCTTGATTTTTGGATAAGTGCTTTTTCCCCTTTTCTTTTTTACTTGTAATTATTGTTTTATACGTAAATTTTAAAGGCATTTGAATTTTAGTGGGACTTATAGATGTGTGAATGCATTTTATGCTCTTTTATTGAGTTGTTGGGAAGCTTTTTAATCCCACAAAATAGTCATTAAAATTATTATAGAGAATATAAGTGATTATCAAAATTATGAATAAATATACATTTTTGTTTATTCATTTAATTTTGTTGTAAATGTAGGACTTCTTTCAAATCTACATCAATATTTCTTCTCAACAACATGATATCTCTTTATTGTACAAATCAAATTTAAGATATAAAAGAGAGTAAAGTTATCAAATAAAATTATATCATTTAAGTTAAAAATACTTAATTATTAACCATTAAAGTGATTGATCTAATGGTACTGGATCATTATTTTATCTTCAAGGTAATGGATTTGACGCAAAATAATCACTAAAACTATTTTAGAAAATATAAACGATTACCAGAATTATGAATAAATTATACATTTTTGTTTATTCATTTAATTTTGTTGTAAATGTAGGACTTCTTTCAAATGGACATCAATATTTCTTCTCAACAACATGATATCTCTTCATTGTACAAATTAAATTTAAGATATAGAAGAAAGTAAAGTTATCAAATAAAATTATATCACTTAAGTTAAAAACACTTAATTATTAACTATTAGGGTGATTGTCCTAATGGTATCAGGTCATTATTTCATCTTAAAGATTATGAGTTCGACGTAAGAGAATGTCAATTTGTGACCAATGAAGATGTGAAGGACTCATTGGACTGCTAGCACTTTGGTGAGGTCGTGGTGTTGGACTTATCCTTTGAGCAATAAAGTTCTTTCAAACTTACATCAATATTTCTTCTCAACAACATGATATCTCTTTATTATACAAATCAAATTTAAGATATAAAAGAAAGTAAAGTTATCAAATAAAATTATATCACTTAAATTAAAAATACTTAATTATTAACGACTAAGGTGGTTGGTCTAATGGTACCGGGTCATTATTTCATTATAGAAGTCATAAGTTCGATGTAATAAAACGTTAATTTGTGACTAATGGAGATGTGGAAGATTCATGAAACTATTAGCATTTTGGTGGGATTATGATAACAAACTCATCCTTTAGACAGTAAATATGATTCAAACCGAATATTTTATAATAAGAAAGTATTCTTATAATAATACCTAAAGAGGGTAATTAAAGTTGCTTGCCCCTCCTCGCTCTTTCCCATAGCCAAAAATGATGATACCATTCCAATACCATTGAGTCAATTAATTCTAAACAAAGGCAGATCAATAAAATTGATGGTCTACTTTTCCCATTTATCTAGGTAACACTTCACTCGTTCATATAATATAACAAAGTGCAAAAATTAGGGAAGTGAGCCTTAAATACACTAGTTGGTGTCTTGGCAACACTACACGTAAGTTTTAGCATCCTCACCTCCAGGACTATTGCTTTATCATTAACTTGCATCAAAATCTATCTTATCTTAGCATCAAAATGTGCTTATGGTATATTTGGCCACCCCACGTCACTAATGTAGTCTATATTGTAAGTGCTGGATCAACTTGGTCAAAAAAAGAGGCTTCAGGAAAAGTGACTGTTTTGTAAGTGTGTTAGGCTAAATCTGCGTTCTTTTGTATTCAATGGGGTGGTGCAATGGATCACAGACTGGGAATCGGATTGACGTGATTCATGGATTTAAGCAAATTAAATTATTTAAAATTTAGGTTATTTTAACTGTGAACTTATATAAATCAATTCATACAAATTAAAATTTGAATGTACTAATTAATGAATTTTACAATTAAAATTTATTAATTTATAAATCAAATCATATTATTTGAAATTTGATCTCTTTTTAATATGAATTTATATAGTTAAAATTCACATTTTTATAAATCGAATCAAATCACTTAAAATTTAATTTATGTTTTAATACGAATTTATATCAACTAATTTATATGGATTAGAATCCACACAAATCAATTCAATTCAGTTGGGTCCGTCGGTTTGACATCCTCAATATTGGGTGAATTTTCCAATGATGGGATTGGATGTAAAGTAGATAACCTGAATGGAGATGGGTTTGAAGCTTGTCTCAACCGCTAGCTCATGTTTGAAAGGCTTCAATTAATTTGGAGGTTTTATGCATAGTAACATAATTGCATCTTGGAGTTTATATCATTAATTCTAAAATTTTACAAAGAATAAGAATCCTGTTAATTCCAACAAGAATTATAAATTTGGGTATAGAAGAATTATTTCTTTGTAAAATATAAGTACAAAGGGTTAAAATGAAGGAAGAAATTTTATTTGTTTTATATTAAATAGAAAGAATTTAGGAAAAATAACTTCATGTATTTTTAGAAAATGTTTGTTCCCCTTTATCACTATAACTCTAAGTATCATTCTTTTAATTACAAGATATATAATGATATGTTACTCATTTACCTTGACACATATAAATAATACATTTTTGTAAAAAATATTTTCTAATGAAACAATTAGAACCTTAATGATCACTAGCTAACAATTTTTAATTTTCTTCATCCTAGGACTGATTTGACTTTTTTTAAACTTATCATTAAATTTCAATTTTTTTTTTGTAAAATTACACATCATTTTTAATAAAGGTTTGCAACATTTTTTAGAGTTTTAAATATTGTTATTACGAGCATTATTGTTTATTTTGTACTATATTGAAAAGTAAAATGACACATTTAGTCTTCTAATTTTCACTAAGGTTTTGATCTTGTTTCTTAAAATTTATTTAAAATAAATTTATCCTTTACCTTTTTAAAATATTTGATATTACTCAACAACCTAATGCCATTAAGTTTTATAATAGAAATCCTTATATAATATCTAATTTGAAATTCTATATAATACACATAAATCATATTTTTGTATTGTTAAAGACACTTTTAGTTCCTTAATTTTTATTAAAATTTTAATCTTATTCCCTAAATTCTATATTAACTAAATTTACCTCTTAACTTAAACTTCTTCATATTGCCATTTATAATGAAGCTTTATTGAATTTTAATATCTTTCAACATCCAAAATCATATGAAACCAATTCTTTTAGTTTAAGGCCAATGAGCCTCTAATTTATGAAACTAAAACTTAAGTATGAGACACAAAATAAATAATGTATTAGTAGCAACAAATCTAAATAAATATAGCTTCAAAATTTAGAAATGCATCATATGCTTATTATGAATCATTAATAATTATTCTAATGAGTAAGATGATTCCAAAAAAAATTATTTTTAGAATTTTTTAAATTATTATTTGATTTTTTTCAGCATTTGTATTAATTAATTATAATAGAAACCATCATTTGTCCTTCTATTACAATAAGCAATCATGTTTTTTGAAAAATTAAAAGGTAAATTTAGTTAAAAAATAACACTAAGGGGATATGATTGAAAGTTTAGTAAAAAATTGAAGATCAAAAGTATAAGAATATAAAAGTATATCTTATGCATGATGTTAAGTTGGATATCATATAAGTACTTCTATTAAAAAATTCAATAACATTGGTTAATTAAGTAATGTTATACATTTTTTAAAAGTTAAAAGGTAAATTTATTTTAAATAAAGCTTAGATGAAAATTAAAATTAAAGTTGATAGTCCAGAAATGACATTTCAGTATATATATTAAAAATTTTATGTTTTATTATGGTTAAACAATCTATAACATTTTGTTCTCTCTCTTACACATAAACCCTTTTTATTGAAAAATTCAAAATGTAAAATACTATAAATAAATAAAAGATATTAAATTATTAAAAAATAAAAGTAATTAAAATTTTTATCAATATTAATGTGGTTTTAAAATTTTATCAATGATAATATACATTTAATTTAGATTATATTAAGTTAAATTTAAATTAAAAAAGTTGATGTAAACATTTCACTTCGATGTTATCACATTAGGTGACGTTTAGTTCATAAAATCAAACTTTTTGGAGAATTTAAATATTTTTGAAAATGTGATTGCAAGGAGTTTAATTATCAAGAATTTAACATTATCATATTTTATTTAATTAAAAATATTCTTAAAATATTTATCATTTTTAAATTATTTTTTAAAAATATTATTAAATTACTAAAAACATCATCATTGAAAATTAAGTAATTAATTATGGGGGGTGAGATAGAGGCTAATAATGATAATCGATGTTAAGTGATAGTCAATAACGATATATGGTGGTGATAATAATAATGGTTAACGATGGTGGATGATAATTAACAATATGTGATAATTAACGATAATCACTAATAATAAATAGGAGTTAATAATAGTTATTAGTAATCAATGGTAATTAACAATATGTGATAGTGTTAAATGACCATTGATACTAGGTGATAATAAATAAATAGTAAGTAATAATGGTTATTGGTAATAAATAGTGATTGTAGTAACGATTAATAATAGTAGATGATGGTCGATAATAGTGCTGATGGTGGTTGGCGGTGATCATTTAGGACAAGTGATAGTAAATTATGATCACTAACAAGAAATAATAGTTAGTTGATGGTAAATAGTGATCAATTATGGTTATTGATGAAATGTAGTGGCTAATAGTAGTTAATAATAATAGGAAGCAATAGATAATGGTGGACAATAATTAATGATAGTTAGTGATAATTAATTATAAAAAATAATAATAAAATGAAGTGTTAATAATTGTAAAATTTTAATAGAAAGATTGATAAAATAATTTATTTATATCACTAAAATAATTTTATGACATAGGAATATAAGATAATTACTTTTCCTATGGGATTTTTAAAGAAATCTTAGATTAAAGATATTTTTAAAAATATTCATATTTTTAACAATATTTTTCTAAACTTTAAATTAGATATAAAATTTTTAATATTTTCTTATAATATTCCGAAAATATAAAAAAGATTTCATAAACTAAACAGTTACCTAAGATGTTAGTCACTCATTTGATGCTTTGTTTTTTACTGACTAACAAAATAAATAAGAATTTAATTTGATTTATTTTTAATATTAATTAATTTTGCATTATCATATATCCTTATATTATCATATTAATAAAAAATATTCAAATTTTCTTACCATTGTTAAAACTCCTAATTACGTATTATTTTTATATTTATTAATAGAATAAAATATTTTTTTATTAATAATACATCAAATTTAAATTCAATAAATAATTAGAGCAAACAAAGAATACAAGTAAGTTTATCTATTATTAAATGGATAGAATTTAAGTAAATTTTTTTAAATCTTGCTGTGAGATTCTCAATTTAAATTATACTATATATATTAATTACTTTATCGTAATTATAACTATTAATAATTATTATAATTATTAAATTAAAATTATTAATAATTAATAAAATAATTAATATTTATATCATAATCTAAATAAACAATCTTACAAAAACACCGGGAATCAAACTGAACTGTGGGAAACTCCTCTGTATGTAAATTGCAGTTTGAACCAAAGACGTGCAATAATATATGCGGAAGTATGAAACTGGTCAAACCAAGCAAAATAAATTCTCACCAATTCATTTATTTATTTTGTTTTGGCGGTAAAGGTCATTTCGGACAAAATAAAAAAGGGAATTTATTTATAAAAAACTAGTAAATTACTTCGCATCTTTAAAAGACTTTCTTTTTATAGAATAATTACATATAAAAAATTGTAGAAAAATGTTACTCACATTTTAGAATTTAAATTGAATAAATAAAAGCTAAGGATTTTATATAAATCTAGAAGAAGCCGGTATTTATAATGTAAAATGGTACTTTGTGAGAAAGAATATAACAGAGTCATTCTTTGAAGCATCTGATTTTATTTTGTGTAAGTAACTAATAACTAATAAGTTAATTAATAACTAATAATTGATAGATTAATTGATTATATAAAAATTATTTTATAAAATTAGTTGTTGAAGTAATTAAAATTATAAAATGACATAAAAATATATTAATAAAAATAGATATATAAATTAAAATAATTCAGGATATGGATTGTAAATTAATAAGGAGAATAATAATATATTTAAAAAAGAATTAAAGAGATAGCTGTTTACAAGTTAAAGCTATTCAAGATAATTTATTAAATCAAATTTATTTTTAATAAGTTAGTATATAAAATACTTTTCAAGATTAACTTATAGATTATTGACTAAAGGCTATAAATTAGAATTAAAATTGACAAAATGCTACCTTAAAACTTATTAACAAATCAATAAATTATAAATTAACTTATTTATTATGTGAAACAAAGCCTTTCTTTATTTGAGATGAGAAAAACTTTTGATCTTATCATAATGTTGGAATTTTAATACTACTTCTTATAACAATTACTTCATTTCTTTTTAAATATCATTTTAGAAAAAAATTATTCTTATTTATTTGTCATTTTTTAAAACTAAAATTGTATTTATTATTTTATTTCAAATATTTTTCTCACTATTTAAATAAATATCTAATAACTTTATTTATCAGCTGATTTTTAGTAAAGAATATATTAGTAAATTATATCTCATCTCTTTTAAAATTAAGACTATTTCTTATTTTTTTAATTTTTGTACATTAACTTTAAACAAAATAATTATTTTAATTTATCAAAAAATAATAAATAATAATATTAAATTTTTTAATATTACAATAGGGTTAAATTTTTTTCCATGAGATAGATTTTAGTTGAAATTCATTCTTTATAAAAAAGTAGTGTTTTAAAAGTATCTTTAATTCATTCTTATACCAATAAGATGACAAATTAAATTTGTAAAATTCATTTTTTAATAAGTTTTCATGTTCTTATATTCTTTGGAGGTTAGAACCATAATTAATTCTCATTATTTTCATGTTCTTACATTAGCTTTAATAAATATAATAGTTTCATCAACAAACATAAAGTCACTTATGATAGGGCTAGAGTGGGAAATCCTAACACCATATAGCCTTTCATTTTGCTCAGCTTGGAATAACATCCTAGAAAAAGCCTCAGAACAATATAAATAAATAAAGGAAAAATGGATCCCCTTACCTTATACCTCTTATAGGAGCTAACTTAGTTGTAGAGCTCTCATTTAATAAGATAACAAAGGATACTATGGATATATATTGTGAAATTCACTAGACAAAGATAGGACCAAAGCCAAATAGAGTCAAAATGCATAGAAGAAATGACCATTCCACTCTATTATAAGCCTTCTACATGTTAATTTTAATTCCCATAAGTACACCTTAACCACATTTTTTGTTAAAGGTATGAATAATGTCCTAGGCTAATAGTCCATTTTTGGTAATCCATCAGCTAGGGATGAGGGCCAATTGAGTAGGCGAAGTTATTTTATGTAGAAGTGGTTTTATTCTATTTGCTAGTATCTTGGAGATTAATTTGTAGATAGTATTGCATAAGTTAATAAGATAAAAATCACCAAAAATTTAAACTCTTACAACAATTAAGATAATGTAAATAAAGTTCAACTCTTATAGTATGAAACCAAAGCGAAAGAAATGTTGGCCAGTATCTACCACTTGAATTCCCATTATGGATTAGTATTTTTTAAAGAATAAAGCTCCTCTCTTATCTTACTCTCGAGATTTCAAGTCTGGCATCTCCCTAAGTGTTGTCTAGATTTCCTCAGTTGAAGGGATTTAAGTAAAGGTGTTATCCTCCTCTAATACGATGATTGAAAAGATAAGATCATCTAACTTAATAGAGAGTTGACTATTGAAGGATGTAAATAAATTGGAGAAACTGTCTATGAAGTTTTAGCAATTTAAGGTTGTTTTGCTAATCATGTACTTAGTTAGAGATATATACTTGTTATGTTATTCTATCTACATCAAATTACTATTGCAAGATGATAGAATTAAGAGTTAGTATCACCTTTGTCTAGCCATAGAATTCTAGACTTTCACCTCTAAATCTCCTCTTAACAAGCCAACTGTTCATTAATTTGGAAATGAATATGTTGTTTAAATAACTCATTGTTCGAAGTTAGAGTTTAAAAGTTAAGTTTGAAAAGGCTTGGTGTAGTTGTTGCAACTTAATATGACAAAAGTTAAATTCTTCTTTGTTTCATTTAAAAAAAAAAGCTCTTTGGACATTGCATGTCTTGCACATGAGTTAGTATATTGAAAAGCCTACAATCTGGTTATCATAAGTTTTCTAAATAACCTTTTAACAAAATGGATCCCTTAACCAAGTAGAGATAAATTAGAATGGCCTTGGATATTGGTCTTAATCAAAGTTAGTATCATAAAAAATTGGAGAATGGCCTAAAATGTTGTTGACCAATTATTATACCACTACTTTAGAAAAGTATATCCTTTACTTAACAGTATAAATCACGCTATCTAATTTCTACTTAATCATTTAATTGTTTACTTTACCATAATCCCAAGTGTACCTTTGCCTAATAAAATCAATTGAATATCACCAATGGCATTCATAAACTTTGAATAGGCTAAATCATCAGATGTACCACTATCCTTACCTCCCTCTTTATTAGTAGGATGTATAAAAGCATTAAAGTCACCTAATAATAGCCTATGGTGTAGTCATAGTAGCATGAATATTGTATAAATGATTCCATAAATCAAATCCTCTGTGCATAATACATGGATCTATATACACAAGTGTAAGATCACCTGTCTATCTATCCTTTCTTGATTGAATAATACATGAATTAAATGATCATTCATTTCCATCACTTACACACTAATTCCTTAACTCCATAAAAAAGGTAGGTTACCCATTCTTGGATTATATGTATAGGAAGAACAAGTATGGTATTTCTATTTTGCTAGCTACTTGTAATGCCCAGGTTTCACTTGCTTTTGTTTTGCATAAAACATATAGTTTGATGATTGTCTAAGGATTAGGGCTCCAAAAGCTTGAACTATTGAAGCATTTTTAAGACCTTGACAATTCCAAGCTAAGCATTTTATAGCAAGGTTGAAGGTTTGATAAGACTCACATCTTTGGCCACAGTTGCAAATTCAAACTTAAAGGAATTAATTTTAGCTCTATCCCTCCATTTAGAAACACTAACCTTCAATTTATATAAATTAAGCTAATTTATATTTATTTTAAGTTAAACTATCTATTTGCACTTAACATGCCTTCACTCAATTTTGATCATGTGATATACTATAGCAAGCCCTTTGCAATGATTTTGCAAAATCTTAGTTGTAATTGCATGCACATTCTCTTACTCAATTTCGATGGATAGAATTTAAATAGGTGAATTCTTATTAGTTTAAACTGATTTAGAGTATATGTGCAATTGAATGAATTTCTATTAACAAAAATAATGTAGTATAATGATATTTTGATGTTTTCTTTGAAAATAAAAAAAATGAAAAAATAAGTAGGAAGAATACATAGAGGCTTATCTTTTCTATTCTTAGCCTTTCCTTTTTACAAGATAACCTTTTATTTCTTCTGCTTTGTTTTCATTTGAACAAGTCAACTATAAATTCGAGGAGTTATCATCATTTCAATTTTTTTTTGCCAAACTACTTACTATTGCTACTAGAAGAATGCCTAAATAGGAGAAGCAGAAAAGGATGGAATGAAGGAGATTTGAGTTTTATTTCATGCAACAAATAAATTATATTATAATTTATTGATCTAATTAATTAGTTATAAATTAGTTTTTAAAATTGTTTCATACAATAACTTATCTAAAAAAAAGTTTTGATTTAATAAGTTATCTTAATTAGTTTATAACTTATATAGCTTATAATTTATCAATTTTTTTTAAAATTTATTCCTTTTCATTTAATTAATTGAAAACTCATGTCTTTAATTATGTAAATTTAAATATTTTTTCAACCATGGATTTTTGCCTCCAAATAAATAAATATGTAATATCATAAATTAAAAGTAATTAAATTTATATAATTATATATTTATTTTAAATTATAAATATATAAAAATATATATGTAAATAAATATGTAATAACATAAAATATATTTAATTATATTTTAAGTAATTATATTTATGTTATAAATAATAATTAAATAAAAATTATGCAAATAAATATGTAAGATCATAAAATATTATTAATTAAAATTTATGTTATCATATTTTTATTTTAAACACATTGATTAAGTTAATAAAATTTTAACTTGAAATAAATATGAATTAGTTTAATTTATATAACTATTTACATTAATATATTGTAATCAATTTAAAATTAATTTTACAAAATATTTCTTATATAATCAATCAATTTATTAATTATTAGTTATCAACTAACTTATTAATTAATTACTTATGCGAAATATACACTTGTTCCTCTCCCTTAAAATAGCCAAATTGATAACTTTAGATGTTACTAGAGGTGCAAATGGGCTGGACCTGAGTTCAGCTTTACTTTAAATAGACCGGGCCTGTATTGCAAAATATTAGCTTGAGCCTGACCTATTAGCCTATATAAGGCTTTATTTCAGGCCTGAGTCTGGCCATGTTTTAAAAGCCTGACCTGACTTGTTAGCCTATTTAAAAGCTTATTTTAAATACAAGCTTTTAAATAGGCTAACAACTTTAAGACTTAAAATGCCTATTATAAAAAAGTCTTAAATAAGTTAATAGTTTATATAAACTTATATCAATATATTCTTAAAATGCTCCTAAAATTAATACAAAATTTTATATGAGAACTAATTAACAAAGAAATAAATTCATATACTTATAATATAAAATTACTAATTTAAATATTTAATATTTAATTAAAAATAAAATAACATTAAGTTGTCATAATATCAAAGGTTAACAATAAAGGTAAATTAGTTTACCATAAATTATACAACAAACATTCAAAATATTTAATCTATATAATGGACTTGAAAAAAAAAGTTTATATGTCATTGCCTTTACAGTAAATAAATTTAAATAAAAAATATTAAATAGGCCGGCCCGATAAGCCTGTAGGTTAGGCTTAAAATAAAAAAGCTTGACCTGTTTAATTAAAAAGGCTTTTATACTGGCCTTAACCTAACTCATTTAGTTAAATAGGTCGAATCGAGGTAGACCTTAATTAGGTCGAGTCATAGGCCCCCAATAGGCTGTCCGACCCATTTGCATCCCTAGATGCCACCTAGTAAGCATTCAATTCCCTATTTTCTTTTATATATGGTAAGAAGTATTTTCTAAAGCAGCCTTTTAATTAGACATGTTGAAATCCAAATTTAATTAGAACTTTTAATAATTTCGATGTAAATTAGGGCAACCTCATTAAAAGAATTTTTTTTGGGAAAGCTTTTTGCTCTCCCCAGAGATTAAAATTAAACAAATTAGTCATCGACAGAGGAGATATCAATTTCGTCCATATTTAGGACTTCAACTTCATCATTCGATGACTCATTTTTTTTTTCCCTTTTTCAATTTCATCATGAGGACATGTTAGTCGAAAATTGACCTAAATGATATCGTTTTAGGTAGAAACAATGAATTAGGTTTTTTTTTTTTTCACCTTTTATTCTGTGAACTAGGATTTTAATAGAACGGCAGATTTATTTCACAAACAAAAAAAATGATATTTTCACGGGTACAATTTCGTGTTTCCCAATGAATATTTTCATGGGAAATAAGAAAATAATCCTTTTGAAAAAGAGCGAAAGAAATTTATAAGTTTTGTTATTTTTAATGGATTTATTTCCATCGAAATTCCATAAAAAAATTAAAAAAATTGTTGAAAAACATGGAGCAAAATTTTATTTAAAGAATCTCATCATTTACATTAGAAATACTTCAAGAATTTCAAATGTTATGAAATAGTATACAAAAACTCTTCACTTCTCATTTCATTTTGTTCTTGGTGTGCATTTGTATTCTTGAAGTATTCCTAATGATGTAAAAGAATATATTAATATAAATAGTTATATAAATTAAACTAATTTATATTTATTTCAAGTTAAAATTTTATTAACTCAATCCACATGTTTAAAATAAAAATATGATAACGTAAAATTTAATTATGATATTTTATAATTTTACATATTTATTTATTTATATATTTTTTAATTATTATTTATAACATAAATATAATTACTTAAAATATAATTAAATATATTTTATGTTATTACATATTTATTTATATATATATTTTATATATTTATAGTTTAAAATAAAGATATAACTAACTAAAATTGAATTAATTATATTTTTAAATATCATATATTTTTTACTTGCTTACTTATTTTTATTTATTTTGAGTAAGAATACAATTATATGAATTTAATTCATTTTAAGTTATGACACATATTTATTTATTTATCTGGAGGTAGAAACAAGTGGTTGAAAAATATTTAAATTTAAATAATTAAGGGCATGGATTATCAATTAATTAAATGAAAAATATATATTTAAAAAATTGATAAATTATAAGCTATATAAGTTATAAACTAATTGAAGTTAACTTATTAAATCAAAACTTTTTTTTTAAATAAGTTAATGTGTGAAAAAATTTTAGTGACTAATTTATAATTAATTAATTAGATAAATAAATTATAATACAACTTATTTTTTTTCATGAAATAAAACCCAAATATTCCATCCTTTTCTCCTATTTAAGCACACTTCTACTAGAAGTATTCTGGCAAAAAAGATTTCTGTAATGATGATAACTTCCCGAATTTATAGTTGATTTGTTCAAATGAAAACAAAGTAGAAGAAATAAAAGGTCATCTTGTAAAAAAGAAAGGCTAAGAACAGAAAGATAAGCCTCAATGTACTCTCTCGACTATCTTTTCATTTTCTTTATTTTCAAAGAAAACATCAAAATATCATTATACTATATTATTTTTGTTAATAGTAATTCATTCGATTGCACATATATTCTGAATCAGTTTAAACTAATATGAAATCATTTATTTAAATTCCATCCGTCAAAATTGAGTGAGAGAATGTGCATGCAATTACAACTAAGATTTTGCAAAATCATTGCAGGGGGCTTGCTGCTGTATGTCACACGATCAAAATTGAGTGAGGGAATGTTAAGTGCAAGTAGATAGTTTTTAGTGGAGAATTAGTAAAGCAAAATATACCTTTTGGCAATACAAATTGAAACACTAAGAACTTATCAACACGTAGTAACATACAAAGACAGCATGATTCTTTAAGCTATGAAATGGAATTGATTGGGTTCAAAACTTCCATTTTTCACATAGTCATTGGCTCACTAAAGTCACAATTGGTCTATTCTTGTTTAATGATTTGCTGCTTAAAGCATGAATATCAGAGGTTGGATGAGAGAACATATTCCTTGGTTTAGTTGTTTATCTCATATGGAACACAATAAATGTCCCAATACTAATGTTTTAAAAATCAGTCAGTTTGTACCCGAATCTCTTCCTTTTAAAATGAATTAAAAAATTGGGTAATTTATATTTATCTCTTTTAAAATTTAGAGTAATTACACTTATATATCTTCCATTTTTAAAAATGTATGTTGACATCTTTCTTTAATATATATACTTCTCTTTTTTTTTATTTTAAACATACACTTAACTCCTCTATTCCAAAAAGAAGAGGTTATTATACATTTTTAAAAAATAAAAGAAATATAGCCAATGCCCAATGATGCAATGACATTTAATATTATTTTAGGAATTTTATTTTCTATCATATCTAAAATTTGAATCTAGAATCTTGTGAGTATGCACATCAAATAGATTATTATTTTTATCATCATAAAAAATGTAAATATATTTGAAAGAGAAAAAATTTCTCCTCAAAATTATTATTAAATTATAAGGATGGTAATATGATCCATATCCAATAAGTATCCTCAGTTTTTACCTATTCAAGTATAGGTATAGAATTATGAAAATAAATATAAGTATGGATAAATGAATTTTTGTGCAAATTTTATTGGGGTTTGGGTACGGTTTAGGACCATACTATCTGATCCTCCCATGCCTATATTATACAATATATAATTAAATTATATATAATAATATATATTTATATATAAAATTGATATAATAAAAAACTAAAACTATATATAATCAATTTATTTAAATATAAAAAGTTTTTAGACATAGATTATAACAAAAGAATTCATGTTATTTTTTATTTTATTAGTATTATTAAATTTTTTAAGTAACTATTATTTTATTAAAAATTAATAAGATATAGATAAATATAATAAGATATAGATAAATTATAATTAGATAAATAAGATAAAAATAATTAGATATCTTTAATTTTTATTAAAAATTATAATAAGATACAAATAAATATATATTATTTAAAAATAGAAAAATAGATATGGATACAAAATTTGAATATTGGACTAGAACTGAATGAGTATTAACAGCTCAATCCATATAGATATGGAGATGGAAAATATAAAATATTGTAAAATAAGAATGAGTATAGGAATCTTATTTATATATATTTTTATTATTTTTACTTAATTAACATAATTACTTAATTGTGATATAATTAGTTTAATTGACTAAAAAATAACTAAATCAGAAGTAAGTAGCTGATCCAGACAGATCAAAATTATCATAAACTTAGAGCTTGATTGATTCAACCTGTCGATCCTGAATTGATTATTTTAAAAAAGCAGGTGAATTGCTTAACAGGGAAGAGGGCCTCTATAGGACATTCTCCAACCACGCTCTGTGTTGTGTTAGAGGGGGTGTCCTGTTGATGGGGACCGATAATGGGATTCTCATATGAAATGACATGTGCTGGCCTTGGGATCCGTCTATGGTGCTGCCAGCAAACGATCCAGAGCACACCACCCAACGGCGAATTATTTTTTTAACTATCATGTAATATATAAAATTATTCATAAATTAATAATAACTAAAGCCAAAAATAATTGACTCAACCTTTTAAAGCCAAAAATAGCCTTCTCCTTGTAATATAAAAAAGGAGTAAAAAAAGAATAATTGTATGAGAGTGTAAGTAGTTTTACTCTTATATATATATATATATATAGAGAGAGAGAGAGAGAGAGAAATAAATAGATGAATTTAATATTTTCATTGAAATTTAAAAATTGTATAATTTTTTTTATTAAATTTGAATTAAAAATAGAACTCATTGTTCTTTTTTGTGATGTTGGTTAACTTTATCAATGTAATTCTTTAGCTAAGTGTTTCTATGGAGAATTCTGCCATTCATGAGGGAGAAACCAAACAAGAGGTAGTTGTTGTGTCATTTTAAATGAAGAAAAAGGGGGAATGCAAATTTGTAAAGGATTTTATCTTCTGAGTTCTCATATGCAAAACTTCTGCGTCATGTACTATGCACAAATTCTTCTTTTCTTTTCGAACCTTTTTTTTAATGGATAGACTGTCTTTATCAATAACATCGAAAAGAATGATTTGTTGTTTAATGGCCGCAGGAATGGAACATTGCTGGCATCCATTAGCCATAGTTTTATGCGGGACAAAGAAGAAAAAACTCGATCAACATTTTCTTTTTTTCCTTTTTTTTTGGAATAATGGCAGGAGAATTACATACATTTACGGTGCAGAAAGGAAACTTTAGAAACTTTAGAATAATCCTCAAGAAATTACATTCATAATAATTAAGATGCACTAATTTTACAGTACATTAATAATTTAAACTATTAAATTTTATTTATCTGCATAATTTAATAGATCTAAATCTTTAAATTTGGTGCACCTTTTCTTCCCGGTGTAAGAGAAAGAGCCTCTTAGTCTCATGATAGTACGAGGACGAGAATGATAAATTCCATTCAATAACATAGATATGGTCATCTGAGAATTAAATTCTCATTTAATTTTCTAACATCAAAATCTCATACTGTACTGGTACCTGAAAATATCGCCTAGAGTTCAGCTTTAATAACAAAATAAGGTGACATTTTTTTTACGCAATATTATGAATATGAAACTTTACAAATTTAGGTTGAATTTATATAGATTCAAATTATAAATAAGTTAATTTGTATAACAAAAATAATATATGAATCGAATTAAAGTTGTAAATAAATTGATATACTAATTAATTTAAAAATTTATATTAAAATTTTAAAAATATTATTTAAAAGTAATTAATAATTAAATTATAAATAATTATATATAATAAAAATATATTTTTTAATGAAATAGCAATAAAAATTTAAAAATATATTTTCAATGATTAAAAATAATTTTCATAAAAATACTAAATAATTAAATTTAATAAATAATTTTATAACATAAATTTTATTAATTAAAATTATTAAAAAATTAAATAATTTCATTTTAATACATTTAATAATTGACTGATCAATTCAATTTGAATACTATTCAAGTCAAGTTTAAGTTATTATTAATTTTTAACACGATCAACCTTGTCTATGAATATGAATTAACATTCCTAATTAAGATTACGAGGCAGATTACAAATACACGTGTCAGACACAGTCTGCGTTACACTTCCGCAGCTAACTCAAGAACATTAAACTTAATTTTCAATTTAAATTTTTTTCTTATTTTATTTTATTGAATATGTTGACGAGTGAGATAATCACGAGTCAGTTTAATTGTTTAAATATATACTCAGAAAAAAGAATCGTAAAAATTTGAATTGAAAAGTGGGGTTAGGTGCAGCCCATTTTGGAGATTAACAGTGCTCCTTAGTTGCCAATGCGAGAGGGACGGAGTGGGATTAGGTAATCCAATCCTCCACACAACTGTAAAAGTCTAAATCGTGGACTCCACACGTTTCCACAAAACACAACTCCGCAACAATTGGGGTAGGAGGTTAGCATCTAACTAAATATTAATTTTGCATGTACTATTTCTTCCAAAGATATCAATTTCTACAAGTCTTCCACTCCTTTCATATTCCCTCCAAATTAAGCTTCACATCATTGAACTTCAAGAAATGGCTGAATTTTATAAAAATATTTTCATTGCTAAATCATATAAATAAGTACAAATCATGCATAAATAATTTTATAAAATAAAATTTTACAAATATTTAAACATTTAACTTAATTCATTTTATGATGAAAGATTCGAATATTTTGATTATGATTATTATTACAAAAATTTCTTGATCTCCTCAAATTACAATCAAATAATGTTCATAATCTCCAAATTGATGTGTGTGAAATAAATAGAAAGTAAATTTATTGTATGAACTTTAATTGTTCTTTAACATTTCTGGAATAGTAGTAACTAAAAAATTACAAGTAATGATGGATTGATTCATCGTTAAAAAAACTATCTACTACCTTGTTATATATTTCTAATCTTTGGACACATTGAGAATGGAGTGATCGCTATTATATAACACAAATGATCAAGAATTTTTCGGTTGAAATTAGAATTACTACCTCATATGATTCCTTAGTTCGAAATCGAACAAAAGATAGGAAAAAGTGCATTCCAATAGCTTAAGCCTATTGTGTAGATTGTCAAAGAAGGCCATAACCCGGACAGAATTTCTTTCGTAAGTATAAGAACAAGTGTGTGAACAATGACTCGGCTTTGTTAGTTTCATAATAGAGATTGATGGTTTCTGCTTTTATTTGCTATGTAATTCTGCATAAATGTCATGTTTCAATATGATATTCTTCAAGTTGTCTCTCGCTTGAAATAACATCACACGTACTTTAATACTTCAGCCACCAATTTGTGCAGCATTGGAATCTTCTTTTGGTTACCTCAGTCCCATGTTTCAAATCCGGCCCGAATTACGTAAGCTTTTGATGATTTCCAATTTGTTGTGAGGTGTTGGTCGATTGGATGAACTATTTTTACAAATAACAAATGTAATATGTACACAACTCTGCTGATTAGTATGTGTTTAAGATAGGCAGAAATTATTTAAGAAAACATATACTTTGATTTTTTTATAAGTCTTTGTGGGGTGTTAAGGTAATGTTTGATGAGATTGGGAGAATCAAATGGACTGATAATTTGAGAGAATCTTATCGAAGAAACTCATTACTCAAAAATGTGAATTATCACAATTTTAATAGGATTTTAGTTGGAAAAGAAACACACAAGAAAACATGCTTTAAATGAAATGAATTGTTCAAGATTAGATTAATTGAGAGTAGGTTATGAAGGTCTAATAATTTTATATCTTAATAGGCATATTTAAAAATAAGACGAAATTTATTAAATTGTTCAATTATTTTAAATAATATAAACTTTATATTAGAGAAAAACAAGTAAGAGAACTTCTAACTTCGTATAAATAGTCACACAAGCAACAATAATAATTTATTAATTAGAATACTTTTTTAAAGTGAAATTTTCTGCATTCAAATTTCACCTTAAATTTATGTGGTTTATATGAAAATCATAAGCATCTTGGCATATGAAATCGATATTGAGAGATAGACTTTATCATTTGACTTTAGATGCATTGTACACATGTTTAATTTATAATAAGAGTAATTGCTGAATGGTTCCATTGTTGACTGGTTAAAGGAACCATTTAATAGGGAAAATGACTATCCTACTATGTTTTTTTAAATTTCACCTAACTGTTCGATCATGTATTATGCGATAACTTTATTCATATAGTTATTTTTTATTAACCTCTCACCAATCATTTATTTATTATAAATAAGTGTAAGAATTTCTCTTAAAAGATTCTATGACCGCTCTATTTTTAATATTCTTAGAAATTAAAACATAATGAAGTCGATAATCAAAGAGATTATGGCAACCTCCTTCGCTTAATCTACCTTACATTTGTGATTATAGGAACCAATTTCTGCTATACGCCATCATTCAGTGAATTTAGTGATTGCCATTGTATATCACACAAGATCATGAATTTTTTATTTTTTGAGCCTCAAATTAGAATTACTTTTTCATATGATTACATCCAACAATATGGTTTTTGAATGTGAATGCTGCTTGGAGTCCATGTTTACTAGAAAAAGAAAGATGGACTTTATGAAAACTTGGAGCACTCGACCCGGTAGGTTAGTATTATTGTTTCAATTGTTTGTTCCCCAATCACTGATCAGGTTGCTTAATTGTCATTTACTGTCGTTTGTGTGTGACACACTGTCCCTCGGGTTGTGCAAATGGGGAGTTAGTGTAATTGCACAATTTTTGTTTGCCACCATGTTCTTCAATCATTACCTATGTTTTCATTCTCACAACTTCTTTCTTCTAGGACCCCTAGAGATTGTGGAGATGAATTGGACGTAACCAGGAAGAGGTAATTGATTTTGAGATTTTATTTTGGTGTCACTTCCAAAAAAGTTGCAGGATTTTATTTTAATTTTTTTTCAAAAATATGTAATTTTTTCCATAAAGCTTGCAAATCTGGCCACGATAAAAAAAATGGAATTTTTCTTCAACGTGACTTTAGAAAAAAAAATGTGATTTTATTATTAAAAAGTTACAGTTTTCTTCATGAATCTTGTATTTTTTTCAATTAAAAATTGCAATTTTTTTCATAAAATATTGTGATTATTTAGACTACGGGATTGAATTTTTGTATAAAATCTTAAAAAAATTTCATAATAAAGCTACAATTTAATCAGTTATACTTGAACACAAAAATATTTGGAGCCTTTATGAGATAATAGCAAACTCATTGTGAATTTAATTGATTGTTTGGTTTGAAACCTAGGTTATGTTTGTAGGAAATAATTGATAAACTAATTGTTTGTATTAAAAGTGTCTAGTGCAAATAGTTGTTAAACTAATTGAAAAATATAAATGATATAAATAGAAAAGTTAATATAAATAAAATATAAATTAAATTAAATTAAATTATATTTATTTTAAAATTAAATTATATCAATATAATTAAAATATTTAAAATAAAAATATAATTATCTAAAATTTAATTAATTATATTTTATAACATCATATATTTATTTGCTTATTTTTAATTTATTTATATTGAATTAATGAGAATATGTTAAATATTTTTTTGTATAATTAGGATATGAGTATAATTAGGATATAGGTTATCATTTGATTATAAAAAGAGAGATGAATTTAAAAAATTTTGAAAAGCTGTTAGCTCATAAATTATAAGTTACTTTATGAAAATTTATCAAAAAATTTTTTTTAAATAAATTAATGTATCAAACACTTCAAGATATTAGTTTATAATTTATTAATTGAGTTAATAAATTAAAAGTTAACTTATTTTTTGAACCAAAAAGAACACTTAAGCTTTGTTTGGCGCAATTAATTGATAAGATAGTTGATAATTAATAAATTAAATAATTATATCAAAAGTGTTTAACAAATTAACTACTAAACTAACTAAAATTTATAAAATGAATATAAAAAATATGTTAATATAAATAAATATCTCAATTAAATTAATTCATATTTATTTTGAGATTAAATTATATTAATATAATTAAAATATTCAAAATAAGAGTATAATTACCTAAAATTTAATATTATGTTTATGATATTACATATTTTTATTATTCAAATAATATTATAATAACATAAAATTTAATGAATTATATTTATGATATCATATATTTATTTACTTACTTATTATTTATATATATATGTTAAATTAATGAAGATATGTCATATACTTATTTACATAATTAAGATATAAGTTATTATTTAATTAAAAGAAATGGGGCAAATTTGGAAAAATATTAAAAAGCTACCGGCTTTTAATAAATTATGTTAAGAAACTTATTAAATAAATGTCTATAAACTATTAATTTCTAGTACATCAAATACCTTTAGAAATTAATTTATATAATTTATTAACTAAGTTGTAAATTTAATCATCTATGGCGCGAAACATGCATTTAATTATGAGTCAACTTAATTGTTTAAACTCTAAATGCGCAATCAGAAAACAAAATTGAATTGAAAAGTGGGGTTAGGTGCAAAACATTTTGAAGATAAAGAGTGCTGCCTCGCTGCTAATATGAGAGGGACAGAGTAGGATTAAGAATCCCATTCTCCGCACAAATTGTAAACGTTTAAATCATGGATTCCACACATTTCCACAAATTGTATTCACCCTTTCTTCGACAGATGTCAATTTCTACACTCTTTCATTTCTTTTATATTCCCTCAAAGTTAAGCTTCACATTATTGGAACTTCCATACACATTAAGAATTTCCTTGATGTTTGACCCAAGATTCTTTCTGTCAAAAGTTAGGAAAAGTGCATCTCAAATTAGCTCTGGAACATGTGTGTGAATAATGACTCTGCTATGTTTGTTTTATGTTAGAGATTCACACATTTTAGTTCTATTTGCCATGTAATTCTGCATCACAGGCAAATTTCAATATGATAATTTTTCATGTTGTCTCTGACCTTAAATAGCAACACTCATGCTTTACTACTTCAGCCACCAATTTGAGCGGCGTTTGAATCTTCTCATGGCTACCTTAGTTTCATATTTTACATCTAGCACCAGTTATGTTAGCGGAAAAATAAGAATGAGGACTTCTAACTTCATGTAAGTGGTCAATTGTCATCTAAACAAGGGGTTTTCTCCCATATAATATACCACAATGATTAATTAATTATTTTTTTTTTCAAATTAGTAGATATGTGTTCCAATCTCTTACCTTAAAATTATGTGGTTTATATTATAAATATAAGCATTTCGGCATGCAAAAAAAATATTGAGAGAAGGACTATATTATCTGATCATACATGTGTCAATCTCATAATCGTCTGCTTATCTGATTGGTTGGTTAAAGTAACTATTGAACGGTTTCATTGTTAACCGATCATAACACTTTGAAAACAATCTGAATAAAAAAATGATTGTCCTACCATTATTCGAAAAGTTCCATCAATGGCCTATTACTGTAGATAAGACTTAGAATGTCTCTGAAAGGATCTTAGGATCATCTTACATTTGTGATTGTAAGAACTGATCTCTGCTACGCCACCACTTCTGAGACATACTAAGAGCAGAGTGACTACCCTTGCATATCACAAAAGATCAAGAGTTTTTCAGCCTGAAATTAGAATTACTCTCCTATATGATTCCTTTGTTCCACACCGAAGAATATGGTTTTGAATGTGAATACTACATAGAATCAAGTTTATTAGAAAAAGATAGATGAAATTTACGAAAACTTAAAAGCACTCAACCTTCCAGGTTGGTATTATTTCAACTGTGTTTGTTCCCCAGTCAATGATCAGGTTGCTTATCGTTAATTACCGTCCTTTTGCAAATTGCAAATTATGCTTTCCATCTAGGTCTTTCCCTCTTTCACTCCCTCCGCTTTAAATGTGATACGATATCCCCTAAGTTGTGTGGGTTAGTGGAATTGCACAATATTTGTTTCCGACCACCTCAATCAGTATCTATGTCTTCATCCTCACAACTTCTTTGTTCCATGATTTTGGTCCTAGAGATTGTGCGGATGAATTAGACATGACCAACTAATATAATTACATTATTATACCATAATTGAACGGGTAGATTTCAAATAGGGAAAATTTTCCCTTAGAAGTTTCCTCCCCAGAAGAATATTCAATTCCATTCAAGTAAACGCAGGGAACAGGCGGAATACGAGGAAGTATCACAGAATCCTAATTAAGATTGAAAAAATTAATGAATGAAAATTTGCTTCCTAATATCTGATTTCTTTGGCAACTTCAAAGAAATGAGCAACATTCTCTTCAGGTGTTCCTACTACAATGCCATGGCCAAGGTTCAAGATATGTTTCCCTCTACCTGCTTTTCTCACGGTATCTTTAATTCGATCGGTGATGAAATCCTTGTAACCAAAGAGAACACCAGGATCAACATTACCTTGGACTGCTATATTTGGTCCTAGTCTTCTCCTGCCGTCCGCCATATCAACCGTCCAATCCAAACTAACTACATCCACACCTGTTAATGCTAGCCTTTCAAGCAAGCCACCAGATCCGCTTGCATAGAGGATTAAAGGCAGTTCAGGATGGGTTTTCTTCACAGTATCTACAATCTGTTTCAAGTAAGGCAAACTGAATTCTTCGAAATCTACTGGACTGAGCTCTGTTGCCCATGAGTCAAAGATTTGAACAGCTTGTGCTCCATTGTCAGCTTGATATTGAATGTATCTTGACATTGATGTTGTGAATTTCTGAAGTAATGAGTGAAGAACCTGTGGACGGATCACAGATCAATTGAAATATACGATTTCATTGACTCAAAGAATTGTCTCCATTCAGAATAATAAAAGCTAAAATAAAACGTAACACACTGCAAATAATAAGAAAAATCTATAGCCATGTTCACTATTGAGACTGAGTAACAAGGAGATATGGCTGAAGATTACCTTTGATTCGGAGAAAGCCAATCTCTTTATTTTTGAAAAATGTTTTGACGAACCACCTTCTACTACATATGAGGCCAGGGTGAAGGGTGCCCCAACAAAACCAAGGACTGCAGCTTGATTATCCACCTGCAGTCAATACTAATGCCTTCAGATTCAATAACGTAGCAAGATATAAAGAATATGTACTTTCATTTGGAGAAAGTAATTTACAATCATGCAAAGATCATATGAAATTTGGGGTTAGACAGAGTTGTAACAAACCTCTGTAATTCAGTACAAGCATGGATAACTATTTACTGCAACTGAGGGATACTAATTAACCAAACATTATCATCATACCCAAATGCAGGGCAGATAGCTCGGTAAAATAGATGGTATTTCAAGATTATGCATTTCATTCGATACCACATGATATATACCTAAGGTCCTTAAATCACATTTTCTGTTTCATTACAACCTACACCCATAAGAAACTACAGGTGGTTCCCATAAGGCAAAAACAAACATAAAAGAATTTCCTTTCATGTTGTATATGATTGAACAAAAAGGATTTGGTTCTGAAAGGAAGAGTGGTCTGAAAGGAACATAAGCAGACTTAAAAATGTGGAAACTAGTAATAATGTATGACCAGCAATACCTCTTTCCTCAAGATTGTCAGTGCTTCGCCAACATATGGAACTGAATCTTCTGGAACAAAATCCCTCACTTGATCAACTTGGGCAGCAGTGTGAATAGGATCGAATATAACAGGACCCTTGCCCTTCACAATATCAAAGGGTATGTTCATTCCAGGTAGTGGGGTAAGAATGTCCGAGAATAAAATCACCTGTCACAGATTGTTCCCAAGCGACTTAATGAATTGAAGAGAAAATCAGCACCATAAACAAAAGGGGAAAATAAAAAAAAAGTAACCCAAGAGCACATATATACTAAAGCATGATAGATAGTTATCTTACCCCGTCAGGCTTGAATACATTCCATGGTTGTAATGAAATTTCTACTACAAGATCAACATTTTCAGATCTTTCACGGAATGAAGGATACTTCTCACAAATAATTTGGTAGCTCTGATTAAAAACAGTTACAGAATTAGATCTCTCTTTGGCAAGGTAAACAAATTCATATAAAATTTGTCAATGCAGACTATACCCAGTAATTTTTATCCAAAAGAAACTGAAAGGAATGATAGAAGTTCCACAAACAATTCATGAAACGTGAAAAAAACAATCAGTTTGAAAAGGGATGCACATGTCTGACAATTTTAAGTGTGTCTTTATGCATAAAAAATTTAACTCAGTTGAAGAGGAGAGCACAGCACACTAAGCAAATTTTACTCTTGCCGGCAATATTTGCATAGAAATGAGAGAAAAGCAAAAGACTGCTAATGCCATGGATTGTGACAATTTAAACAGCTAATTAGCCATCCTTAGTTTCAGCCAAAGAGAAGAACTGCCATGGAAACCCCTAAAACTGTTAAAAGTGATGTGACCATCTCAAAGATAAACATTGAATCTTTGAACTCCAAATGTTGTTTCTTTTTAATGAACCAATACAATCTCCCAAATTAGGGGAGATAGATCCCGTTCTAGCCTTTTGTTCGGAAAAAACTAAATCAACTACAACAGTAATTTCTACAGCATGTAAGAACATAGAATATTAACCTAAGATGTTCTAAAATTACAATTAAGTTGCAGATTTGTCATCTTTCTAAATTTTTCAAATGATGTGAAAGTTGAATTAAAACCAAATACTGAAGCTAATAAGTGCAACCAGAACAGTTAGCTGCATAAACCTGCCTTCATGTACCTCCCTGCTTGCCTCATGAGCCAAACTGGGGGTCTTTCAACATCTATCCCACGAGCAGCCTTAAGCAAAAGTGGTTCAGCAGCAGCTGTTGCTTTTGGTTCTACAACTGTTCCTGGATGTCATTTTCCATAATTCAGATCGGAAACTCATAATGACCAGGATGCTTTGCCAATGGGCTTTATTTCAAAATATATACAAGAACAGCAATTGGCATGCACTGAAAATGCCGACAAAGAACACATGATAGTATGATACCACAAGAACATGTTTATGCTCAAATGGTTCACACCATTATATTACACAGTTTACTATTATATATATATCTATATATATATATATATCAACCACAAAAAAAAAAAGAGTAATAATAACAACCAGAATAACGAGCTACTCAATTCTAAAAATTAATTTGGCGGCACAGAGTAATCGTATTCAAATCTTCCCCGTAGAAGACTGCAATTAACATCAGGGTAAGTTTATACTCATAGTGCAAGCAGAAACAGATATTTGCAAAATGGACAAAGGAGAAACTGATGGTAACAAAAATGCATCATCTCAGATTTTGCATCAACGAAAAACTACTTTTGATTAAAGAAAAAAAAAATCCTAATCCACACAGGATAATTCAATATATAAGTAAACATTATCTACTTAATGGGGCAAAAATAAACTTGAGGATATAACAAAAAATCTCAAACATAATCTAAAATGAACCAACTTTGAATCAAGTTTCAATAGAACAATCCGCACACTGTCACGGAATGAAAAATCTGCACAATTTCGAATAAAAATTTGAAATTACTGAGTCAAAACAGAAGATTACCTCCAAGGGTACAGAAAATTCGGGACCTTGATTTGGAGGAAAACGTGAAGGTTGATCTTCTGAGGGTAGAGGAAGGAAGTGAGGAAGAAGAGGGTATAATAGAACTGAAATTAGTGTTGATGCAAGCCATGTTTGAATCGAAGCTGAAGCTCGTCTGAGAACTCTTACGGCATTTCTCAATCAGCAGATTGTTAGCAAATTTTCATAATTTTCCTCCGTAAGCTGTTCAGGAGAAGCGCCAACGAAGTCAATGGAAGTTAAAGGAAAGATAAGGGGAATCAAGAACCCAATCCTTGCAAGAATCCAGTACCCGCTGGCACTGGCCATGTCAGCAATACAACAAAATAGAACAATAAAAGGGATTATAGGATTTTACGAGAGGCGCATTTCTTATTTTCTGTCTCGAATATGCTATTTGTGTCGTAAATAGAAGATATTATAAGGATATTATATTTATTGAATTGAATCATATAAATTTATTTTTTTATTTTACATTTAATGATAATTTTTAATTTAAATTCAAAGATTAATTTTACATTTTATTTTTGACGCATACAAAATTATTATTTTAAAAAAATGCTAAGATTTAAGAATTTTCAGAACGATAATAATATAGGCAACCAAACTAAAGTTAGTGGCAAGAAACTTCGATCCTTTGCAGGAGTTCATTCGATATTTTGTGTCATTATTGTATCTAAAAAATATTTTAGATTAATTTTTGATTCGTGGTTGAAAATAATTTTATACTGCTAAAAACTGAAAAGAACCTTATTAAATATTAAAAATGTTTAAACTTATTAAAATATGCCTTTCTCGTAAAAATGTTTATTTTCCTTATTTTAATGACGTGATATATTCTTTTGTTTGTTGGATTATAATAAAAATTGCATTGATAATAAAAGCACCTATATTTGCATTAAAAATGTTCTGTTTTTTTATCATGAAATTTTGAAATAGAGTTATTTCAGAACAAATATCTTGATTTGTATTGAAATGGTTTTTACTAGAATTTTAATATTAATTTAGCTCACTTAAGTTACAGTTTAAATATTTTTTAATGGTATAAATTACAAATTATTTAATACAATTATTTAATATATGCAACATCCTGAATAGACACTAATATTTTCATACAACACTTGAGTTAAATATCGAGCTATAGAGCAATTTTCTTGACAGCTATAAAGACAACTAAGCCATTTTATTTTCTTGATATAATTGATGAATGCCATTTTTTTTGCTGGCAAGCTTGGAAGTATAGATTGAAAATGGAAAAAAAAATATGGATTGCATCAGATCAAACTGATTGCAATCAAACATGATGAGCAGATGAGCAATTACCACTAAGTAATTACAAGGAAAATTTTCATGTATTTTAGAAAAGGGTGTCTGTTGTAAGTTTCCTTTTTGGAGGAGTTCTCCCTATGATCTGCTTCTGGAGGTCCATGAATGCAGAACCCTTGTTAGCAAATAGTCTTCGCAAGTTGATCACAGAAAGCCCACTGAAGCTAGCAAGAGCAAGATCTGCCTGGTCCAGATCATACCTGCAGGTTTCAACATCAATTAATTGACAATTTCTGCATACTGCTGCATGGGTAAACTCATGGAAGTTTTTCAGTAATAATGTGTGCAAGGGAAATGGAGATCACTTTCTTCTTTTTATTTCAGTGGAAGAAGAATAGGAATTTTTAAGATTTTTGGCTCATATATCACTCAAAATTTCAAACGAGTTAGCTCAGCCCATTACCATCCTATCTATGACATCGAGAATATGATCGATATTAGTTTAACTCAAACTGTGTCATGACTGGGAGGGAAGTGGTAAATACATTGAAGTCGTTTTAGATGACCACCAAAGTATTTACTACTTAAACACAATTGTGAATTACTCACGCAGGATGGGTGCCAATCAGCGCCACAGCCATCATTGTACAGTTGTGTGCAGCAGTTACTCCTCTAGGATCATCTTCAAAAACCACACACCTGGAAGGTTTTCGATCCAACTGCAAGTATATTAGGCAAACAGGTAACCAAAAAAATGCAGGATATCGTATGAGTTCAAGAATAAAGAAAATAAATTATTAACTATCATAGTGACTTCCAATCCTGACAATTGTGTAGAGTGATTTTCCTGAGCAAATTATTACCTTGAGAGCTGCAGAGAGAAATCTCTGAGCCATTGACTCCATTCCATCCTCTTCTGTCACAATTGCCTGCAATGCAAAGGCAGCAATCAGCAAAGATAAATTTTAAGAACATTTTAAGATAAAGTATACAGGTTCTAATGCTTTCCTTCATGCAAGTATGTAAAAGCTATTCCTTACAATGCCAAGTCCACGAAAGCAAGGGAACTCCCTATTTCTAGAATCAACCAATATTACCTACCTGGAAATACTTATTGAGCCCCATTTTTTCCAAAGCTTCCACCATGCTTTTTCTATCAAGATTTGAAACTACAGCGCAGGGGATGCGAGCTGTATACACTGCTTCCAACCAGTCAGCAAGTCCGTCCACAGGTTTTTCAAGCTAGCCAAAAAGATATATGAAAGAGGTTTCAGAGTCTTGACTCTGGCAAAGCCTACAACACCCTCAGAAGAAATCAAAGACAACAACCTACTCTGAGGAGATTATCATAATATAACTGAGAAAACCTCAACTTCAGTCTATCTAGCTTATTTTCTTCTTCCTCCAATAGAAAATTCTGCAAATATGGAAAAGCAAGCCCGAGAAAATAAGATCAGTGTTCAGACCAAGATCTGAGAACCTAAATGATGACTGATACTTTCAGAAATTATATTTCTCTGCAATTCAGCACTCACATAGAATCAACTCCATAACTACGAAAATATCTTCCTTTTCCATACCTAATTCCCTTTTGTGGAATATGAATTTTTTCCCCTTTTCTTTTTCCACCAGATATATTTGTGAAATAATATGTTTTAAGAAACAAAGGATATGAAACAGGTAATGTCCCCAAGCAATTGCTGTCCACTCACACACTTTGACAGCAAAAGTCACTTTGATTATATGTTCAAGAAAAAAACTTTAAGATAAGCAATCAAATTCTGAAGGAATGGCCAATTTCCAAACCTTATTCAATACATGATCAGCACCAGAATAAAGCAACAATTTTTGCTTATCACCATCTACAGGAATAACCTTTCCTGCATGGGAATTAAGAATTATTATCTTTAGAAGTGTTACAAATGAGCAGAATTTAAAACTCAATTATTAGGTGTATTTGTAAATCTGAAGAATGAACAAGGAGACTTAACACACAACAGGGACATCTTTCCCTTTGTTCATTGAACTTGTTTAATAAATTATATTAATGATCATAGCAAAAGAATGGCAGTGTCTTTAACAAAGTAACTTAATTGTACTCTAAGACCATCCATTTAAAGTCTCACAATTAAAATACTTGACATACCTTCTTCTAATGCAAGTTGCTTCCAAGCCTTCCACCTCAGAGCACGAGTATCAGCCTGTAACACATTCCATGCTGTTTTTAGGGAAAAAATTATAAATTGGTTGCATGACCATAAACGAAGGGTGCAATTGGTTTGGTGAAAAACATTTCTGGAGAAATATAATTATAAATTATTACGATGTAAAAAGTGTCCTATGTGCTCAATGTTAAATATAAAGAGTTTCGCGAAAGATAACTTTTATTATCATGGCTTTAGGTATTAATTTTATTTAAACAATTTTTTTGTTTAAATAATGAGGTATAAAAATAATATATTGTTCCTTTATTTTTATAAAATGATATAAAATTTTCCTAAAAAAATAATTTTCAAAAAATAAACTGAGCCTAAGCCTCCGTTTTACATTACCTAAATATTTGGGAAGCATGCAAAACCCCGTAAAGACATCTAGCATGACTTAGGTCTCTAAAAAGCATTTTCCAAATGCTGAAAACTTACCACTACATTATCCCATGAGAAAATAAGACCATATGCTTCATCTGGCTTCATAGCATAGCGAATGCGCTGAAGAAAACCTTCTTGCAATCTATCGTTCAAATAGTCCTATTCGTAGTAATAATAAGTTGGAAAAAAAAAAAGACTCCTTTAGGTCATAAATCATAGTAATTTTGGTTAAGAAAGTAGAGGGAGGCAGCTAAACCAAATTTACAGGTAAACTAGAAATATCCATATTAACCAAATCCATTACCACATCAACTTTTAGTGCTCCATCTGCTCTAAAAGTCTCAAAGCCTTCACCATATTCAGCTCCAATTGCCTTGAAAAGCATGGAAAAGAAAATTTGGTGAAGAAAAACTCATACTTGAGAAGACATATTACTTAACTGTTAACACGACTAAATTCAATGTTCTAGCAAGAAACAAAAAACCAAACTTGGTTAGACGCACAAAATTGAGAAAGCAGACAAAGTAGGAAACTGAAACTTCAAAAAATAGAACAAAAAGATGATTAAAGGCAACACACTCTGTACCTCTTGCATGAAAAGTTTATTGGGTGTAAATGGCAACCAATTAGCAGAATCAAAATCTTCGTACCCAGAAGAACAACGGACCACCAGACGATTCATAATCAGGTCGAAACACTTAAATTTCCTCTAAAACATTAAAAAAAAAAACTATAATTCAGAATCAAAGCAAATAGACGAACACACACACACACACAAAAAAAAAGGACAAAATGCAGAAATTGCAGACCGAAAATTTGAGCTGGAAATGAGAAGAAGAAGCCTGAAGATGACAAGAGGGTGTAGATGGAATGATACGAGAAGAGCCTCTGAAACCTGCCCCGGTGCTGTACTTCATCATGATTAAGACAAGCTTAGGAATACAGAGAATGGGCACAAGAAGAAGACAATGATGCTTGATGCAGGTAGCTGCTTTACTTACGCAGCTCATTTTGGTTTGCGCGGTTCCGAGCTGCGGCCTAATCATGTGGACTCACGTGGTCGCCTGCTTTCTAGTCACGTGACCTATCACTGTTATCTAACCTCTATGGGATAAAGGAGAAATTGCCTTTCTCTTTGATCTTTTATTTTCGTGAAAAGTAGGGGTGACACTAGGTTACCTCGAATTAGGCTTTTGAAAATGGACATAATTTAAGTAAATTTTTTTAAATGTTTGTTAAAAAGTTTTTCATTTAAATTATGATAAGTATATTAATTATTTTATTAATCATCAATAATTTTAATTTAATAGTTATAATAATTAATAATATTATAATTATAATCAAATAATTAGTACATATATTATAATCTAAATAAAAAATTTTATAATAAAAATTTAAAGAATTTTACCCTTTGTAAAAATAGATTGAACTTCTAAAAAAATAGTTTAACTTATAAATATGCACTTGATTTGATTCATATATATTTTTTTAAGGTTTGATTGGGCTTATTAGTCTATATAAATTTATTAATAATTAATGAATATTTTTAAAAAAATATTAGGAGAAAAATTAAATTATATCAAATCAAAATTTAATATTATCAAACATAATGTAACAAATATATAAAGTTAGTTCAAACACAAATTAATAATAATATTTTAATTTTAACTTGCATTAGTTAAAAATTATAAAGTTCAAAATCTAAGTAAATCCAAATTCAATTCAAATTTGATTCAATCATAAAATAGATAAAAATATTACAGTAACACTTATAAATCAATTGTTTAGACAATTATAACATAAGACAAAATTAAGAGAATAAGAATGTATCAAAATTTTTCGTACACTTCGTAAATGTATATAATTTTTTTAAATATTATATAATTTAATATATAAAAACTATAGATTGACCTAATAAGTTAATAGACTAGGGGTCTAGTAGGCTAATAAACTAGGTTTTAAATAATTTGGCCAACTTATTTTGTAAAATAAGTCAAAAGTTTAACTTAAATATGTTCTATTTTACAAATATATTAGGTTAGGTTAAATTAGAAATAGGTCAAGCCATTAAAGATTTTTAGGCCAAGTGACCGACTCCCATCACTAGTGAGAAATACACTTCAACCTTGTGAAACTTGAATGATAAATCATACCTTCAAATTTTAAAATTGATAAAATTATTAATTTTGTGCTTAAAAATACAAGATATTAGTAAAATAGTCCACAAATTATGTAAAATTACAACTTCATTCTTCTTCCTAAATAATAGTTTGTAAATAGGAATAAAATTATTTATACAAAAAAATGAAATTATATGTACAAGTTATTATTTAAGAATAAAATTATAGTTTTATATAATTCAAATATCATTTTGCTAACACCTAGTAATTTTAAAAATGAAATTAATAATTTTATATTTAAAATTATGTGTGATAAAAATGAAAATAATAGTTAAATAGTTACTTCATAATGTCTTAAATTCAAATTTAGAACACGGGAAAAAAGTTTATAAAAATATTCAATATCACTGCAACATTAATAATATCAAAAACTAATTATCAGTTTAGCCACAAATCACACTGCATGTTGTACGGGCGAGTATGCATCAAGATAAAATTGGTTAATAATTTTTTTTATTGGATCTCTTTTATCTAAACTAATACTAAACAATTCAATCCATTTTTACCGTGTTTGAATACTTCAATTCACTTTTAATCATAAATGTTGACCATTCGCTATTAGGAATGATTATTTCTATCAAAATTTTCCTTGAATTAACAATTAAAATTAAAAAATAATGCCAAACAGTAAATTTTTATCCTATTTATTTTAACATTAAAGAAGATGAAAGATAAAAACATACATAATATCGCAATAAAATAATACTACAAGAAATAATAAAGTTTAGACTAATATCAAAGTTCTTGCAAAAATCATATTTTTCAATAAAGCATTATTATTTTTAAAAAATTAATTAAATATTATCGATTAAATATAATTAACAGAGGATAAGAATTCCTTAAATTGTATCTATCCTTAGTCAATATTATTTTTAAAAAATATCATTAATTCCTAACCTATCGAATTATGTAAAGACACTCAATGTCTAATTTTCGGTTAAAAACAAAATAGAGGGTCAAATTCTTGTCGGCCCTCATATAGGGTATATGTTATTATGAGAAATGTCTTGCATATCTCTTCTCGTAAAAGGCAAAACGCACAATGAAATTTAATTTTAACCAAACATGATTTTAATAATAGGCATATTACATTTTATAATTGTTTGAGTCCAAATATTCTTGGAATTTAGATCATATAACCCATAATGTTATGAGGACTTCAAATTCACGTTTCGTGTTTTATAGAATTTTGCTTTTCACGTCTTGTAATAAAAAAAGTGCAACGTATGAGGTAATTTAGAATTAAAAATGTAATTTATCACTCAGTATAACTTAAACGAGTATAAATTGCATTATTTTTATTCCTTGTGCACGAATCAACAATTCTCACCTCAATAAGGAAGGGAAAAAAAAACTTTTACTTTTGGTTTGGTATACAACAGTTTTAGAATTTATTTTATTTTATTTTGATAGAAATAATTTCAATTCATTTTTAAATAAATTATTTTATTTAAAATATATTAAAATATATATAAAATTTAATTAAAAAGTAAATTTTAATGATATTATAGTAAATATAATATTAGAAAGTGAGCAAATCTTTTATATAAAATATTTTTAGGTCAAATAAAATGAATTTTAAAGAAATTCTTATTAAATTGGATAAATTTTATAATGACATAAAAATAATTAAAATAAAAATTATAAAAAAAATGAAATGAAAGAAAATATTTTTTCACTTAAAATAAAAAATTATTTTAAAATGAAATAAAATTTTGTTTTTAATTATGCCAAATAACAGGATAATACTATATTAGTATTGAAAATCTAATACTAATTTTATATAAATGCTATTAAGTGTACTATTATTTCATCTTAGTAATTTAATTTTCTCAAAAAATAACTGATTTTTTTGCCAAAAATAAATAATTTTTAATTATATTACATTATTGAGTTGAAATAATACACGTATTAATATTTGTATAAGAATAACACTGAATTTTCAATACTAATATAACTAAAAGCTTTTTCATAAAATTCATAGTATCCGTTCATAGACTACAAATTTAATTAGAATCAATTAAAAAAAATCTTCAATTTCATCGACTAAAGACTTATTAGCTGGTACTTAGACATCATCACATAAGACTTTATTGCTTAAAAAAGTAAACATGCCATTAACATATATTAAGCATAAAAATTAAAGGTTCTTAATGCATGTAGCGACATATGTTGATCATGAAAGCTATGAAACAAATAGAAATTAGGAATTCGTTACCAAAATATATATGAGTAGGAATTTGTATATCTGTGATGATAAATATATAAGACCTCTTTAATCAGACAAGTCATTTTGATATTTAAAAATATCCGATGTTGAAAAAATATTTTATTTATATTTGTTAATCTCACTTTTTAAAAAATGCTGAGGAGAAAAATAAAAATTCATCATCAAGATGTTTATAGAATATTCAACTTCCTATACACCTTTTTTTCTTTTTTAAATGTGAAGGGCTAGCATATATATATATACCTTCTTATTCTTATCAACATTTTTAATAGTGCATTTCAGATTTTTTCTTCCTCAAATTTAAACTCAAATTTAAGGCATTGTATATATATCAATTGACTTATTGCACCTACTATTAAAAAAATTTAACACCTACAACTTTCCATAATCTTCATAATACTACATCAGGGCCTACAGACCCCAATCTCATTTAAAATACAACTGTTTGTACTTCCCCCTTACCCCAAATACGAAAAAAGGAAAAAAAATCTCACTAATTGTACATCAAAAGTTCATATTATTTGACAGCATCTTAGTGGTGTAAGTAATGTTATTTTAAAAAATTTATTCTTTATCATGTTTACAATTCAAACCCAAAATCTCGTATGCATACATGAAGTAAATTATCAATTTTATCATTAAAAAAAAAATGTTCATACCATCCTTATCATACCAGTAAAGCATCCACTAAAACCATTAGCCACTTCGGACACGTTAGCTTGGAACCTACACACACATTGTAACAGGGAATTATAAGTACAGTCCTCATCACTTTCATGCATCAAACAGTTCAATAATATATCCTCAGCCAGATGAAGCTAGTTACACAATGCACACCAATCACTCAAGCAGTACATCCTTTACAATATCAGACACCAATCCAAACTTCTACACAACTAACAAGCAAATACAACAAAAGAGCAACAAAGAATGAGGAGAAATCATTAGGCTTCAAGTTCATGCTCTTCTCTTATGTGGCTTTGTCATGGGAAATGATATTTGAATGAATCCAAATTTCTTTCTTTGCCCCATGAACGGCTTTGGATTGCTTTCATCTCTCGCTGTTTTTGCAGGAACAGTCATGTCTTCTCTCAATGCACGCAGCATTTGGCTTAGAGCTACCTTCTGTCTCTGAGTATTCTCTTCCATATCCATTCTTGTAGCATACTCTTCAGGAGCTTGCTTTCGGCTAAGTACATCTCTCATTGAAACAGTTGGTCTTAAAACAGGCTTGGGATTGTTGCTCCTCAACCTGGTCACCTCTGGTAGTGGAGAATATTGGCAATTTCCAACTGCATTGAACTTGTTTTGCTTAATAGAGTTGTATGCTTGTTCCTTCAGATCATTGTCCGGAATCCATCTACGCAACAACTCCTCAACAGCATGTTGTTTTTTGTTCGCATTTTCAACCCTGCTCAAAGCATCTGTCAAGACTTGTTTGCTATGTAGAATTTCTTTTGTTGCCTCCTCCATCCGTCTCAAAATAGCCAGTTTAGAAACATTCGTTTCATCAATTTGGAACTTTGTATCTATTACCATTTTTGTGGCCGGTTCACTGGGTATCTGAGCTTTAGGGGTAAGAGGAGAGCACAATCCTACTGGGAAAGTCACTTTCTCAGGCATGCGTGCCTTTGGAGTTAGAGGAGAGCACAACGCTAGAGGAAAAGTCACTTGCTCAGGTTCCGGCAGGGCAAATCCTGATGATCTATCGAAGCCAGAGAGAGCCTTGAATTCAGCAAGAGCCATTGCCTCTGCCGCCCTTGCAGCTTCTTCCATCTTTTTAGCTGCAAACCACCTCATCTCAGCAGTCTTGATATTGAATCCATTCTCTTCGTTCAGAGGTAAGGGCCTTGAAACTTCAGATGTTCTTGTTTCAACCATTCTGTTGTCTTGTCCAGCCTCAGAACTTAAATTCCTTGTGGTAGTAACGTTTACCAAATTATCAACACTGGGACTTGTTTTTATAGGAGCTGCTGGTGGATTCAATCTTGTTTGTTCTTGGACCTTCTCATGAGCAGAGACAGCAGCAAACTTTGATGCCAGCTTCTCACGTGTCCTCTCGAGAAACATTTTCTCCTTCTTCATCTTCTTATTCAATGATTCAACAGAAGATTGAATTGTACCAAGATCATTTATGGTTTTGCCAAGATTCACTTTAGCTTGTTTTAACTCCATTAAGATCATATCAGGTGATGATGACAGGGAGCATGGGCTTGACCCTTGCAATATCTGTTCTTGGTTGTGCACAGTATTTCCATGATTTTCCTTATTCATCTCTTTGTTAACAGAAGCCCCAAGAGGTTCGTTTGGATGTACCTCAGGAGTTGCAAAACATTTCAATGCTTCTTTCTGCAGCTGCTGCTTTAATTCCTCCACGACCTTTTTGGTAGCTCCCAGCTCTTCAAGCACATCAAGTGTTTCAAGTTCTTTCACTATCAGATCCTTCTCCAATTTAGTTGCTTGTTCCTCGACTTTCTTTATGTCAAAATCTTCTATTCTGTTCTGCAAGCAATAATATTTGTCTATATTAGAACAGAAGGAAACAAACTAACACAGACAGGATATATATCAATCACAAAGAACTGTGCATTGTTAGATCGGACAAATGATGCATAGGCAGTATGAATAGGAGAAAATCACAAGGACTTTCAAGGACTAACGCAAATAGAATTATTCTCAGTAGTCATTGGGCCAATTGATGGATATTTCTTCAGTAATAATTCTAAAGAAATATGCAACATGCTGTTCAACCAATATCAGAATCTGACATAATAATTTTTGAAGGCATAGTTAATGTATGAAATTTTGAATCATCAGATAATCTTCACTACTCCCCAATCCCCAAGGTAATCCAGGAAATCCAGCAAGTCAGGAACAACTATCATAATTAAGTTGCAAATCACCGGAGCCGAAACTAAACCAGACAATTTTATCTTGAAAAGTTTTCATTTTTATTTTTATTTTTTTCCAATCATTGGCAAGGATGTGAAAAAAAAGGTATTTTACTACACCCCCTCATCACAACACCCTTCAACTTGCAGGCATGGCATAATTGTCATGTTTATAAGTGTGAAGGCTGTTATGAGGAAATATGAAATGCAAGTACTACCACCCAAAACAATTGAAATTCAGGAATCTCTCGTTTGTTCATAAACTAAGGATGATAATATTATACAAAAAAGCATCATAAAATGACATGAGTGAAGCAAGAAATGCATGCATTATTGAAGCCTAGCAAGGCCAAAAATGAAAAATGCAATTTTTGTGAACCGAAAAACTTACGAAAGCCTCTCCAAGCTTGTAAAGCGGTAACCATGGCCCGCTACCACCAAAACGGGTCACAGCCTCCTTAACCGACCCAAACGGCGGCGAAGTATCAATTTCAGCCCCCCAATTCACCCTCCTTATTCCCGGACACGGAGCTCCACCCGACCCATCTCTAGCATCGAGCTTTACGGTGCCCGTTTCGTGCCTCACTTCCCTTATGCCTGGTGTTCCGGGGACCCCGTCGGTAGCTCCCTCCTGGGTTTCCGCCATTGCCACAAGCGCGAACGCAGACGCGAAATTCAGAGAAGCATCCACTGCTAAAGCTCCTTAATAACTCGAGCTTGGACTTCAGAGACAGACTCATTCTGGAATTTAAGCAATACCAAGGATGATGGGGGCTATGATGATGATGTCGCGTGGACCGAGTCACGACTCGGTCGGAAAGATGGAGCGAAATCGGGGCGAGTCGGGGCCACAGCAGGAAGTAAAGTTGAGAGCAGAAAAGAAAGCAGAGAAAAGAGAAGGTGCAGAGAGAGCTGCTTTTCCCGCTAGTGATCGTGTGGGGTTGAGGATTACGATTTTACGGTGGACGTTAAATGCGGTTGGTTGGTGGAGGCGAAAGTGAAAGATGGTAGTTGGGGCTAATGAATTTTGGCCAATGATAAGAGGACATGGTGGCAGGTATGGGTGAGATTGAGCTTGTCATGTTTGCGTGAGGTTCCTGGAATTGGAGCGTGATTTGCGGTTTGGGAAAAGCGGTTTTTGGAGTTTGGAGTTATGATTGACAATTTGGCGGGGAAAGGTCCAGACTCCAAAGAGGGATGGAAACGACGACGTGTTGCACGCTTCTACAGTGTTTGGCAGCTTTGTCGTACATTGGGGAATTCGGGGTATTAGATCCGACGCAGCTTGTCAGTGGGCTGTGCGCGCACTAAAAGCAGCCGTCGAACACCCCAACATTTTGTAAACTTTTTTTTTGGTAAGGTTAATTGATAGCAGTTTTAAAATTATAGCGGAGTTTGATATTATTTTTAAATTATTTTTTATATGTTAAATTTAAATTCTGTATTTTGAAAATTTTGTGATGCTTTTAATTTAAATTTTATTTTATATATATTAAATAATTTATTACTTATTAAAAATCTTTAATTCAAATATTATTTGATATTTTTAAAAAATTTTGTACTGAATTTAAGATTCGAACATATTAATTTTTACATATTTTACATATAAAAATTTAGTAATTTAATGACTTTGTATTTTACTAGAAAAATAATTTATGACCCTGATTATTATTAGAAAGAAATAAGAATTTGGTTAAATTATATATGAACATGTATATTTTCTTTTGACAAATAAAGTGGTAGGAAGAAGGGATTCGCATAATTTGTACAATAGCAAGCTGAGATTGCTGGTAGAAATTCATTCAAAAGTAATTGCTAAACCCAACTAGGTTGAAATGCAACCCAATTTAGTAAATTATTTATATGTGTACTTTTATTCATTCTTATAATAAAAAAAAATTACCAAATTGAATTATTTATTATGTACAAGGTATAAATTTTTATTATGTTATTACTCATTTAAATGATTATAACTATTACCTGTCTTAGTGTAATTGGCTGAATCTCAACCTGTTGTAAATCGAAAGGTTTTAAGTTCAATTCTAGGTGTTACTATTGCGGAAGATTTATTTTAGTGCAAACTAAAACATGATTATATATGAAACAAAAGGATTTTTTTAATAAAAAAAAATAAAAGACTTGTGCAATCACAAACAACAGAAGCAGTTATACATGTAATTTGACTCTTTTTCAATCGTAAATTGCATTATTTTTTTTAATAAAAAGGGTTATAATCTACTTAACACAAATGTAAATTCCTGAATTAAAATTTTAGAGATAATAGAGAATAAAATTTTTAAGATAATATTAAATACTACAATTGCATAAATGATTATGAAATTTTTATTATGTTATTACTTGTTTACACGATTATATATACTAGCTATTGTTTATTTTAGTGGTAACAGTTTGAATTTTAAGACTTTTTAAATTTGAATGTCTTGAGTTCAATCATTAAAAATATTTTTATTGGGGGAATTTATTAGGTGAGACAAAAATGAATCAAAAGGATTTTTCAGTCAAAAAAAAGTGAAAAACTTGTGCAATCACAAACAAAGTAAGTAGTAATACATGAAATTTGACTCTCTTTTAACTTTATCTTACATTATTTTTATTTTAATAAAAGGCATCATAATCTATTTAACACAAATGCAGAATTTTGAATTTGAATTTCAGATATAATAAAAAATAATATTTTTAAGATAATATCAAGTATTACTATCTCACATTTAAATACTCACTGTATATCTTACATTTTATAAAATGTATTCGAGACAATTCGACGTGTATAACTTGTAATATTGCTCAAAAACTATTTTATTGTTAAAATTAATTTCATTGTCAATGGACAAAAGCCACTGGCAATTGCCTACACATGACACATCCACTCACATTTACGTGCACTTATCTAAAGAACAAAGGGTCCAATTAATACGTACAAATTCAAGCAATCCTAATCCTTTTTCAAACACATCTCTTTAATCAGGCTTGTTTTGTTTTGTTTTGTTTTTCTGGGGCATAATGAAAGCAAGTCTTCTAATCAGTTGGTTAATTAAATGAAAATCAAACGTTCTCATGAAAGAAATTAGATTTTGGAAGGTTAAGTGAACCAATATGATTAAAGATGATGACATGACATTATGGCATTAATGTTCGGTAATGTTATGTACCATAAGTTGTCATGATTGATTCATCTGGAAGGAAAGGAAAATTGCAGGCAATGTTGGAGGTTAGAACTGCCAAGAAGCCAACGGAGAGATATTAAGGACTCGTTTGGTTCGCAGCAATAACGTGGGAAACTGGACTTCCCAGGAAATAAACGACCCCAGAGTTGTTGGTTGCCCAAATGAGAGGAAAAACAACTTTCCGGGAACTTGTATTTCCCATAAAACGCAGGAGGTCACTTACCCACCCCCCCTCGGTAAGTTTTATTGGCTGCGTTTTCAACTAATTTATAGACAAGAATGACCCTGCTAAAATTACTTAATACCAATTTTGCCCTTGTAATTTGAATATAAGGATTTTCTTCTTCCTGTGTGCCTTTTTTGTGTTTGTCGAGCATCTCCCGTCGCCTCTCAACCCTAGCAGCCGTCTCCGGCAAAGGTAGTAGCGATTTCTGGTTCTCGAGCTTCTGCCATCTCCCCTAAACCCTAGCAACAGTTCCGGGCAACGGCACTAGCGATTCAAGATAAGCCTTGACGACATTGCTCGTTATATTTCCTCTTGTTGTGGAATTTGACAAAGAAGGGTGTGCTTATGGTTTAGCAAACTGGTATGTTTAATCCAACCATGACGGCAGAGCTTCTAAGAGGTTCTGGATATTAATAACGTTGTTGTTTGCGTGTTGACTACCTTGAAAAAGATGAATAGAGTTTGTTGCATTCAAATTTCTCAGAGTGGCTGACCATATTTTTATTGCTCTTCTGACTTATAACATTCTTGCATGTAATTTGCCTATGTCATACAGTTATGGCTCGCTTACCGTTGAGTAAAAGGAAGAAGATTGCTACTACATGTATTGCATTATACACACAGATGATGCTAATGATTTTGAAGGCTATTTCTGAATTCTTGTATCTTTTGGCCTTTTTGGACATTAGATTGCCTCAGCCTATGTCCTATATATTTGACAGCTGTGCTGAAGAAAGATATTATGCTAGGATTTTGAATCTCAGGCCAATGATTCAAGAAAGTGACTTAGCATGCTTGGACAACCTTAGGATGAATAGAGCCTGTTTTTCTAAGTTATGTGATATGCTTAGAGATGTCGGTAAGTTACAAGGAAATAGGAATACTAGTTTAGAGGAGATGGTTGCTTTATTTCTATTCACACTTTCTCATGACACAAAAAATCGAAGAACTCAATTGTACTTTAGGAGAAGTGGTGAGACAATATCTAGGCACTTCAATTCAGTTCTCCTCGCTGTCCTTAGATGCCATGATATTCTACTAAAGAAACCTGAGCCAGTGACTGAGAATTGCCAAGATGAGAGGTGGAAATGGTTTAAGGTAAGTTAGAATTTCTAGGAAGATTAGCTGAATGCGTAAATATTTATAAATATATACAGTATCTATTAACAAGTTATATATATACACACTGCAGAATTGCTTAGGTGCTTTGGATGGAACTCATATTAAGGTTCGTGTTGGGGATAAAGATAAAGCTAGATTCAGGAATAGAAAAGGAGAACTCACTACTAATGTGTTAGCTGCTTGCACGCGGGATTTGCAATTTATTTATATATTGCCTGGTTGGGAGGGGTCCGCACATGACAATAGAGTGCTTCGAGATGCACTTTCTAGAAAAAATGCTTTGCAAGTTCCACAAGGTAACACCATAGGTTCCTTGACATTGCTCAATCTGAACCAAGGAGCTTATTTGAGATGACAGTACCTAACACTTATGTTGGTTAATTATAGGCAACTACTATTTGTGTGATGCCGGATACATGAATTGTGAGGGTTTTCTAACACCATTTAGAGGCCAGAGATATCATCTGAGTGTGTGGAAGAGTGGTGCGCAACCTGTATCTGTTGAGGAATATTTTAATATGAAGCATTCGCAAGCAAGGAATGTTATCGAGAGGTGCTTTGGATTGTTAAAAATGAGATGGGGTATTCTAAGATGTACAACCTGGTACCCTAGGAAAACCGTGGGTAGAATTATCCTGGCTTGCGCATTGATGCATAATTTCATTCGAACATTCATGGGTGTGGATCCCATGGAGCCCTTGCTTGTGGATGGTGAGGAAGAAGACAATGGTGAACTTAATATTGGAATTATGGAATCTAGTGCTGCATGGACTACCTTCAGACATGATCTTGCCAATGAGATGTACAATGCATGGTTACATGACACCACGTCATTGAATAGGATTTAGCTAAAACTATGTAGCGTGCTTCACTTGTATTGCATTTATGGATTGGTAGATAATATACACTTTGTTCTTGTAATAATTTTATCTGAATTTGTAATAAGATGGGAGTAATGACTTCGCTTTTTATTGAACTGGTAGTATGACCATCCTAAATTGCTAAATCATGAGCAGAATGCCGCTCTAACGAATTCCTATGTTTCCTGTCTTTCCATCTTTCGTTCTTAACAGATGAGTCAACCAAAAGCTCAGAGAAATGCCAACCAAGGTGGTGAGGGTGCGAACCCATCTAGAGGATGCACAAGATGGGGAAGCGCTGAGGATCGTGCACTAATTGGTGCAATGATGGATCTTGTGGAGCTGGGTGGCTGGAAAACGGATAATGGCCAGTTCAAGAATGGAGCTTATAACAGGTTGGAACAACTTATGGATCAGAAGATTCCTGGGTGTGGTATGAAGGCTAAGCCACACATCGAGTCCCGTATCAAGTATTTGAGGAATCAATATAATGCTATTGCGGAGATGCTTGGTCCAGCTGCCAGCGGCTTTGGATGGAATGATGAAGAGAAGTACGTAACTTGCTCAAAGCCAGTGTGGGATGAATGGGTGAAGGTAATATTTTATATTATGCCTTTTCTTCTATGCACATAAGTGTAAATGTGTATAATTCTATTTATTGGTGACAGCTTTTAAAGTTTTACCTTCTCTCATTATGTTTTCCCTTCTTTTATGCTAGAGCCACAAAAATGCCGTGGGTTTAAGAAACAAGCCATTTCCATTTTTTGATGATTTAGCCAAAATATTTGGGAAGGATAGAGCCATTGGAGACGAGGCTGTAAATCCCCAAGATGCATTAGAGGGGATAGAAGACGAAGTAAGGGACAGAGAAGAAGAAGAGCAAGAAGAAAATGTTCCTGCCTTTTCCGCCGAGGACACTTACCCAGTCCCTCCATGTGCCCCAATGGGAACTTCTTCCTCAACCACCCCAGTAAACCGTAGGTCGAAGAAGGCAAAGATAGAAAATTCAGAAGTTCTGAGAGAATTCTCTTCTAGATTTGCACGAATGAGTGATGTGATGGAGGATGCAAGTAAACATATAGGCCGCTTGGCGTCTTGTTTCCAACATGAATCTGATTCTGCAGGGAGAAGGATGCAAGTGACAAGTGAGATTATGAAGATTGACGGGTTAACTCCTACCCAAGTTATGACTGCGGCAAGGAAGATTGCTCTCAACCCCCTAGAAGTTGATTTCTTTTTTAGCATTCCAGAGGAGTACAGATCTGCTTATGTGCATGGTTTGTTACTTCCAGATCAGTGAAGTTCTAGAAAAGTAATAGTCAATAGGAACCAAGTCACTGACTAAATTCATACTATGTTGTTGAACTTCTGTATGTGCACCTATTTTTTGGGCACTGACATCGGATCCTAATTAATGTATTAGATGATGTGACTGAATATAACAATACATTCCTTTTTTTTTCTCATGGCAATTCCATTGATACTCCTGTAGTTCAGCTCAGTCCTTTTCGTGCATCATCGAACACTACTGGTTGCATACTATATTGCATGTTACTGTTTTGCCCGAAAACAGTAACACACAAGAGGTTGCTCAGCCCTGCGTCTGAGTGGTTGTGCATGTCACTTGACGAGTCCCTCCCAAGATGAAAAGCAAGGAAAATACAGTCTGGGCGATGTTGCTGTTTTGGACGAAAACAGTAACATCGCCTAGACTGATGGGTATTGAGTCCTGGAGGTTATGATGGGCTGGAGGGCGGGTGCGGTTGGTCATTGACGTCGCTTGACAAGTTCCTCTCCTCAGTGTGTCCAAGAAACGTGTTCGTGTGGGATGTTGCTGTTTTGGGATAAAACAGCAACATCGCCCTGACTGCTGGGCAATGCTCCCTGGAGGTCAAGGTTGGCTGGGGGGCGGGTCTAGGTTGTCATTCACGGCGCTTGACAAGTTCCTCTCCTCAGTGTGTCCAAGAAACGTGTTCGTGTGGGATGTTGCTGTTTTGGGATAAAACAGCAACATCGCCCTGGCTGCTGGGCAATGCTCCCTGGAGGTCAAGGTTGGCTGGGGGGCGGGTCTAGGTGGTCATTCACGTCGCTTGACAAGTTCCTCTCCTCAGTGTGTCCAAGAAACGTGTTCGTGTGGGATGTTGCTGTTTTGGGATAAAACAGCAACATCGCCCTGGCTGCTGGGCATTGCTCCCTGGAGGTCAAGGTTGGCTGGGGGGCGGGTCTAGGTGGTCAATAACGTCGCTTGACAAGTTCCTCTCCTCAGTGTGTCCAAGAAACGTGTTCATGTGGGATGTTGCTGTTTTTGGATAAAACAGCAACATTGCCCTGGCTGCTGGGCAATGCTCCCTGGAGGTCAAGGTTGGCTGGGGGGCGGGTCTAGGTGGTCATTCACGTCGCTTGACAAGTTCCTCTCCTCAGTGTGTCCAAGAAACGTGTTCGTGTGGGATGTTGTTGTTTTGGGATAAAACAGCAACATCGCCCTGGCTGCTGGGCAATGCTCCCTGGAGGTCAAGGTTGGCTGGGGGGCGGGTCTAGGTTGTCATTCACGGCGCTTGACAAGTTCCTCTCCTCAGTGTGTCCAAGAAACGTGTTCGTGTGGGATGTTGCTGTTTTGGGATAAAACAGCAACATCGCCCTGGCTGCTGGGCAATGCTCCCTGGAGGTCAAGGTTGGCTGGGGGGCGGGTCTAGGTTGTCATTCACGGCGCTTGACAAGTTCCTCTCCTCAGTGTGTCCAAGAAACGTGTTCGTGTGGGATGTTGCTGTTTTGGGATAAAACAGCAACATCGCCCTGGCTGCTGGGCATTGCTCCCTGGAGGTCAAGGTTGGCTGGGGGGCGGGTCTAGGTGGTCATTCACGTCGCTTGACAAGTTCCTCTCCTCAGTGTGTCCAAGAAACGTGTTCGTGTGGGATGTTGCTGTTTTGGGATAAAATAGCAACATCGCCCTGGCTGCTGGGCATTGCTCCCTGGAGGTCAAGGTTGGCTGGGGGGCGGGTCTAGGTGGTCATTCACGTCGCTTGACAAGTTCCTCTCCTCAGTGTGTCCAAGAAACGTGTTCTTGTGGGATGTTGCTGTTTTTGGATAAAACAGCAACATCGCCCTGGCTGCTGGGCAATGCTCCCTGGTGGCTGTGTCCACCCGATTGTCCTTCATTCATACAAACATTGGTGGTAGGTTTGGATAATAGTATCGCACAACTGGATGGGTGTGGTATCCGTTAAAAAATAGTAGCATGAACACGTGTGCGAGTAATTCACATGGCAACCTGATGTCTGGGTGCTATCAAAAACTGGATATAAGATTAATCTGTACAGAAGAATTACATTTACAATTGAGTTATACATACACTTGAATTTTAAATATTAAGACTTTGGGATAAAACATGAATTTAGTTTTACATATGTGCATAATAACCAACTTTGTTGTTATATATGTGCATGTTAAACAACTTCAGCTGGGAAGAGTGAAATCCTGGAAGAATTTATTAACTAAGTTTGCTCTGTATTGTCTCACTTCTTCCAAGGGAAATTGTTCCTGAAACTCTTTGTTGTTGAATACATTCTCTATATGGAAGCACACGATTATCCCGCAGTCTTGCCTGGAAAATAGTAACGAGTTAGTTTGGTACCCACTAGCCATGTTAACATTCGGTAAGAAAGGACCTTGCTACTTACGATGCTTCTTCCTGTTGAGGTGACCGTTCGTATGATATTATATCAAACGGTGGACCTGAGGTGGCTCGCCCTACCCTCTTATCCATTCCACCCCGTGAGAGGATTTCATTCATCCTTTTCTCGTAGTAGTCCTTCTGTTGTTATCAAACCATCAAAAATGAAAGGTTAACACTCCATGCAACTGTCTACAATGATGTTACTGTGTCTGATGGAGAGAGTGAAGTCAATAAAATAACAATGTAGTTAGTCTCCCTCACCACCATCGTGGCATCACGAAAATACGGATCCGGTGTCCCCTCTCTTCTCGGCCGCATCGAGTTATAGTGCGTCCACCTGCGCGCTTTATTATCCAGGACGAGAAGAGTGAAGTGGTTGGGGTTGCTGAAGTCATTGACGCCCGTGGAGTTCAGTGGGAAGATAACAATATCGGCAGCCATTGCCTCCTCCATGTGTGCATCGAATTTGTATTGCCTGGCTTCCTGGAGATACTTGAGGTCGCTGACAATGTAAGACTGTCAACATAGTTTTAACCCACGTCAGAATCAATGATACCTTCTGTGATTCGTATAAGCGAGATGGATTCAGAATCTTACCCAGCAACAGCTGTCGAAGGCAAACACCTTCCTTTCACTGTTCCTGGAAGCCAGGCTCAGAGTGTAGGCATGGGCATCTATGATCTGCATTGAGTGTTTAGGAAAGAAACAGTAACAGGCACAGAGGTGTGATTAATGACAAAACAACAATGCATGAACAACGACCAGATGATACATACGTTGTTCGTGATTGATTCCTCCTTCATAACTCCCACCAAATCCTCGAATGTGATGAACAAATCCTGCTGGGGGATTGACCAGACAAAAATACTGCATGTGGTGATTGGGCAAGGGGATTAGATGAGGCGACAGATAAAACTTCCTAGTAAATGCAAAGCATCCACAACAAAATAGAACATGACTTACTGTGGATCGCCTGCCAGTTTTATTCGCATCATCTTACTCCTGACATCCTTGGTCAGGTATTTTGAAGTTGGGAACTTTGGACTGTGGGGTGGCTTCTGAGACTGCTTTTTAATGTTTTTTTCTACGGGTGTTTCATCCTCGATTACAATGGGGGCCTCTTGGGTCTGCCCGTAGGTATACTCAGTGGTTGTTAGCTCCTCTGCGGTTGTTATCTGCTGACGCGCGTATGCTTGTCTCGTACGTTTTTTCAAAGGACCCGAGTACGTGAACTCCTCGTCCCGCTTTATTTTTCTTGGTTTTTTCTTGATGTTCGCTATCATTGATCGCGGTTTTGCCTCGCATGTAACTTGCGCTTCAGCTCTGGTGGTTTCTACCTCAGCTTGTTTAACCACCTGCACAATCTGTTCTGATAGCTGTGCATTGAGCTGTTTATTAACCATTTCCAAAGTAAGGTTGACCGCCCTGAGGTTTTCTGCCTCACTTGTTGCTGTGGACAGTTCCTCCTGTAGCAGTGCGTTATCGTTTTGGAGTTTCGATATTGTCCCGGCGTTCTCTTCTTTCTGTTGTTCTAACCAATGAAGTTTCTCAGTGAGGGACGTCAACTCATCCTTCAGTCTGAGTAACTCTGTGTTTGCACTGGTGAGTTGATCCCTAAGCCGCAGAACTTCATCGTTGTCATGTTGCTGTTGATCCTTCTGGGACAGCGCAATATCGGCGAATTGGTCCAGCTTTGTTGGCCGGGGTTGGATCACGTACTGGGCCGATGCTGTCTCATCATCGGCCTCCGAGTCCTTCGACTGGGAGGGTGTGTCGCGCGACTTTGTTTTGTCAGCGAATTCAATCAACCGCAGATTTGTCTCATCTGTGTACAGGAGATCGTACTCATGTGCAGTCGGCTCAATCTCCCTGTTTACGACCTGAAGCATAACAAACATACAACTGTTAGTGTGGGAATTCTGCATGTTACTGTTTTTAGAGAAAACAGAAACATGTTGCATTGTGACTGTCTGCATGCTTGTGTCTGTTATGAAACAGCAACACCACGCATAAAGCAAAGAAAACTGCTGCAATGGGTATCAATACAGTAACATGCTATCCTGCACTGACATGTATCGGGCCTCGTAATAAGTTGTTTTTTTCATACTGTTACCTGAAGCTGGCTGATCAGTTGGTCCCTCAGTTGGCGTGAGAGGAGCTTCAGGTCCCATTTGAGGCACCTTGGGACTCTTTCGATGTGGTGCCCGCCCAGCACGTTGGTAATCTCACACAGCCAATACTGCGGACAATAAAACAGCAACATGAGCCAAGCCTTGCGACAAACATACAGCAGAGATGAAGACTGCTCGAATAACTGCCTGGTGAGATCACATTAATAACAGAGACGCCATAAAACTTGGGGAAACCACTTAGAGACAAAGGGGGCTCATGTTACTGTTTTAGCCTGAAACAGCAACATGAGCCAAGACTTGAGACAAACATACAACAGCGATGAAGAACTCACGAATAACTGCCTGGTGAGATCACATTAATAACAGAGACGCCATAAAACTTGAGTAAACCACTCAGACACAAAGGGGGCTCATGTTACTGTTTTAGTCTGAAACAGTAACATGAGCCAAGACTTGCGACAAACGTACAACAGCGATGAAGAACTCACGAATAACTGCCTGGTGAGATCACATTAATAACAGAGACGCCATAAAACTTGAGTAAACCACTCAGAGACAAAGAGGGCTCATGTTACTGTTTTAGTCTGAAACAGCAACATGAGCCAAGACTTGCGACAAACGTACAACAGCGATGAAGAACTCACGAATAACTGCCTGGTGAGATCACATTAATAACAGAGACGCCATAAAACTTGAGTAAACCACTCAGAGACAAAGAGGGCTCATATTACTGTTTTAGTCTGAAACAGCAACATGAGCCAAGACTTGAGACAAACATACAACAGCGATCAAGAACTCACGAATAACTGCCTGGTGAGATCACATTAATAACAGAGACGCCATAAAACTTGGGGAAACCACTCAGACACAAAGGGGGCTCATGTTACTGTTTTAGCCTGAAACAGCAACATGAGCCAAGACTTGCGACAAACGTACAACAGCGATGAAGAACTCACGAATAACTGCCTGGTGAGATCACATTAATAACAGAGACGCCATAAAACTTGAGTAAACCACTCAGAGACAAAGAGGGCTCATGTTACTGTTTTAGTCTGAAACAGCAACATGAGCCAAGACTTGCGACAAACGTACAACAGCGATCAAGAACTCACGAATAACTGCCTGGTGAGATCACATTAATAACAGAGACGCCATAAAACTTGGGGAAACCACTCAGACACAAAGGGGGCTCATGTTACTGTTTTAGCCTGAAACAGCAACATGAGCCAAGACTTGCGACAAACATACAACAGCGATGAAGAACTCACGAATAATTGCCTGGTGAGATCACATTAATAACAGAGACGCCATAAAACTTGAGTAAACCACTCAGAGACAAAGAGGGCTCATGTTACTGTTTTAGTCTGAAACAGCAACATGAGCCAAGACTTGAGACAAACATACAACAGCGATCAAGAACTCACGAATAACTGCCTGGTGAGATCACATTAATAACAGAGACGCCATAAAACTTGGGGAAACCACTCAGACACAAAGGGGGCTCATGTTACTGTTTTAGTCTGAAACAGCAACATGAGCCAAGACTTGCGATAAACGTACAACAGCGATGAAGAACTCACGAATAACTGCCTGGTGAGATCACATTAATAACAGAGACGCCATAAAACTTGAGTAAACCACTCAGACACAAAGGGGGCTCATGTTACTGTTTTAGTCTGAAACAGCAACATGAGCCAAGACTTGCGACAAACGTACAACAGCGATGAAGAACTCACGAATAACTGCCTGGTGAGATCACATTAATAACAGAGACGCCATAAAACTTGAGTAAACCACCCAGAGACAAAGAGGGCTCATGTTACTGTTTTAGTCTGAAACAGCAACATGAGCCAAGACTTGCGACAAACGTACAACAGCGATGAAGAACTCACGAATAACTGCCTGGTGAGATCACATTAATAACAGAGACGCCATAAAACTTGAGTAAACCACTCAGAGACAAAGAGGGCTCATGTTACTGTTTTAGTCTGAAACAGCAACATGAGCCAAGACTTGAGACAAACATACAACAGCGATCAAGAACTCACGAATAACTGCCTGGTGAGATCACATTAATAACAAAGACGCCATAAAACTTGGGGAAACCACTCAGACACAAAGGGGGCTCATGTTACTGTTTTAGCCTGAAACAGCAACATGAGCCAAGACTTGCGACAAACATACAACAGCGATGAAGAACTCACGAATAACTGCCTGGTGAGATCACATTAATAACAGAGACGCCATAAAACTTGAGTAAACCACTCAGAGACAAAGAGGGCTCATGTTACTGTTTTAGTCTGAAACAGCAACATGAGCCAAGACTTGCGACAAACGTACAACAAGGAGACAGGAACATTCATTCAAATGAATGGATATGAATGAAGAAAATGTAAAGGATTCGGACACCAAGTAAAGATCAGTTTTGACATCTTTGACTTACTGGCAATAGCATGACACACCCGGTTACATTGGGGGTGCTGTCCTTTTTGAGAGAATTCATGAGTTGGTCGTGAATGTGTTGTGACCACCCATATTGTGCTATTTCGTCCACATCCTCCACGTATTTGATATACGACCAACCCATTGTGTGGGCCCTGTTGGGTACGAAGAGGGTGACAAGAAGCATCAACGTCATGAGGCGGGAGACATCCTGCACATCAGTCTCCGATGTTCCCCGCACTGCTCTTTGGAGAGCTTTGAATATGATTGGTTTGCTCAGACGTGATTTGCCACGGAAACATCTAACATCAAAGTCTGACAAGGTCCTCTTGCCAGAGGTTGTCTGGATGGGCTGGTCTCCATCTCTTATTCCAAAGATCAGCTTCACTGATGCTGGTGTTATTCTGAGATGATCGCCCCCGATGTTGAAATAATTATTCTTGTCTGAGAAGGTAGCAATTATGGACTGAATTTCAACATCGCTCTTACGACAGATGCTGCGATCCAGTTCCTTTGTTATTATTGCGTTTATCAGGACCCAGAATGGGTTGTGTCGTAGCACCGTCGTGTGCCTGTCATCCAACTGAAGCTGATCAACCTGCCTAATGCAGGCCAAGAGATTGGACCTATACTGCTGGAATTTCTGGGTTTCTTCATCAGAAAAGTCTCCTTGTAAGAGTGCTTTAGCGCCTTTCTGCTCGGGTAAACGTCAAATCAAGAGTTAGATCAAGCATAAATAGTCACAACCAGGTATGATCACTAATGCAACATCCAATTCTTCCTAGTGGTGTTACTGTTTCAGCAAGAAAAAGTAACATCAGATAAAAAATGAGACATACACGTTTAACAAAACTCGTGGGTAAGTGCCACTCTGTGAGGTATGAATAACAATGCAACATCGTCGCAGTGGGGTGTTACTGTTTCACCCAGAAACAGTAACATGAGCCTATAACCGTAGTATAACTGTCTTACGGATATTATGTGGAGTGACAGTAACATGCAACAAAATACATGGCATGTTGTGGTCCTACTAACTGCTAGGGTTTCACTTCAACTCACGTAGGAACACAAGTCCAAGCAAGCAACTCCACATTTTCGTTGCACTTATAACTGAAGTATGATGGCTGTATTAGAGTCAATCATAAAGAGGAGGTGGGTTTACCTGTGGACGACCCATTTGTTCTGAGTTGCTGTTTGATCTTGGTTTCAGCGTCCGATGTGGATAAATGAGGTTATCCGGTTGTTCAGAGTCGTTTGGTACCTTCTCTTGGTGTATTCGGCGATGATAACCACGGTGTCTTCCTGCGTCTTGAGATCACTGGTTCTGGTGAGCTTTGAGATGGAATGCGAAGTGTTGTTACTGTTACTGTTTCGGCCATTTTGTCCCCGCCGAAACGCCCTTCGCGTGCGTTGTTTCGTATTCAGGCCATTGCGTTTTGTCGCTTCGATGTCGTGTCCTTTCATTTTTCCGCCTCGAAGAACAGTGTTTCCACATAAAAAACAACTCAATCAATTAATATCTGTTAATGTTTATTTTGGAGGCTGTTTTCGTCATTTCATTGTTATATCGTAGGAAATACAAAGTTGAACCAAACAAAAACGTAGGAAATTCTTCTGCGGGAAATGGAACTTGCTCCCTGTCAACCAAACAAAAAATTCAGATATCCCAGGAAGTTCATACGGGAAATCAACTTCCTGTGAAGTTCCATTTCCCATGGGAACTTACTTCCCGTATGAACCAAACGAGTCCTAAATAGGTAAGATTCCTGATTAGTAATTTTGAAGATGGCCCTCAAATTCTTTTCTAATATTTCCTTTTCCATTTAAAGTGCTTTCCCATTAATAATAGTGAAGGTTTTGATGGAGATGTCTTTAAAATGAGAATAATTCTTTTCTAATATAAGATTGATTTGTGCCCATTAACAATAGTTGAAAAAATGTAGGTACTCTAGCCCAAAGGGCCAATCCTATAAGATTATATAAAATCAAGTATTAAATTGTATCTAAAAAATGGATAAAAAATATATTAAAGTTTAAAAAGATTAGAGATTCAATTTATATCAATCTAAAAGACCGGTCTAAAAGTGGCTAAAGTATCATAGATATAAATTGTTACAAAGGTATGAACAAATAAAATCTTATACTGATTTAAAGTTATTTAATAGTCATTCAATTTAGAATAAGAATCGCTTTGACCAGTAAGACTAAGATCTATCTCTCCATCTATTGAGAATTCTCATTCAATTTTGGACAAGAATTGCTTTGACTATTGAAAGTAAAGATCTTTCTCTCCACCTATTGAGAATTCTCTTAAGTATATTTAAATAGATTAAAACGAAGGCCTAACTCTCATAATATAGGAGTACTAGATATGTCACACCTTAATCTTCTTAACATGAGTCCTTTAAGTTAAAATAAGTAAGGGAGATTATGATGAATCTTCTACTACCTCTTTATTTAGAGATACTATAACTACTTGTAGTCTCCACAAAATTATCCATATATCTACTTCTACTATTACATATATTGTTATGCTACCTACCTTCAATTTAAACTAACAAATTGCCAGCACATAATGTTCCAAATTATGTATTACACATTTTCCACATCCTCATTTTTTGACAATCACCTATAAATACCGTGCCTTCACCTAAGAAGGGTTAGACATCACTTTCATTTGTTATGCTAAAGTATTTTACATAGAGTACTCGTTTTCTTTGCCCTTAAATCATTTTAAAAAATTCATACTTGCATTCACACTTCCACTTTTAAAATTCAAATTTTCTTTCCTTAAATAAAGTTTAATACACTCTTCTTTCTGGATTTTAAAAAATTGCCAAGGAAGGTTTTTTTTTTCCTGTTTAAGATTTGATTAGATATGAATTGTTGGAAATTTTTTTCTACTAATTTACCTTTTTTTATATTTAGGCTCAATTTCTCTTTAATCATGCACATTAAGATATGCCCACAAGTTCCATAATTGTGATTTGAAACCTTACCGACTCTTAAAATTAGTATAAAATATTGCATTTATAAAGTCATTGGTAAATGATAGGCAAACCTTATCATGAGTTTTGTAACTACCACATGTGTCGCTTTACATAAAGTGAATTGCAGGGGAATGATATTCTTTTGACTACTCAACACAACTTTACATAAAAATGCTCGTTTCAAATCATTAAAAAAATTATATTCAATTTATTTAGGATCGACTTAATATATATAATTATCTGTGAATATAATTTAAATAAATTGAGTTTTATTTCTCTTTTATGTTTCTAATTAATCTGGGGGTAAAATTTGTCGCTAACTTAAGTTTTGACGTGTTGGGATTTGGTAAGCTTTTTATATTGTGTTTTGACAGGCGAGAGCAGAAGAAAATAAGAAAAAAAAGCAATGAAAGGTATTATTTTTATTTAGAAGTTTTAATTAGAGAAAAGTGAAAAAATTGAAATTTTATGATTAATTCTTTAAATTCCTCCGAAATTTATTACTACTAACAATCAAGTATTTTTTCAATTTAAAAAAATATTAGATGATATCTCAAACATTCAAATTAAAAAATAAAATATCATGACTTAGTCATTCTTTTTCATTCATTTAATCTCATTATCTTTCCTTCATTTTTTTTTTTATCTTAACTTTCAAACATACCACTTTCACTTTGGTTGTAGTCCTTTGGTCCAATAAGCAGGGTATTTATCAAGCACTTGACAAAGAAAGTGAATTAAAAGAAACCATCCTCGATTATTGTAAAATTTTAATTGAATAAGAATACTTTGAGATTTTAATTGTTGTGCATTTTTATTTATTATTTTTTATGAGGTATAAACAAATGACAAAAATGAGTTTAAATTGAATTTATTTATATTATTAATAAATAAGAAAATACCATATTACAGAAAATTAAAAGTAGTTAATAAAAATTTACAAATTTTCTAATAATGTGACAATATAAATAAACGAAAATATAAATAAAACTTACTTACACAATCCAAAAGGGATGTCCATTTCTCCCGGAGTCAAGGCTGTAATTGTGGCAAACGTGAGTGAATGAAAAGGCTTTGGAAAAAGTTTAAAATTGGCTTTGTCGTGGGCCAGCCAATGGGACAGGTTGAAGTCATAAATTCCTAAATTATCGTAGGACCACATATATATATATATATATATATATATATTACCTTGATCTCCCCTTCAATTATTTTTTTGAAAGAGTATCCGGTTCATTGGTATATTATTAGATATAAAAAATATGAAATATTTTCTTTAAGGTAAATGAAATTTATATTTTTTTAATATTAAAAATTTAAGAATCGCCCACTTAAATTTTTTAAAATTTAAAATTAATATTTCTCATTTATTTAATTAATTATTTTTATTAAATTATATTATTTTTACATAAAATTTTAAATAAGAATTATAATATCATAAAATATTAATTTATTTATTATTTTTTGCATATAATTTCATATTTTATTTACAAGTATTTAATTAAATTTTTTTATATATAATTAACTTCTATTAATTATAAATTATAAAAATTATATGTGAAAAAATAATAATAAAATTTATTATACTATGATATTATGATTCTTGTTTAAAAATTTCATGAAAAAATTTGATAATTCAATAAAATAATTAGTTAAGTGGATTATGGATGTTAATTATAAATTTTATAAAATTTAAAAATGTAATTTTCAAATTTTTATAATTGAAGGAAATAAAATCTAACCATTCTAAAATTGTAAGAGATAATTTACATTTTTTTCAAAATTATATATTTATTTGTTCTAAATTAAAAGAAATTACCCAGTAAAAAGTCGAGGAGACACAAATCTCATTTTCCCTTGTTTGTTTAGTATCACTACGTGTCTCCTAAAGGAGTAGTCTCAACTATTTTTATTTTTAATATATATTTTATATGTTCAGATCTGACCCTAGTTTAAAAGGAGATGAGAGTTCAATTCCGCTTTAAGTTTGGTTTTAATATATTGAGAGGTTAAATTTGATTTAACACAAACGTAAAATATTTTATATTATTATTGAATGATTAAAAAAGATATGTTATTTAAAAAATAATAATAATTAAAAAATATTTATAATAATAAAAAATTTAATAATATTTATTGATATAATAAAATATGAATGAGTGATAATATAAGATTAATTTATTAATTAAATTAAAATCCATATATTAATAAACTAAAAGAATTTAAATTTAATTCACTTTCAATATAAATTAACATTATATTATTACTCACTTATGTATTATAATATTAATACAAAATTATTAAAACTTTTTTACTGTAATTAAAAATTCTTAATTACTTATACTCTTTTAAAATTGTGTATTTTTATTAATTGATATTATAAAATATTTAATATTAATAATAAATTAAATTTTAATTCATATTAGAAACATACATATTTGTATTATATATTTATATTTATGTATATATTATAATAATATAAAAGAAAAATCATTATATATATTAGTTCTTAATAGTTAATATGTTATGTAATGCGCGTAAAGTACATAAAACAGGGTTGAGTTGAGGCAATCTGACTCAATATTTGTACGAAGTCTAATCATTTATGAAATAGAAATAGATAAAATAAAAATATTTGATTTAAATAGTATTTAATTTTTTCAAAGTTATATATATATATATATATATATTTTAACATTTCGATTTTGATATCAAACTCTAACTCTTGTGTATGTTAGTGCAATAATTTAGTCAATTCCACTGCCACCAAAGAAAAAATAAAATAGAACCTAAATTTTAATCCCGAATCAATCTTGATACTTAATTTATGTGTGTGAATTTAACAATAAATGGTTTTATATTACTCGAAAATATTGTGTCGAATCGGCGCCAAAATAAGTAAGAATGAGCGGCTGCAATTATCGTACTGTTTTGAACTTAAAAGCGGTAAAGAAATAACTTAAAAATAAAAGAAAAAGTAAGGAAAATTAATATTAAATGGCTTAACGATTTTCTTTTTTGGAACATTATGTCGGGCTATTTGTCATTTTTCTTTTATAATTTAGTCGCTCCTTTTTTTGGGGTCACTTTATAGTATTCCATTCCACGTGTCAAGCTAGCCAATCAAGCAACTCTAATATTTTTTATTTGTTTCTCAAGAATTTTGGCTCGTCAAAAGCACTTTTTTTTTTTTTTTTCATTCTTTATTCTTTTGTTGCCTCTCACCTCTTCCTTCCTTTCTACCTCATCTTTCAAATTTCGTTCTGCTTCTTCTTCTTAGGTTTCGACGTTTCCCCCTCCAAATTGTTCTCGAACTCCCATGTTCCATCACCCTTTCTTCTTCTTATCTCTAACTCTCGATACTTCTTCCCCAACTCACTCTACACTGTATGTTCCTTACCATTAATGGTAGATCTTCATTAAAATTTCCAAAGGTTCAACAAATTTGGAACCAAATAATTTAAATAAAAATATTAAAATTTTTTTTTCACATAATTATATATTATTAATATACAATTCTAAAAATTTTAAGGAGCCAGATTCCTTTAGTCCTTCGAAGCCCCGCACACTTCCCCACTTCCTTCTCTGTTTTACGGGGCAAGCATGTAGGGAGTAGAGCTTTATGAGTCTAGCAAAATCATTATATTTTTGCTTCGTCAAATTCCTCACACTCACTTTATGTTTGGCACAGCTGATTGTCTTCGCTCTGATTTTCCTTTTTTAGTTTATGAATTTTTCTATTTCTGTCCTTTCCTTATGTGAAGGTCAAAACAAGTTCATCTGCTTTCTTCATTTTATTTTTATATTATTGTGTTGAAAAAATTTATATACATGCAAAAATTAATATTGTTAATGTTGTGTTAGATTTTATTAGGGATGGTTGCACATGGTGAAGAAAAATCGCCAAGGACAATGATTTACAAGAAAATCTTCATGAAGGATATCATTGAAGATCCCCTGATACCTAAGTTAGTTTGAGATTTTAGAGAGAGAAATAAATAAATAAAAATAATAATAGTAAGAATGTGATAAGATAGTTTATAAGAAAGTGTTTCTAATCTTTTTTATAAGAGTTATTCAAAAGATTCTCAAATAAGATAAACTAATCATTGTATGATGAAAGAATATTCTAAGTTCTTTTACCTATTAGTTTAGAAATATTGGTCTTAACCGTCTAATTAGGTTGATTTTCATGAATTAATGACTAAATGATTACCTCATGCACTTCAGCATTTTTAATAAATAAATGATTCGTTTTTAAGTTAATCTTGATAAGTTATTCATTAATGGACTAACTAGTGATTTACTAGTTTGTCATAATATCTTAGTTTATGATCTTCTTTTGACAATCAATGTTGGCTTAATAACATTATATTTATCAAATGCATCTTGTGATGCTTTGAGAGATTAAGTATAGACTTGTGTTTGTACATGAACGTTGTGTTACTCACATCTTTATTCTTTTTTTACCGCTTTCTCCATATCTCTAATTAGTTCTTAGTAAATGCTAGGTTGTACTTCTATAATATGTTTAGTAAGATGGGATGAAATGAAAAAAATTTATTTGATAAGTAATATAAAATGAGAAAATTTATTTCAAAATAGTCATCATATCAAATGATGGAATTTCTATTTCACAATAAAAATGATGAAATGAAAATTCCATTATTTTTCAAATAATTTTTTTTAAATTCTTATCCCTTACATTTTTCATATATTTTAGCATTATCCTTTATTAAAAATATTAAAAATAACATTTATTTTTTTAATATTATAGTATTAAAAATTTTATTAATTATATTTTTAATGATAAAAATTAAAATAAAATATTTTTGTGTTCATTATAAAAATTGCTTAATATAAAATTTTTAATAAATTAATTTTTTTACTTTTTTACTATATACATTTTGTGTTAATTATAATTTTAATAATTAAATTTAAAATATGGTATTCTTAATTATCGATCATATCATATATTTTTTATTTAATATATATATTATTTTACTACTTAATATATGTGTTCAATTGCAAATTATTTATATGTTTATATATAAATAAACAAAAAATAATAATGTGATGGATTATTAAAATATAATTTTAATCCTATATTTTCTTTTTATTTTTAAGGGTGATTTTGTATTTGACATATGCCTTTCTATTCCTTTAATATTTGTTATACTAAATATTATTATGAAATAGAATGTTCAATTCTAAATTATATTAAATATAATTATGAAATATTCATTCTATTCTATTATATCAAACACAACATTAGTTCTTATGACATTTTTACTCTTTTTAATTAAAATACATTACTTTCTTTGACTTATCATTTAAATATTAAATTCTAAACTACTATCTACCGAGAAATATTCACATAGACATTGTTCATCACGTTATTTTTAAGTATTAATTTCCAACTAATAATGTATGAGTTCATTTTATCCAGCATTCAATTATAAGTTAGCTTAACTTTCTCTCCTATTATACCATCATAATAAGTAATAAATAATTATTAATTTATTAATTATATTTAATTGATTATTGAATAAAATGGATTCATGCATTACTAATTAGCAACATTTGAATAATAATATTTAAACATGATGTAGTATACAGTGCTTATGTAATGATTTCTCTTAATTACTTTATATCATTTCCACTTTATCTATCTTCTTCCATTTATCTTTCACCTAATTATTTAATTTATTTTTACAGTTTCCTTTTTCACTTCCTCCTATCTTTTGGGGTAGACTATTTTCTTTTCCTTTTTTTTGATTTTGCTTAACATTAAGTTTATGAAGAGATATGTTTGTTCATGTATACTTTTCTAATTATTTGGTTTTTTCCATGTGCTAGTTGAGGTGCTGTCCCCTTGCTGCTAGTGCCAAAAATAATCATCTATGGAAGAGGATGCCGGTAATGAGAATTTCCATCACTACAAGAGTGTATGCCATTTAAGTTGGCATTTCTCACAAATTTTCCACAAATTTCTCATAGATAACTTCCTTTCCCATAAATTTGTAATGGATTAACAATCCATGGGAACATAGGGCATGAAAAACTCATTCCTATGATAATTTCGCATTAATTTCTCATAATAATTTCCCACGGTGATTTCCAATGACTTTCTTAGAGTAAATTCTCATAGATTTCACATGGAATTTCCCATGATAATATTATCTATTAATATAAAGTTTTTGAAACAAATTATAATTTGTAAAAATTCATCCATGGAAAATCTATGGGAAATCCATGAGAAATGTTTTGAATAAAAGAAAATCTAGCATGATGGTGAATGCATAGTAAAAATTTTCCTAGTACTATAACTGCTGAGATCCATGAGAAATTCATAATGTTAAAAAAATAAAATAAAATTGTAAATTCAAAATTCAATGATCATTCTTGGACAAAATTGATTAAATGTCTAATACTCTAAATTCACATTTCATTATAATAACATTCAAATCTAGATAACAATAAATCATACATAAAGTAAATATTAAATATAGATATTAAGTATTCATACAAAAATGATGTAATTAAAATAAAACTAATAAATATCTTTTTTATCATCATTTGTGTCATGGTAATGCTCACCCCCATATTGTTATTCCCTTCCTTGTTGCTGCATAGGATAGGTGGGATCATGGATAAGTAGTGAAAGGACTGGAAGAGGTAATGCCAAACTAATATGATCACATAAAAACTTTAGAATCAACTTATATTAATTTAATTGACTTTACCATTTAGCTTTAAGTGCAACAACTCTATTTTCCACTTTTTACTACCATGGTAGCTATGAATTTGAGCATGGCCTGCTACTACTCTTACCATGTATAGCATCACATACTTGGGATCCAAGGCCATAAATCCTACCCCTATTACTCCCTCTAACAATGTTTATCCAATTAGATAATTCAAATGTTAAATTGGCTTGTGAGGTAACAAGCTAAGATTTAATTCTCCTTTTTTGAAAATTATCTTTCAATACCAAATAACTTCAAATGTCAAACACTATCTTGTATGTCAATTGTTTAAATAACAAATGAAGAGGTAAATGGTTATATAATATATCTTACATAAATTTCTTTGCTCCTTTCATTAACCCAAGAGGTATCTCTCTTTTGGTGAATACGAGTAAATAACTTAAGTTTAAAAGAAGGTTTCCCAAGCTCTTTTTCTTATATACAAAGACATGACATTATTAGATAACAAAATATATTAACATGCTTTTAGATAGTAACACATTAAATGTTTCTTACCAATCGCCTTTTATGTTCAATAATTGGAATTGAACCTATAAAATGAAGTGATATTCCACTGCCACTAGCGGAGTTTGTTTTATTTTTAGTAAATTCCTTTTGAAAATCTTCACTATCTCAATACTTTATCATTGTCTTCCAAGATGCCTTTGATATCCAATCTAGCTTTATATGAGATTTTCTCACATCTCTTATCATATCCCTGAAATGGTTAACCCCTTTGTGCATGAAATCTTTTTTTATTATAGATTCATATTAGGGGTCCCACCTAAACTTTTCCTATAAAGCACATAAACTAGTAGTACATTAACTAATATGGTTATCTTAAGAAGTGAAACAAGATAGAATAACATATTAAAAATAACGTATAGGAGAGAACTAAAGGTAAATATCACCAAACAAGACAAGCATTGTTATTAGCAAACATGCATGGAAATAAATTTGCATAAAACAATAAAAAATGCAACTAATGGTGAATTTACATCTTACTATGAAAACCTACCCATATATGTATGTACATGCGAGCAAATAAATAGCATTGGTTAAGTAGATAACATATTTATAACCGAATTAAGAATGCAAATTGCAAACATCATGAATTAGTTGAAATAGACTAAAATTAATTCACATAAAGTTTGGGAATTACAAGTTCTCCTATAAGCCAAATCCATATGGTCAATCCATGTTATATCATTTCACATATTAATTATGCATAATTATTCTACTAGTTTTGGCTTGCAATTTCTATATGGTTTTTAGTTCTTTGAAGAAGTCAATTGAACAAAACTGATTAAATAAAACTATTTGGCTTAAGTTATGCTAATCTATAGTGCCTAAGTGCTACATGTGAGTGTCAATTCAATGCAAACAAAATATATATTCCCACACTATCAATGCACAGTATTACCATGCTAGCTCTCCCTTGTTATACATATAATAGAGCCTCACTTGAGTAATTTTTAACAAATAAAATATTAATTTTGGAAAGCATATTGACTATAGACAAACTTTATCAATGAATTAGTAGAAATTTAAACCTTAAAAGATAACTCACATTAAGAAAGAAATCCTAATGTTTTGATCTCAAAGTGGTTGTCTAACTAGGTAACCATTTTTTTTTTACTAAAAGCACTCTTGAAATTAGTTAGAAAATTCTTTTTCCATTTTTGGTTAGTTAAAACCTGGTTTATTGCTGCATAACTTTTACTTAGATTTATTTCATCTTTCTTTCTCTTTTTTTCTATCCATGTGTGTTTATTTTTGGTTCATTGAGATTTGATGCATTTACTAAAAAAGAAATTACAACTTAAACATTTCTACTTAGTTGCTCCTTCTATATGTACAATTGAATAATTTTAATTGCTCTTTTTCAATAATATGTAATGTTGTTATTTTTGTTTTCTAACTTTGAACTAATAGATGATGGATTTAATTCGAAATGAAAAGGCAATTGAGACTAAAGAAAGACCAAATCAAATAGAACTTTCCAAGAAAACTAAATGGTGCATCTATAGAGTGTCCAACAAATTCCACAAACTTAAAGACAAAACAAATTCCACAAACTTAAAAGACAAAGTTACATTTGTTATAACAAAGTGTTTTTAATTTGTATCCTTAAACTTTGAACCTATTAACAAACTAAACATGAAGTGTAATTTTCCTCAAAATCATATGAATTTATGAAAATAACTTGAACTAGAATAATTTAATATAAATAAACATGTAATTTATCTCCTATACATATACATCTACATGCATTACTTTTAATTGGAAACTTGTCATTCCTTCATATACTATTTGGCTAGCATAAATAAACTCTAATTTGGAAGGAATTACTTATGAAAATTACAAAAGAGCATAAATGCATAAAAATTCTTGGTCAGCAATATCGACTATAGCAAGGTGTGTAATGGGGATGATAACATAAAACACATAGGCATATAACAGCATTGAAGAGAATGCATACCTTGAACATTCCTTACCACATTTCTTTTCTGTTTTATCAATCTTTGACCATTTTGTCCAAGCTCCTTCAAATTTGCTTTTAATAATAGCACATATTTGATGGATAACTTGAGTTAAAGACTTGATATGTGCATAAAATAAATTATAAAATAAAAGATTTATTCAAATATAATAATTAATTAAATATTAAAAATTAACTAGCATTGAAGTTTCATTTGGTTTTACTCATGTGTGTCCATTAGGTTCAATCCATTGGTGTGTATCTACTTAGTTAATAAATGTTGGATGAGGTACAAATGAAGTTGATTACACTGTATTTAAACTAGATATCGATAAATGTTGCATGTTAGGATATTGTAGTGGTTAGTAATAGTTGGGAGTAGGTACTAATATGTGCTATAATATCCTGTTGTTAACATAAAAGTGGATTGACTACCATAATATTGATAATTTTGTGGCAGAGAAGGTTGGCTACGTGATGGCACGGAAGGTTGGATAAGTTGATGTATTGGAAGCTAGCCATGTAAAAGTATGGGAGGCAAGCTAGATGGAGGCTAAAGAGGTTAGCCAGATATTTCAAATTCTAGCATAAATGGAAGGGCCTATTTTTTATTATTCCTGATTCTTGTGAATGATTCATTTTAGGACAACCTTCATGGTATCTCTTTATCATCTGTAAAGCAGGAATGTATATCATTAAGGGGAACTGTGATAAGAGATATAGATTTCTTATATAGAATGATAATCTTGTATAGAAATTATTTGGTTAACTGAAACTCTAAAAAAGAAGGTTCATTTTTGTTAAAAAGAAAGAACAATGCTAGAATTGTCAGTTGTAGTCTTCTAAGTAAAATTTAATGACTTAAATTAGTAATATACCAATACAATTAAGTATATAACAATACTAGTGCATCTTGGTCATTACATTTAAAAGATTCATCATTTTTTTAACTAAATCTTATTGATACAATACAAAAATTTATATACTTTTTGTCTTATATTCACACCATTTAAAGGCATGCATATCCATAGAAACATCTAAAATATAGCCTAATCTTTTATGCTTGTCCCATGGTATATTGACATTGATAAGTTTCAAAGTACTTGTCAATATTAGATTCAGTTCATTCATAAAAGCAATAAAGGTGAAAAGGTTTGTTATTTCTTTTTAGGTAAAATTAAAAATTAATATGTAAAAATTAAAAAAATAATAAATAATTTTAATTTTAATTTTAGGAAAGATAATTTATAATTTATTAATATATTCTTCATTAAAAATAATTAATAAATAAAGTTGTTAAATATTTATTTATATCAGAAGAGTAATAATTAAATAAGATAATAAATATATTTTTAATTTTCTTAAATGATAGATAAATAAGAGTAAAAGTAACTTAAAAAAAAATTAAAGTATGAAATGAGTAACAAGTTATACACTTAATCAATTTAGATTGTGGTCTACGATCATTAAGGTAGAATATATAAAAATTGATATAATATTTATATAGATTGATTATAAGTTCATATATATAAAATATGGTCAATAATAGGACTTACAAGTTCATTTTAGCAAAATTTCAATGCTAGCAAGTGTCACATAAAAGCCAATAGTCATTTGATGGCAAATCTAATAAAGATTAGTTATGTGCACAACCTAAGGGATACTAGTTTCATCCTAATATTTTGTAAAATACATCCATAATCAAATCTATAACAATACTACACAATAAACATACTAGATAATAAATTCAATTTGACTTCAACTTTGAGCCTAATCCACTTATAAATTCAACATGATTAAAAATAAAGTAATACATAATAAGCAAAGTTAACATGCCATGACTTGCACTTAAATCAAATATTAAGGATAAAGATGAAAAGGACACTAATCAGAACTCTCCAGCTCTATCCTTTGGCTAGCAATAAAAAAGATAAAGACCCCATAACTAGCATTAGATAGAATCATAGAAAGGTAATAGTTCTAAATAAAATTTTATTTCATGTTCTTTTCATATAAAGAATAGTCATAAGGCAATGCATGGAACTTGAAATTGATAAAAGATTGCCAAAATTCCATTAGATGTTTTTTATCATGACCTAAATTTTCAGATTGGAAATCATGACCAGCATGAATATATTGTAATTCTATGATATATCCACAAGCCTTTTTTCAAAAAAATTTTCATTCATAACCAGACACAATAATACTAATAAACAAATATATAAAAATTAGTCATATTTACAAATCAAAATAAAAGTACTATTTCATAATTCAAACAAACATCAAGAAGTAAAAAGTACTTCATTAATAAAATATTATACTTTAAATATCTAATAAGTCAAGTTACATGGTATACTAGTGATCACATATGATCCGGAGATCCACCTGTAAAGAAAAATTAAAACAACAACAGAATGAATATTTTAAATATTCAGTGAACTTATTTACATCCCAATTTCTAAAATAATTCTATAAAGAATTTACCATTTAACTTATAAATATTTAACTAACAATAATTGTCTATCAATATAATCTAACTCTATCAATATAACTGGATTCAAATCTAATATACAACTAATGTATGATAAGTAAGTAAGAATGGTAGGAAGGTATAGGTTCCATCTTATGCCTCCCATTTTAGCTTTATCCCTCACGCTCCAACCTTATCCCTCTCGCTAATATAATACCCCTCCACATTAATAAAATCTGTCCTTTTTACAGGGTCACCCCTTTTAGGGGTTAAGGTATGGTCAATATACTTGCTACCATAACTTTCATATATTTCAAATATAACAATAACTTATAATTTCGAAGAAATTCACAGTTTCCTATGTACAAGCATATTTTATAAAATAATTATATACACAATATTAATCATGTATCATTTATTTCTCACATTCTATAATTAAATCAGCAATTATATTGCTAATTATTTTATTTTCAATATTACTAATAATATTAAATGGAAATTCTAAACTACAATTCTCAATTTATAATTTCTCAAGTTTTTCTAAACAAAATCTAAGCTTAATGGGAATTATTTAAACTAAACATAATTACTATAAAAAATTGTATATAAAAAAATTAAATTAGATTAAATTAAATTAGAAATAGAGTAAATAGAACTCCAATTCAAGAATACCTTTCTTTCTCTCTGATCCTTTTTTCTCTTTTCCTTACTTCCTTTTCTTCTTTCTTTCTGCATCAAGCCAGCCCCCTCCCCCTTTTTTTATAAAACATGGATGGCGGTGATAACATCGCCATCCATTAAAATATTAATTATTTTTTAAAATATTATTTTTATTTTCTAATTTCACCCTTTATATTTTCTAAAATTTACATATTTGTCCTTAAAATTATTTTTTAATTTTTCCCTTTCACTTTATAAAAATTTACATTTTTACCAATATAATTCATTTTTGATTTTACCCTTTTTCTTTTATAAAAATTCCAAATGTGTCTAAAATATTTTCTAAAAATTATTTATTTATTTTCTTTAAAAATTTACATTACAACACATTTGTAATATTTTTATATTTTTATCTAAAAATTTTATTTATTTAATAAATTAAAATATTTAGCTATTACAGAAACCAATTAAGAAAGACCAATTGAAATAAAAATTTAAAGTAACTACATGTGAGATCACATCGTCAACTTGGCCAAGCATTTTCTAAAGAAATTGATGAAAAATTAATGTGAATTAATCACATGTATCTATAATGTGAGGAATTACAAGTGCTAAATAATGATTTTTTAAAATTTTTATAAACTAAAATGAAGGTTGCAATATTGCATATTGGAATAGCCATAATATGATTGGAATTACAGAAGAAAAAGGTCCAATGCGCCATAAACATATTTAGTACAATTAAAATTCAAAAAAATAATATGTCATTCAATAGCACATTAGGAATACATACTATAGTATAGGCCATCTGAGTTATATTTACACATCATTCAACTCAATACTTCACATAACACAATAAATAAGATTTTTTTGGATCTCTAAAGATAGGTATATTAGAGAAAAAAACATTTAAGGCAAGGTGCTATAGCTATAGAGAAATTATTTAGTAAACCTACAAGGATAATTATAATAAAAGAAATTACAGGTTACAATTAATTTAAATATACCTAAAAATTATTCCTAATAGAGTAGCAATTAATTGTACCCAAACTAGCTTAGGGGAAAAAGTTGGAATTAATAAAGTAGCAGTCAAATATTAAGGATAAACATGTTATACCTTGTTTTGAATTCACAATACAAACTTTGTGCGAATGAGTTGTTATAACTACATCTGAAGGTAAACATGCTTTTCAACATAAGGGAAAAATAAATTAAAAATCCAATCACCTAATAACTTTGAGTTTTTACATGCTAAAAAATGTTAAAAGCAGAAGTAATAAAATGAGGGAAAAGCTGAGCATTAAGTAAACTGTGTTTGACCTTATTTATGACCATACAATCAAAGATACATAAAGAAGATTATGTAAGAGAAATCAATAATAATAGAGATCAATCAATAATAAAAACAAAGAAAAATTATATCTTTCAATGAAAAAAATTCAGACTTATGGAAAACAATCCATAAAAAAGAGAAAGCCTAAACAATGAAAATAAACATATATTCAAGATTTAGAAGAAAAGTAGAATAATGAAAATTAACCAGGTGGTCTTTTGTCTAGTGTTGGTTTGAACTTTAATCGTAGCAGTTCTCTCTCTAATCTAAACTTTGACATGCGCTGCAGTGCTTTAGTGGGAGTAGGAAGAAGATGAAGATCAGTGCAATGTTGTGGTATGAATAAGAATAAGATAGATATTGATGAAGGTAGTGAAAGTCGATTTGGTAGGTTAGGATGCACATAAAAGAGAACTTAGGGAAATACACAAGTTGAAGTTTTGGACGATTACAAGAATTTATGAGGAAATAAAGACATTAAATAGGGGGTTCAAAATTTGGCTAAAAATTTTATTAGTAGGAATCGAATTGAGAACCCCAAGCATAAAAGAGTTCTGCCCACCAATTATCTAATTTTCTCTTTAATTTGTGAAGTGAAATTGTGGAAAAATAGAGACATTAGATAGGGGTTTCAAGAGTGGACTAAAAATTTTACAAGCAGGATTTAAACTTGGAACCCCATGCATGAGAAGAGTCTTACATGCTAATCATCCAATTTTCACTTTGTTGGCATTCTATACAATCTTTTAAATATATATAGTATATATGTCATTACATGGACAATTTGTATATAACCATCAAATGTAAAATATTTTCTATACTTTACTACTATATCATCAGTCACTTCTAGAATCTCTTTCACTATCATTGACCTCATCATCAATAGGATCATTTTCTTTTTTGTTATCACTAGTATGCTCATTATTATTGTCATCATCGTTATCACCTTCACTCTTTACTTCATCGATAACAATTTAGCCTTTAAGGTTAACATAAAGCTCGATTTCCTCGAAGCTTTCATCAATGTCGTGTAGTGTGCTAATTTTATCATCATTAACAAATTGGTTCACAAAACACATTTCTTTGCCTTGGTATGCAACCTCTAATTAATGGCTATGGTTAATTAGACCTCTTGATTTTATTTTTATGATAACCCACCAATCCAATTTATCCTTTACTAGTGTAAGATATAGTATATAATAAACTTGAACATCTTGCTAGGAAAAAATAAAAGGATTATGCTTAATTTATTTTCTAGTATGCTTTATCTTAGTTGTCCTATATGATAAATGCACTTTCATACCACAGTTAATTATAGGATTAAACTAATCACAATAAAAAAGAACTAACTTCTTGTCATTTTCACCTAAATACTTTAACTTAATAATTTCATTAAGGATGCCATAAAAGTCACTTTCAATAGAGTTTACGTTCCTTGTACCTGTCACAGAAATGCCATAGTTGGTAGTTTTTTCCTCTTCATTCTATAACTTATTGTGGAACTTGTACTTATTCACAAAGTATGTTGGCCATGTTTTTATTTCCCGTAATAGGCCTCATGTAAGATCTTGCAAATGAGCACTATGCTTTGTAACACTAGAGTTATACACCTATATACTGTAAAACACTATCAATTAGATTGTTAGTTAGGAAACTTAAGCTGAAATACAAGAAAAATAGAAACATACATATTTTCAAAACCAAATGGCAAATTTATCTTCAATTATCTTCTTAATATCTTGATTTGTGATATCTAGTAAGGATTATCGCATTTGATTAATGAATATATTGCATGAATTACCATAAGAAGGGTAACTAAACTAATTAATATAATGTAATTATTAAGGTTTTTAACTCGAAGACTTACTTTAAGTACGGTTGAACTTTATCATAATTCACCAAAACATATAGTGTAGCTATGGATAGTTCCTTGTCTATTAAAAATTGATGAACAAACTTCTTAAATGGTTAGCTAAGTTGGTTGAAAATTTATATAGTTGGCATACTAGGTTTTCCATACTAATCTGTGTTTCGACTTAGCTGAGTACTTTAAGTTGGGACATTTGATACAAAATAATATTAACAAAATTGTGCTATTTCTTTACTAGATATGCTTCATATATACTCTTTTCCATATGTGCCTTATATCTTACCTTATTCTTAAGTTTATTAAGGAAACTATAATGAAGCATTGATTAGTAACTTTCATGATCATGTATATCATTAATGCAAAAAAAGTGAAGTAATTAGTTAGGATAGCATTTATCTTTCAAAGGGATACATTCACCTATATTATATAGGACTACTAACTCTTACCTTGTATAATAAGTGAACAAGCAAATGTTTCATGGAATCAAAGGATCCAGGTGGAAAAACCTATTCTAATTTACATAAGATTAATAAGATATTATGTTCCTTTTAGATGAGCTCACTCTCCCACAATGTTGTAGAGCATAAGTCCCTAAAAAATTGACTTAATTTAGTGATTGAGCCCTACAAAGGATTAAGTAAGTCATTAACGCCATAGGAAGAAGATGTTCCATGAATATATGATAATTATGACTTTTCATGCTAAATAATCTACCTTTAGAGATATTAATGTGCCTATCTAACTTAATGGCATAATTATTTGGCATTCTTAAACTTTTTGTCCATTCATGTATTATCTTTTTTTACTCGTTAGTGAAGGTAAACATTGCTTTTAGTTTATATACCTTATTGTTGCTAACATTTATAAATTCCAAGTCTTTTTGCTTACAATGTTCCTTTAAATCCATCATCACCTTTATATTATCTTTGCTTTTACCTTTACAGTTTATAATGGTGTTGAAGAGATTGTTAAAAATATTTTTCTTAGTGTACATAATATGTAAATTATGTCGAATCAAGTTTATTTTCCAACACGGTAATTCTCAAAATATGCTTCGTTTTATCTAATTGTGATCTTTCTTATACCCGAGCAACTTAAAGGCTAATTGTTCGTGACCTTCAAAATTATTCATATCCTTTCCTAAACTTCAACACCTATTAACCTACAAAGGAGTGTACATTTTTCAACTCTATTTTTTTTGGGAATGCAACCTTATTCCTTCTATATATGTAATCATTTTCTAAGAAGCATTGGTAGTAATCAAACCATGATTGTTTCCCTCCATTTTTTAATGTAAATGCTCTTATGTCTTCCATACATATTAGATATGCTAATTTTCCAATAGTGGACCATCCAAATAATATACCATATGCTGAAAAATTATTGATTATCTACATTAATGCTATCGTTAACAAGAATTTTTATTTTTTAGAAATATTGTATGTAAGAACACCATTGTTCCATAAGATCTATAACTCATCAATCAATGGTTGCAAATATACATCTATTCTACTTTTAAGATTACGTGGCTTAAAAATGATCAAGGTTAAAAACATAGAAGGTAAGGTCATACATTTTAGGTGATAAATTGTATGGTGTGACAATAATTGCCCAGCATGAATATAGGGTAGCAGATTGGGTGAATGGACTAAACCTATTAGAACATAAGCCAATATGAATATTTCGAGGTTTAAGAGCAAAATCAGGGGATGTTCTATCAAAATGCTTTTATGCTTTTCCATCAGATGGGTGATAAAGTACACCTTCTTCCTATTGACTCTCATGATGCCACATCATATGTTTAGCTAATTTTTTAGAATTATAGAACATTTGAAGGTTACGTATCAGTGGCAAGAAATACATTTTCTTCAAAGAAACTTTTTTGTATCTCCTTTTTTAACATATGGTTTGGGGTATTGAGGTATCCCATAAAATTTATAATATTTCTTATCTTCATCATCTTTGTAATACAACATACACCTATTATTGCAACAATCTATCTTTTTATGTCTAAGACCAAGCTCTGAAACTGCTTTCTTGGCTTGACATGTTAGTTTTCTTCAATAGCTTCATCATTTCATTAAAATAACCTTAAGGCATGTTATAATCAGATTTGATGCTCATTATCTTTACCGTAGTAGATAACTTTGTATGGCTATTACAACCCATCCATAGTGGATGTTGAGCAAAATTTGACATCTTATAGAACTTTTATGCATTAGGGTTAGGAGGTTCTTTCATATTGTAGTTATATTCATTCTCAAGATAGTTTACTTTGTCAAAGTTATTCTTATTCACAAAAGTCCCTGTGTGATAATTTTCATGTTATAAAAGTAATTCTTTACCATGACAATACTAACACCAATATCCAGACATAAACTTTTTTGTATAAAGATGTATTCTCACATCATCTAGAATTATATATTTTCTATTCTAGCACTTTAAATAAAGGCACCTAATAATACCTTTTCTAGAATAAATTTCTTGTTAATAAGAAAATATAATAAAATACTCTATTCTTGACAAAAATTCATTAATAAATCCTCTTTTACAAGAAGCCAATCTATTATACATCCATTTTTTATGTTTAGAAATATTCATTTGCCAAGTAAATCAAAATCTATCATATATCACATAAATTTAAATTAATACAATGAACAACATATTTAAATCTAATATCTACACATTCAAAAATTTCAATCACCAAGCAAAATATAAATCTATAATATATTATCACATAATTAAAAAGATCAAAATTTTAAGTTGACATTACTTTTTTTAATGATATATTATCTTATTGATTGATAGTGAAATTTTTTTACTTTAATAATAAATTAAAATTTTATTTTTATTTTAATAATTTTTATTAAACTTCAAGATAAAATTCATCACATTATTAATAATTTAAGAATTTTCCTTATGCTTATATCATTAAAAATAAAAATAATTAATTTTTTATTGACAAAAATTATAAATTTCTTAAATAACATGATAATGTGGGATACTGCATTTACTAATTCTTCCCTATTAAAGCATAAGAAGCTTATCAAAACTTATTTTAGAGGCATTTATTTTGGGTTAATGTATAATTTTTATTTTTCATTTAGTTTATATGCATATTTCAATTATAACTATTTCCCATCAAATAAATCCTACACAAAATTAACCTTAAGTTCCAAATTAAAGCATTTTTTTACCCATAGATTTATGGTATTAAAAAATTCATACATTTTTAGAATAATATTATTCAATATTAGAACTAAATTGAACAAAAAAATTAAAATATAATAACTATAGAATACCAACAATTATAAGAAGTTCTTAATAATTTACATAATAAATTCAACAATAAACTATCATTTAATGAATTAAGATTGAAAAAAAATAAAAAATAAAAAGTCAACATAAATTTACTATCAACAAGTAAATATATGTTATCTATAAGAGATAGAAATTGGTGAAAAAGTTGCCTGGATGACAATGGTAGAAATTTGAGACAGTGAAAAACAAGAAAAGAGAAGAAAAAAAGTTAAACATCGAAGAAATGCACTTTTGAATGGGAAATGGCATTTTAGAATTTTTTATTTCTCTTCAAATTAGCTATAATTGGTGTGCACATTTTAATTTAGGGCGGTAAATGTTGACTAAAATGACACTTTTCAATTTTGGACAGTGGGCACATTAGATTGGGTTATAAAAAAAAATTTAAGGTAAGTCGCTCCAAAACTCAAAATTCAACTTCACATCTCTTGGCCTTAAATGTGGAAGTTAGCATTCCCACAGATTTAGCCACCCCAAAAGTCCTTTTGGTTTCTGATAACATGTAAAGATGATTTGCAAAGGTGATTTCTTGATGGTGAAATTTAAGGCGGCAATATCCGGGGCAAATGTCGCCCCGAACAATGCATTCTTGTAGTACATTGGATGATGATGATTTTATTTATATTTATATCTTTAGGAATAATTTGCAAAATAAAATATTACTAAATTTCATATTTATAAAGATGAAGTTATACAATTATAATGATATTTATTTTATTATTTATTAAAAATCTTTATTTTTTATGTTTTAAAATTTTCCACAAAAATGCCATGGACAAATTTATTAAGCTTTAGGAAAGTTTTTCAATAAAAAATATAAGTTTTTAGGAAAAACTTTTCTCATGGCTCTAGGGCATGAAAAATATTTTTAAAAGTTTTCCTATGGTTAATAATAAGGATGATAGAAAATTCATTAATAACTATTAACTGATCAATTAAACTTGATCAGTCAATTAGGAATGCTAGTTAGGAGTGGTATAAGTTTGTGGGTTAATTTAAAATGGATAGATTTTTGAAAAAGTTTTTGGGTCTTAGTTAGAAGCTTAGTCGATCTTAATTAAACTTGATTGAAACTTAAGTTAAGTAAAGTAAAACAACGTTGTTTTCAACCAAAATTAATTGTTTCTATTGATTAATATAGCCTTTTTATTTACTATTAGTGCTCGTTGGAAAAAAATATTTCTCAAGTTTACAAGTTGTGCCAGACCATTTCAAATAGATCACAATCAATTAATTAGTTTAGGTCAATTACAATGTTATAGTTAGTTAATATTGGGTTAATAATATAAATTACCAAATAAGTTTAATTGATTGGAGATATTACTCTTAACCAATTTTGATCCACTGATGAACATTTTTAATTGATAGTTATAAGAAATTAGTTATTTTTTAAAAAATCTAAGAATAAAACAAAACTAAAAAAAATTATTACGAATAAGCCTATGGAAGAAAATTTTCCACATGTACTTTCTTATAGCTCATAACCTAATAATAATGAGTAAAATTGCAGGAAATTAAATTTCCCATAATAATTTAACATTCTTCCATAGTCATTTTCATGGGAAAATCATTAGTCCTTTAGTAGTGATTCATTTAGCCGACTCATTGGATTGGAAATGGTAGGTTAATTGTATAAATAAAACTAATTTATATTTACTTCAAACACAATACATAATATTTCTTTTTCTTTTTCTCTTTGTGTTTACTTACAAAGATACCCATTTCCTGATTATTACACACAAGCACTTTGCTTATTAACATACCTCACTTTTAATTGTTTTCTTACCTAATTACATTTGCCTTGCATCATTCCACACAGAAATCACCCCTCACACTTACTTATATATACAAGCCTTTCAATTCAATTGGTTTCTACCAACTTGAAGTGGCTTTATTTATATATCTAGAAGTTTCCAACATAAAATGGTGGTATAAACTTTAATAATCTTTTGGAGGATGGATATTGATCCTTTACTTGTAAAAACTCATATTCATTAAGATACAAATCTTATCAAATTTTGTTGATCTAAGAATTGAAATAAGCATATGTGAATAAGATGGCTGAGGAACTATCCGCTGAAGAAATTGATCAACTAGCTAGGAGCATAAAGAAGGTGAAGCAAGGATATGATGACATAGTGATGATTACAGGGGTGGTGGACCATCCAACAAAGGTCTCAAATGTTGAAGGTGGCCAAAATGCTATAGAAGTTCGACCGTCTCTCTCTCTAATAGAAATACATTGCTCAATGTAAATGGAAGTCATAATATTCTATCAAATGAGGAAGATATGACTTTAATGGATGACAATCTGGACTTTGAAGATGATGAAAAGGAGATCCCTTTAGTTGACTAAGATCCTCTATGTCCTATCATCCAAGTTTTAAAAGAAGAACATAAAGAATAGTGTAGGGTGTGGTGAGGCTATTTAATCATCAATTTTCTTAGAAGGAAGGTTATTTTCATATTTCTAAAATCTCAATTGGAGAAATTTTGGATGTTGAAAGGAGTTGTCCAGATGATTGATATAAAGAACGAATTCTATGCAATTAAATTTAATAACAAGGACTATTATTATCATACATTAGAAAATGGCCCTTCATTAATCTTAGATCACTATTTGGTGATTCAAAGATGGAGGCTAGACTTTGACGCTTTTCCTTTAGACTTTAAATGCTTAGCTATGTGGATACATGTTCTCGGTTTACAATTGGGATACTACAACCATCACTTTCTTTGGAGATTAGGGAATAAAGTGGGAAGGACCATTAAAGTGGACCTTTATATGTTGAAAGAACAAGAAAATAATGCTATCACTGAGAAAGACAAATTTGCTCGAATTTACATCGACGTTGACCTGAGGAAGAAGTTAATTCCCAAGGTTTTGGTCAGAAGGAAAAACTTTCCCATTCAATATAGGGGTTACACTTAATTTATTTTTCTTATGGAAGGTTTAGCCATAGGAAGGAATCTTGCCCTTCTTTCACAGATACTTCGGGTAACAAATCTAGTATAATTTTCGTGAATACCTTTATGCTTCCAGCCCATCCTTTGGTGGATAATCTAGTAGAGGGAAAGGCAAATTCACTAGTTAAAAAAATCATTCCCGGTGTGAATGGCTTTGGTGATTAGATGATATCACAGAAACAATTACAAAAAGCACGGTTTTAAGCTAAACACTAAGTGAAGTCTTCAGAAGTAACTTAAAAAAGAAAGGCTATCCTCATTGATTTCGATCCAAGCAATAGTTATGACATAATAGACTCCATATTGCATGCCCTATTAGAAATAAATGAGAATGCATTAATGGTCAACAGTGATAACATTAATAAGCCTATAATTACTCCAGCTCTTAATGCTGATGGAGAAGTATAAAAAATAATGTTATAGGCTCACGAGAAATCGTAAAGGCTATTGACCAATGATACTACTAAGTTCGTTTCAGGGAGCAAATAACCCGAGACTATGAAAAGGACCTTTGGTCTAAAAGACATAGCAAGCTAAACCAGCCCATCAGGCAGATCCCAATATAAAAAGCTTCATCCACAACTAGCCTCCTTGATCCTTACACCCCATCTATGTAAAAGTTAGCATCCCTAATGCAGAACCCCATGAAACTCGATCACCTATGCAAATA